>CM032375.1:4386067-4859634 GCA_019023105.1 Diglossa brunneiventris
GGGCCAAACAGATTGTACAAGACACGTGCAGTTTCTGGTACAATGCAGAGAACAAGAAAAGTCTGCAAATACAGGGAACACACCCACCTGAACTGCTACCATGGGCACATCAATGCTCAGGTCACTTGCCATGAAAGGCAGATACTGGGGTCCTTCAGGTAGCCAGCCAATCCCTGGGATATTTCACATTTCCTGCAGAAGTACAGATTGTACACAGAGCTTTAATGGCACTTAAAACAAAATTACTGCACAGGAATTCCTACATCCAAGTTGGGGCATTAATTTACTGTATCTCATAAAATTTTATTTCTTTGTTTTCATTCAAGGTCATCTAGATTTCATGTTCTTATATTGCATTTTTCCTCACAGATAATAAAACCTTGCTGTCTACACATGATTCTGCCTAGCAAAGCATATCTGAGACTGTTTGCTTTGTTAGCTAAGGAAGAGATCAGATTTAATTACCTGTCAAAACAAGGTAATTCAGATGTATTGACAGGCAAATCCCTCATAACCCACATCAGAGAATTGACAAATTGACATATATATTAGCTAATGCTTTTATTAGGTTTTAGAACAAACATGTCCTAAACTTGACCAAACTCAGGAATTCTTGTCTTTAAAGCACAGCTAACAGCAACCAGCAATCCTCCATCACAGAGTGGAAAGCAAAACTCACTGAGCTCAGCAGAGAAAAATGAGCATGACCGGCTCAAAAGCTTCTAGCAACAAATGTGACATTAACACTAATTCTCAATCAGGAAAATGAATAGGAAAAATATCTCACTGAACAGACTGGTGAATTTGCATCTGTGTCTGTATCTTAAAGGACAAATAAATACTGCAAGAATGGTTAAAAATCTAATTCTCAAATTAGTCTCTTCTCCTCCCCATATAATGCATAATAAATGCTCTGTTTCTTGCCATTTTGTAATGGCTTTAGCAGCTGTCTAATGTCCAAGATCACAACTTCCAATTTGTTTCACCATCATCTCCCAACATTCAGAATTAATTTTTCTTCATGAGAAATTGCTTTGATTTTGCTTACAATGGTTTTCTGTCTGATCTTAAGCATCAGGACACTCCAAGAAAATACTCAAAACATCCAACATCTGTCTATAAACCTTAAGGATTGTATTAGAAAAAAAAAAACAAAACAGATTAACTATCCAGAGCTTGTCAACCCCTTTGCCCCCAGCTCTGAACTTACCTTCTCTGTTGCAACACAGCTGTTGGATATGCTATAAATAAAGACAAACATTTCAATCAACACTGAAATTAATAAATGGAGAAAAGCACAGCTAAGACACACAGCACCTAAGCCCTCCTCAGACACATCAGACCAGGGATCAGATAGGAGTACCTGCCACCAGAGTGCAAACTTCAAGTCCATGCTTTAGTGCCCATCACAGTGTCTATCCTTCATCATCTAAAAACAGACCAGAAATAATGGCATTTCAAAGAGGAGAAAGTAATTAAAACAAAGAGCACAGATCCTGCAATCCTACCCCATGGAAAAAAGGGAGCTGGCATTCAGCAGATACAAAAGCAGCAAACATGAATAAAATAGAATTCACAATCTCAGAAATGGCTCTTCATGGTGAATAATTTGAGAGTGCTAGGTAGTAATATTAATATGCAAATGGTTAATCAACTCTCACACACACTGTTTACAGAACTGCAGTGAGCATGAGCAGGTGTTACACCACCCTCCTGCCTCTCTGTAGACCCAAAGGTAAGTGAAGCAAAGTCACCTATTTCACATGCCACCAAATATCCCAAGTTACTGAGGTAGACTTGGAAAGATCCTTACTGTTTTGGTTTTTTTTAATAAGCTACAACTCTTTGCATCAATTACCTGTAAGCTAAAACTTAGGACTGAATCTGGAAACAAGAATGCAGGTGAAAATTCACCTGAGCCTCTGCTTCAGCTCACTAAAGGAAATGTGACATACTGCCAGAGATGATTTCAGCTGTTTTTACACTTCAGTTTCTGAATATCAGTTTAGAGATTTGGTCCATGGTAAGTAATGAATATCCACATTTCTTGACTTTAGCTGTAAGGCTTTCTTCTTTTTAATTCTGTTCCTCCTGCTATTTTTTAGATGCTTCTCTTAAGCATGTAGAATAAAAAGAAATCCCAGCTATTGTGGAACTGATCATCATCTTTTCCAAACTGGCCATTAAGGAGAGAGAAGCTGTTCAGAGATGGATCAACCTGAACATCCTGCAGATGAAATAAAATGCAACAGTCATTTCACTAACATCTGGTCAGGCAATTCATAACATTGTGCAGCAATGACATTAACTGGTGTTTGTTTACTCTTTTTTTAAGAAAAGGCAAGGATTTAAAGTCCTAAATGACTCTGATGTGCTCACGTGAATGATGAATAAGCAGGCTGCAAGATTTTGTGTTGGTTATGCAAGTTAAGAGATGATACCTGTCAAGGTGTCACCAGCAAGGTGCTACTGCAGGAGGCAGTGCACAACCACACTCCCCAAGAGCATTTCCTAAGACTAACAGCCAAAAGCCATGAATACAAAACAGCCAATTCCAGAGCAACTAGAGATTTTAAGATTCAAGAAATGGATCATCCTATTTCTTTAAAAAATGAATGAAGCTTAAAGAGATCAAGAGGTATAAGCTAAGGCAGGCTGCTGATCCAGCCCAGGCCAGAGACCAGAGATCAAAGAACCCAGAGGAAAATCACTCCCCTCAAATGAATGCAACCAACAAATAACTGTTCCAAGAAGATGTGAAGGTTGATGGGGTCCTGCCATCAGTGTGTGGATATAAAGCTCTAGAGCTCACTCAAACCAAGCTGACTTCTGCACCTAAAACTCTTGGGTCACAAGATGTACAATTTATATCAGAAAGGGCTCAGACAGCAGAGCAAAACCACAAAGCCAAAAAGGGCTTGATCTCATCACCTCCTGTTACCTCTGGAAGATGGAAACTCTTCCAACTCAGCAGTGCCAGGAAAGCAGCACTACAGAGATGGAAACACCTCAATGGAATGGGAAGGTTTTCAGAGTCAATGAAGCAGAATCACCTCTAACAACAACACCTCAAACATCACCACTACTGCCACACCTCAGACATTACCCTGCACTCTGAGTGATGTCAGGAGGTCCCATCCATGGACAAAACCTACCAAAATGAACAAAAGGACTGAAAATATTTTACTTATTGTAAAAGTAAGCCAGGTAGGAGGCTGGAAGATCAAGCCTTGAAGAGCCACCATGAAAAGGGGAAAAGGTCCAAGCACAAAGAGAAAGGGTCACACATGAAGTGGAAACACAGACAAGCACAGACCTCCATGGCAAAACATATAAAAGCTGAAAAACTGCAGGCAAAGCTACACTTTTTGTTTGGACTTTGGCCAGGAAGTTCCCTAAGAGAAGCTGGAAAGGATGCAGGTGTATGGGGCCTGACACCTTTGTGACAAGAGAGAGAGGCTGCAGACATAGGTCAAGCACAAAGACAGCAAGGGCTGAGCAAGGAAAAGCTGCACCAAAGCCTTACCTGCCTCCAGCTCCCAAGGGCTGCCCTCCTTCAGCCAGGTCATGCAGCTCTGTGCTGCTCTTCACCAGGTACCAATGGATAAAACACCAGAACTGTTTGGTTCAATTCTTCTCCCAACCCAAATGACACGTGGAAAAAGCAGGCACTGAGCTCCACTTCTGAGAACACAACTGATTTTTATCCTCCTCTGCCTCTCTTGTTGTCAGTCTCACAAATATTCCACCTGAGCCTTGCAAAGCAGCAGGTACCTGAGAAGGCACTGAGTCAGGTGACACCCAAAAAGATGTTTTCAGGCAAATATAATGAGCAGTTACACAAACACTTCTCTATCTCACCTCTACTAAAAGCTCATTAAAACCCAGCTTCCTAACCACTTTAATTTAAAATACAGAAAACCAGGAAGATGTGAAATATGTGTTTCTTTTTTTTTTCCCCTCTTAAATGTTTGCAAGGAGTCCTAAACTGTGAGGTAAATATGAGCCAAACCTTCTGACCATGCTGACTACTGGTGCATGATGAACCATAAGAGATTGAGAGGGACAAAGCCTAAGTCCAGGAGATGTAGAAAACACCTAGAAAAGGAAAAATATTCAAAAAATATAACAATAAATATTGAAAAGAAACTAGGGAGTCATATAATCTTCTGTCCAACTTCTCTACTTGCCAGTTTTTTTTTTTTCTTTTTTTTTTAAATTTTTCCCCCAGTGTAAGGTTGCAAAGGGGCACTGAGAAGCTATCTATCTACTGGTATGCCCAAATTCCTTCAGTCCACATTCAGCTGAAATTTCTAAGAAGCAATTATAAATACTTCAAAAACAAGTTCTGCCTGAGCAGTTTCAATTCAAAAACCACTGGGCTAAAAATAAACTTGATTTAAGTAGTGGAGCATATCTTGATTATTCCAGGTATTATTCTAAGTTTAAGAGCATGGTACCCAGCCCAAGAATCCAGAATGTGATTGATACGTGTGCTCTAGTAATTCCTTTCCAGATGTTTCCTGTTCTGCCAGACATCAGCCAGCAGCTGCAGCAGGCAGGCAGTGAAGAGCAGCACTGCCCTGCAGGCTACAACCCAGAGCACTGCCAGAGGCCAAGAGTCACCTACAGGGAAATAGCAATTTTGCTAGATTTTTGTAAATTTAAAAGTATATCCAGGCTCCAACTGATTTCATACTGTGCCACAGCTTTAGTATCCTAGTGTGTGTGCAGAGGCTACAATGGCAGATGGCATAAATGAAGTCCTGAAATCCTTTCAGGAAAGCCAGCAATCAAACTTCTCCACACAGACAAGGAGAGGTAACTTACCAACCCAATTCATATGGCATCATGAATGTTCTTCAGGGATTATGAGATGAGAATGGAAGCTAAAACATCATTAGTAGATAAAGGGGTCCAGGCACTTGTGTACTAAGATATAAAAATGAGCTTTAACTTCTTCAGAACCTATTTTCTGATTGCTGTTAATAACTATAGTTTCTAAAATAGCTTATTTAGACAACTAATAGAGAGGGAAAAAAAAAAGTGTGCATTTACACAGCCATAAGCTTTTCCTTCTCTTTTCATTCTGCCAGCAGCCATCTTCTTACAGGCAGCACTGAGACACCTGCACTGGCTGAACTGTTTTAATGACAGGACTGAACCATGAGTGTAACAAGCAAATGAACATCTAATCATGCTTACATCTCAATTTTCATCAAGCAATCCTATCTCTGGAAGTAACTGCAATCATTCTCAGGCTCTTGGTATTAAAGTCTGATTGTGGGGTTTTTTTCTCACTGAAGGTTTTGTGGTCTCAGTTTGGAACAGAGAAGAATTTTTTGCTAACACAACCAGAGGCTCTGTGCATCAAAAAGGAGTCTGTCTTTGCTTGAGATCCACCTGGCTCTGCCAATCCCACACTTCCTCCTGGAAGTCTTCTTACATATTTATACACTGCAGTTCCACCATGCCCAGGGGATTAATCAATTCAGGCATCATTATCTAATTTTCACCTACCAACACAGTGTATGTTGTACATGACAATAGAGAATCAATGTGAATTATGTACCCCATGTTTCTGTTACATCAAGAGCAAAGTTCACAGTCTCTATGGCCATATCCAGCTCAGTATCTGAAAAATACGCATTTTTAAATAAAAAAAAGTTACACCAAGCATCCTTGTGGTCTGTCCTGCATTCATTAACTTATTACTAGAGGCTTTGTAAGAAATACACAATGGTTAAAAAGATGCAAAACACTCAACTTCTTTGCATTTCAAGCTCAAACTGAAACAGCCACAGAAGACAGCACAGATATTATTTAGTGTTAGTACTTCCTGCTCCTCTCCTGGTTACCCAGCCTACAAGCAAGTCACTACCTTGGATTTGGATTCATGCATTAGTGAAACAGACTGCCTCTACTGACTGCTTTCCTAAATGTCTGATGCCCCCTCTTTTTCCCAAGGTCAATCATTCTGTAGAAATATAGAGTAGAAAACTTTCTGAGCTAATTCACTTGCACCCTTTGTTCACATAAAAGCAACACTGAAAATAGCCTATCTCAGTAGGAACTGCTCAGATAATATCTGCAGACACAGGCTTTCAGTTGCACTTGACAGTTCAAATAAGACAATTCTACCAAAATATAGACCAATTTTCTTCAGAATGCCAAAAAACTCTACCCTGCAGAAATAATCTTCATGGAAAGTCAGGATATCACACCTGAATCTCAAGAACTCAAATATATGGCCTTTGGATAATTAGAGAACAGAAAACAGAGAATTGGTATAAAAAGTTCAATTGAGTGAAAATTACTGAAGTTAAAGGAAAAAAACATTTCAAGTGTTGCCTCTGAGAAGAAGGATAACTATTCCCACAAAATTGGACTCTAAACCATTATGCTAGAGTCTAGACTTTGCTGTAACAGAAGAGCACTGCCTTTCATGTATTCCTGAAATGCAAATTTCCATTACTACTTATTCCTCAGTCAAAGAAGGGGTGGAGCTAATCACAGCAATTAAGAGCTGAGCAACCACATGAGTGTTCTTCCATATGTGTAAACACTCTGCCCATCCCACACTGCACACATCTCATACCAGAAAAATCACAAAGAGCTACTCAAATAGTTGCACATCTGTATCTCATTTCAGCAACTTCTACTGATACATCCACACATTTGATGTTGTTTAGCTGCTTCTATTTTAAACCTCAGCCTAGATGCTAAAAGGATTTTTCAAGCTATTCCCAATGAAAGAAAAGAGATGACCTACATTGGTGGAGATACCTCTCTGGCCACACAGCCTCCCACAGTGGGGAAGGTGCAGCCTTCAGTGCACAGACCCCACTTTGGCTCAGTGAAATAGATTTAATTTGTGACCTTTAGATTTTACATGCTACACTGCAAACCCTTCTGAACCCACTCCTAAGGCACATAAAAGAAAACATCTATTTGACATGAGAGAAAAAGCTAAAACTTTACAACCAATAGTCAGTCAAGCAAAAAAGGAGAGGGAAAAAAGTGCATTTATTTTCTGTGAACTGCCATGAAAGAAGCATAGAGAAGATTTAATGTTTACCAGAACACTGAAAAAAATATATGTTCTAATTCTTCACAAACATGATGAATGATGTGAATGTTTTTTGTATAAAATGATTTTATGAGCAAATTAGCTCCTAAGTGCATGCCTACAGTTCTCTGCAACATCCATCATCTAAAAATGCTGACGAAATTAGTAACTCAAGTTCTCATACTTCAGGTAGGTAAGGAATAATATCAAAGAAATTTGAAGAATCCTGTAGTATTTTTACCTTTACATACCACATCAAAAAATCATTTGAAAAACAGCAAGGTCCACTCAAAAAAATCTCAAACCTTGCAACAGAGCTTTGCATCTGCACCAGCAGCTTGTTGGCTCAACACATCCAAGACACTGCAGGAAATGCTTTTCTCCTCTTTCTCTCTACACAAGGAGACAAGTACAGGTGAACATCCAACCAACAATGGGAGAGGAAAGGAAGAGTAGAAGCTACAATGCTACCATTAGGGGTTTAAGCATCCTCGTTTCTCAGGAACCTTAAATTCAATGTCTCTACTCATAATCATTGGTTTGTCCAGCATGAGAGTAGCAAGAACTGCTTGATGGTCAAGTACCACTTAGGATCTGAATGAGAAGCAGCTGAGAAATCCTGCTGGCAAGTTCACTAGACAGACTCACTCTTCAACCTGAAACTGAATTTTGTCTCTGACCTGTGTGTTCAGCTCAGCAGTGCTCTATCAAAAAGCCTACAGACTGCTTATTAGATGTAATCAATGTATTAGCATCCTGCAAATGTACAGCAGTTTGAAAATCAAAGCTACAGAAATCAAAAATAACATGCATGGCATAAAGATTGACTAGGTATTCATTAATAGGGTTTTTGTAGTGAACCCCTAAATAACAGATGAAAGAACATTGGCAGGACAGAAAAAGAAGTTTGACAGAAATGGTTATGGTTAAGAGTCATACTTAAAGCCGCGTCCACCAAAAATTTAAACTGAATCCAGAACTGTTTGGAAACAGGAGAAAAAAGGTGGCTGATTAAATTTCTGGAGTAAGCACAATGGGATAAGCATGACTGTCCTTATCTATGAGCTACTGCTGAGCAATCTGGCTATTAAAGGGCCTTTTAATGATCTACACTCCTCCAGTTTTTGACCCTGTTGAACTTGACTCAGAATGCTAGGGTGTTAATATTCTCTTGGCCTAATTCTTAGCACTGTACAACTTCTCTGGATTCCCACAAGAGTTCTATGAACCCCTCACCACAGCCCTTTGAACTCTGACCTTCCTGATACTCCCAGTGTGGGAAAAGAACATCCACTGCAGCATGAACAGATTCATAAAATACCTGAAAGTGGCCATACCAGCAAAAACAGAAAGCAAAAAGGATTCACAGTTCTTTCCTCTTCCTGGAGTGGCACACAGCAAACTTTGGTAAGAGGCCCCAGACCTGATGCCAGACTAGAGCCATCCCTGCCAATAACTCATGTTTTACTGAGAAATGATCCAGCTGTTCCTGAACTGCTGCATTAGTGGGGTGTTTCCCAAACCTGACCAGCTACCATCTACCTGCAAGGACACTACTGCAACTCCTCTGCCCTTCCTAGGGGAGAAGTAAAAGGTGCCCAGTCCACAGGGTGCTGTGGGCACAGCCATGCTGTCTTTCCTTGTTTGGGACTTTGGGTTTTTTGTAAAGGTTGTTTGGTTGGTTTTGGCTTTTTTTAAGAACTGCAACTATTTTTAACAACAGGACTTTTAGCCCATGCAGCATTTCACTTTTCTTTTCCTGCAGCAGTTAAAGCAGCACAGCAGGGAATTCCAGAACAGAAAGAAGCATCCATTGCTAAGACAGCTGAATGCTCTCCAGAATTAGATTCCTTTCCTATCATGAAATTAATGCTCACACCACATCTCCTCTGAAATTCCAGCTGGGTATGCACCTTCTGCACACCAAATGTGAAATGTCTGAAGGTATGTCAGAAAGAATAATGTCATGTGACCAGTGCTGATACAATGGATGCTCATTCCTCGAAATTAAAATGTAAATACAATCACCTCTCACAGGTTGCTGTGAAGATTTAAAAACAGAGAGAGAAAAACCTGTGTATCCTACACTTACACAAGCTCTGCAGAAGTTCAACAGGAGAATCCAATGAGAAGGCTGTACACTCAGTGGTGCTAAAGAAGGAAAAAAATGAAGCTTGTGTCTGAAGCAAGGAGGGCAGAACTGGAATTTGGTCTGCTTTTCATTCTTTTTTCCCTTTTTTTTTGCCTTTAATGCAATTTGGCAGCTTATGATCACATAAATATATACTGACATTGTGTTTTAAACTCATGAACTTCACTGATAAGAGACTGATGTTTTATGAGAGGAGCATGTCCCATTCCCATTATTTCCAGCTATCTCCAAATTCCACACGTGCAAAAGCCAATCCATTCAGTTGCTTTTTCTCCTGTAAGGACCTTGCCATCTGCTTCCTTTCCCAGAGACCACCTGAGCATGTGCAACACATCCTACTACACTCACTATCAGCAGCTCTATGGGACATGCAGATTGGAAACTCCAGAATTAAGAGATCCTCTTTTTTCTGTTTATGGTCTTTCAAGTGAAACAACACTGATGACTTTGTGTGACCATAACTGTTCTCAAGTTGTGGTATGCTGAGTCAGGTTTATCTGGAATGAAACAAATACTTCATTTCTGAAAATTCCTTACAAAATACCTGTACTCACCAGGCACATTTCTTCTGCAGTTGGTGTCAGAACTGGCATGCTATTCAGTCCCACGGTAAACAATGACTGCACCTGGAATGCTCCTCTAGCCTAGTAAGCTTTTCCAACTTCTCTGCTCCTTTCCAAGTACTGCATGAACAAGCAGGAAAAGACAAGTCTGCTGGCTGAGGAAAGGTGCAAGATGAGCAGGTGCCATGAAGAATTCAACATGTCCAAGTATTTGATTTGCAAACCTGTTCTTCAGCTTTTGCTATTTGTTTGTCTAGAATCAACATATGCCCTCCACAAAAAGGGATGATTATTAAAATCCAGTGGGATTTTATAATGGGATCAGCTGTCCCTTGGTACAAAAGCCATTCTCTCTTGATTAATGACTTCTAAGCATTATCATGTTCAACACATAAATGATTCAAACTCATGATATGCCAGTTTTGTTATTTCCAAGGCAAAATTTTATTATTTTCCAGAGATCTACTTGGACACTTTTCTTAACAGCATTCTTAAGCTTTGAAGAAGTGTGCCGCAAATTCTTTGCTTTTCCACAGGTGGGGAAAGAAATCCAACCCATACCTGGATTTAATCAGAGAGGAAAAATTTAAATGTTCAAAATGTTTGATGCTTCCAGCACTCCTAAAAGAGCATCCACCCTTCTTCTGAAGTGCATGTCATCTTTATTTTCAAATCAATTTCAAGAACCTATACCATATATGCCTCTCTTGAACATGGACAGATTTAACCTCAACTTTTACCTTCCACACTTGCAATCTCTCCATGGTAATGGCAGATTTTGAAAGCTATTCCAGTGCTCAGGTCTGTGGAGCTCATATCCTCCCTCCTCCCACACCAACCCTTTCACCTTACTGAAGGAAATGAGAAAGAAAGTTTTCTTACCTATAACTCCAAGGTTAATGTCCCCTGCGAACCCCACCTAGCAAGTCGACATCATGACATGTCAGGTCAGCCTCAACCACGCTTCCCTGATAGTCAGGTAAAAGGAAGGAGTTAAAATACAAAATTGACACTTGCAGATTTCTGGACATCAGAAAATATATTCTGAACTGTCTTTCAGAGCTTCTGGTAACCTCCAAGTTGTTAAAACAACATTTCTTCAGAGGGATTCTCCTGTTCTAAAATTTCAGAAGTTCCTGATCAATAACCAAGTACCGCAGATCCACCCTGACTATTTTATTTGAATGAGACCAAAAGCTTATGGTTTCCCTTTAGTACAAGTGATTTTTTTTTCCCCTACTCTACACATTTTATCAACTAATACATGCTCAACAAAACTGCTCTGGGTTTCAAAGGACAATTTAAGCCAATAGACTACAACAGCTTCATTCAAGTTCTAAGTTAACAGAAGCTCTAACTTCTTTTTGTTGTTGTTTTAGAAAAAAACAGGAACACAACGTGGTACACTCTTTCTATAAGGCTCTGAGCTACTCACAGAGGTCACATGAATGACAGAATTCCACTGACAACCTCCAACTTACAAGCAATCCTTAATCACACACATACTCCACCTCAAGTCATGCATGATCAAAGATTGCTGATGACAGATTTCTAGGAGAGGTCCTTGCTGTTCTATGGAAGGGCCACCAGCACTTTTGGATAACAATTAATTCTTGCTGAAAATACATTCATTCAGTAGGGTCTTTGGGTCTTGGTACCAAATGTTTTTGAGAGGTTTAAGACTGTTTGCTCAGCACTTCACATCCATTTCTCTCCTAGCCTTATAATAAGAGTGCCCTCTGTATTTTTTTTTCTGTGTAGTTCAAATTATAGAAATGGGCTTAATGTCCAAACATAGAAGGGACAAAAAGTGGTCAGGTTTTTATACAGAGTCACCAAAATCATGCGGTGATCTTCTACTTCGAGTTTATTTTGGAAAGGTTTAAGCAATGCAGTTGTCATTCTTTAATAATCAGACTACAGAAGCTGAGATTTAAAAATAAACAATTGCTAGAAAACACTTTGAAAAAATGCAAACTATGTTGAATGAAATAGTAAAATTTTAAGTTGAGTTTAGTAAACTAACTTGTTAATAAAGTGAAATTAAGTATATAATAACACAGTAGCTGTATTTTGCTCGAGTTTTAGAACTGCTAGGAATCTGGTATCTTGCTTCTTAAGTCAAACACCTTATCAATACAGACATTTAAGCAACTGCTATAAATGAGTGATCAAATGATTATTAAAACTCCATTTCATGGCTCCTCCTCCAATGCCAGCAGGACACCCATAAAAGCTGAATATTGGTGTGCAAGTTGAAATCCATTTTCAACATATTATAGAGGATTTTTGCTAAGTTATATTGAAGAAACAATCAAAAGAAATGCACGAGAGTAAATTTAAATTTATTTTTAAACTAGATGTCAAAACTGTGCTGAGAAATTCTTCCTTTGAGTCAGGCATGGTAGTTTTCCACTGTACTACAGTATCTTTGCTTGATAATTTTTTTCCATAATTTCATTAAGTTCTTCAAGTTCAGCACACACCACTATTCAAGTAAGCTGTAGCACACCTTATCTAAGGGTTAAATAAAAGTACTGCTGCAAATTTAAAAGGTGAATTTGAGTAGCCATAAACCATGTAAATCAAAGAACTTGGTATATCTTGCAAATATAAACTTCTACTGAGTTAAACTGTTATGATTTTCAATTATAAAAATTAATAGCTTGCTCCACATATTTAATAAAACTACTAGTAGAAATGATGATTTGAGGAAAAGTAAATACAAGATGCAACCTTACAGATCTTGAGGAAGACAATTTTAACATTTTTGTTTCTCAGTTCTTTTGTAACCACTATACCTGAGGTGTTTAACTTCCTCCCCACTCCCCCCACAGCACTTACTAGCACCTCACCTCTGCTAGCTAACATGTGCAATATGGGAACACTACCTTCTTCCAGGATGGAGAGGACTTGAAATATGATTCCAATTAAGCTCCTTGTACTAGATCCCCTTTACAATGAATACTGAAAAGCCAATACTTATTGGGACTACAGGGTTCTGCTCAGCACTATAAGAGCTGTATAACTACCAGAAAGTCATTCAGATAGGGCAGCAAAAATCTGTGTTAGAACAAAATTACAAACCACATCCTTATCACAAGCAAAAGCCTGAAGTGTATACTCAGGCAAAGCCCTCTGAGTTCACTGCTCAGGTAAGAAACAGAGAGGACATGATTTGGCTCCATTAACTCTATGAAGTGGGGAAAAAAAAAAAACCCAAACCCCAACACAATAGATACTGATTTTTTTTAAAAGCACCTTTAAGCTACTTATCACCAATTCTATTAATTGGAAGAGGCTGACATGGGCAAACCCATTTCTGAGAAGCAGACAGACATCTTCGATTCAGGTCCCAACTCAAACCCTGCAATCCCATTCCAGATCCACAGCAGTGTGGGGAGGCTCATCTTACTGGGTATATTCTGACATAACACACTTGAGACACCAGACAGGAATAGAAGACAAAGGGAGGAGTATGACCACTGAAGTTTAACTTCCTCAATAGTCTGTGTTTGGAATGCTGTAAATCAAGTATGAGCAATGTATTGGATTTGGATGTTTAGAGGTCCGGCAATAGTTTTCTTTAGAGAAAGTATAAATCCGTTTGTTTCTCTCTTTTCTTGAGAAGCAAATGTTCTTCATTGTGGTACAGAATGGCTTAGATGCAACACAAGAGTAATGTCATGATTTGCCAGTTAAAATTGACATCTGGGAATGTCCAAGACAAGGGTCAAAGCAACACATAATATAATGTAGCTAGCAATGCCCTCAAAAGATAAAGTCTTAAACTTTTCAACAGCCTTTATTTTAAGGCAGGAGAATTCCAAGGCAAATTGTTCATCATGGCAGAACATCAAATTAAAATGTCAAGATAGAAATAAGCAGAATCTGGAGAGTATGTTCGTGTTATCCGTAGCAAGAAATTAATTTAGTGTGCCATAGCACCCAAGCTGTAATTCTCATTCCTAGTCAAATATTATTTGAGATTAGATTAAGATGCTTGAGATCAAAATAATTTCCCTGTGTGTCTGTAGGCTCAATTATACAATAAGGCTGGATCCTACCAGAACAGCCTCCACAGGGACTCCACAGGACATCACCAAAGGAACAAAATTAACACCATTGTAGGATCTGCTTCCTTCTCCACATTACATTAGAAGACTAGATTTAAATTAGATCTCTGTGACTGCTTGGATACAATTCAACACTTTTAAATAGGAAAAAAAAAGTTTCAAAATTAGATGCTGATAAATTATTGAACAGCAATTAAACAGTGAGTGCCTTTTGGGGTGTCTGTAATTTCTCCTAGTTTTCAGTCTGATGTCCACAGTGCTACATGTTGGAAAGCACAGGAAATTTTGCACGAATTTGATCACTCACATAGGCAGTTATACTTTGAAAACAATATTTTTCACAAGAATTACCAATGAAATAATGTTTTAGGACACAATTGAATTTGAAATAGGTAATGTTTTGAATAGATTTTTGAGTTTTATTGAAATCTTACATGAACAAGAAATTGGAAATACAATCACATCAAGGAACAAATTGCCACGGCTTTGACGTTTTAAGCCAAACAAATTTTGTAGGGCAGATTTTCAAAAAGGTGTGAAGTTATAACAATTTAAAAACACAGTTATCCTACTTCTAGGAATGCAAAACATACAATCATGTTATTTTCAATACAAGAAAACTTAATTTGTTGTAATTTCTTAAAACTACTAAGACAAAGCACTAGCTTTTACTTTTATGTACAGCATACTCCTATGTAGTCTATCCCAAATCCAAAAAAAAAAAAAAAAAAAAAAAGAAGAAACTGTCCAAAACCAGAGGTTCTGCAAAATCATGATTGAACAGTGTGCCATTCCTGCTTTTAAACTGCTAAAGTGAAGCCTAAAATGATAAAAGCACTGAGACCCCATAAGGAGTTCAGGAATTCTGCAAGCCCAGTAATGTCCAAGTGCGTTTATGAAAAAAGAAAACTAAGAGACTCGAGTATATACACAATAGAGTGATTCTTCAGCCCAATACAAATGGCAGCCAATCGCTACTGAAGGATGAAACATTAAGCCAATTTTTTTTTTTTTTTGAAAGATGTAGAGCTATAGCCAATTCTATGTTTCCAATATTCTCAATCCCTCCTCACTTGTCTACTTCCACTGTTGCCCATAAGTATCCTGATAAAATTCCTGGTTGTCATTATTGTAACCATAGTTACCGGCATAGTCACCACCTTGCTGGAGCGGCTGCTGAGCGATGGGTTGGGAGCCCCAATTCTGCTGGTTGTTGGTCTGACGGCGCTTGGAATCAGGTTGGTTGTACCCATCTGCCTTTCTCTTGCCTCCTACGTTGCCCCCACGGTTGCCCCTGGCTCCACGAGCACCGCGTCCTCTCTGCTGCTGCGCAGGGCCCCCTCTCCCCCCCCTGGCTCCTCTCGGCGGTCCCATGGGTGCCCCCCTCTGTGAGTAGCCAGCTCTACCTCTTGGTGGTGGTGCTCCCCGCCCCCTAGGTGGTGGAGGGGCACCTCTCCCACCCCTTCCTCCTCCTCCTCTTCCTCTTATAGCATAGCCATCATCATAGCCGTAATAGGGATCTTCATAGCCACCACGGTAGTCATGATAGTCATAGCCATAGTAATCATCATAATAATCTTCATAGCCATAGTAATCTGGGGGATAGCCATATCCACCTCTTCCTCCACGGCCTCGGCCTCTAATAGGAGGTGGCATGCGAGGCGGAGGGTAGTAATAATAATCTTCATACCTAGTAAGAAAAAGAAGCACAGAATTATTATTTTCAAAAGCAACCCAAAATACAGTATATATTTGCCTTTGTTGATTAACAATATGCAACGTGGAGAAAAGTCAAGTCAAGTCATTCAGTGCTTCTAGACCAGCCCCTGTTTCACAGCACAGCTCCAGTGTGCAGCATTACCACGGTGCGAGGGTGACACTCACGCAGTGCTCCGGGAGGCCTGTCTGGCAGCCTGACGTTCTTTCCTTTTCTTATCCGGTGGCTTTGCTAATACTATTTCAATTTCTTCCCCTTCTATCTCTTTCCCATTCATTTCATTCATAGCCTGTACAAAAATTAAAAGAAAAAGAACTAAAATTTTTTTCCATTCAAAGGGAACTAAAACTTACTGCAAGAAACCAGACAGCTGGACTGCTCCAGGCTGAGCTCTGCCATGTGCTTTGCTTTTGTGCTACATAAACAGAATGTTACATATCACTTTTCCAAGAGCCACTTTATTCACCAGTTACAGGGAAGCAGGATTTTTTTTAATATATCATAAGATAAAAAAGAGGATTAAAACATATTAAGAATTATTTTTATGAAGTCAGATATAGCACCATCAGTTTTTATGTTCCTGTATCTCCTAGAAACCTTTCAGAAATAAACAAGTTCTCACTACTCACACTGACATAAACACTCACACTTATAAGCCTGGTAAGAACATGTGCACACAAGAGAATGAATTGTTACGTTTGGGGTTCCCAGGTAGCTGAATGTGAATCAAGTGACTGAGAAAATCAAGTAGTTCTGAGGACACATACTTGAGGAGAAAAAACCAAATAAGATTACTGAAAGTTGGTGAGCTCATCAAGCAAGCCCTGAATCCTCCAGAAAATTAATGTGCAATTTTTTACTATCAAATGCACCCACAAAGAGAACTTAATACAAAAAGTACAATTAGGACTAGACCCCCCAATTCCTCACCTGGAGTTATCTGCTTTGCATTACACTTTTTGGGTATTAATATTTGCATTAATGAAGACTTTGTGTCTGTACACCTACATGCCTCAAAAGCATTAGAAATTGTGGCAATTTATTTCCACATTATTACTGATGAAAATCAGTGAATGCTAGAATCAATGAGCCACTTCCACACATTCCATACATAAATACAATAACTTCATTGAAAGCCAAAACACATTCACATACAAAAATATCTCACAAAGTTCATAAGCCAATTTAGTGGCCATGAAACACACATAGGCCACATGTGGTAGTTTCCAGCTTGAGATGAACATTAGTGATGCATTTGATCTTTTTCTCGGCTGCTACAAGTTTCCAGTTGCTGAAATCTAACAGAGCATTTAAGAGGTAATTGTACTTGGAAAGGGCTGGAGAGTGTTTACAAACATACTACAGAAAACCACATCCAGAGCTGTGCTAACTTACCCTTTGTTTCAACTTCTTGTCCTCCCTCAGACATGGTCTAAACCTATCCAAACCAACCTCAACCTCCTTAAGTACGAGTGATATTCATCTTAGAGCCATAATCAAGAGTATTCTTAAACCTGATCTCTTGTGTAGTAAAATCCCAAGCAATCAAATGGCTATAAAATCATTAATAAGATCAAGTACAGAGCCTTTGAACTGTCCATGTAGCCACATACACCACGTGCAATAGATCTGCTTCAAGACTCCCAAATGCAAAAAACCACTTCCTACTCTCCTTCTTCCCCCATGAACCATGGATTTAAAAGACAGATGAAGTAATTTCTACAGAATTCAATATACTGAATCACAGTCAGCAGATATTAATGAACTTCTCAACAGCTCATGGACACAAAGGAAGAGAACTCTGAAGCTTACAATAATGATCTTCAATATTTAACAAGTCATTGAGAAGAAACCTCGGGTGCATGCAGAGTTAAAAACTGGTAATGCTTAAAGAGTTGCCAACACCACTCTCCTCTCCTTCACAAAGCATTTTTTAATTATCTCCCAATTTCTATTTGATACTTTTGTCACTCCAAAACTACACACAGCCTTTAAATAGGGGTCTTTGAGAGACAACTGATACCTTCTGCCAGTGTTTCCTCAGAAAAATTGTCTAGGTTGATCTTTTTTTTTTTCCTCTTCTCTAGACTCTCCTGCATTGCTCTACACCTCTTTTCCAGTCTACTTGTTAACTTGCTACAGTTTTGTCCTTTCAAGTTTCACATCCTCCTAGCTACTGAAATCATAGGAACAAAATTATTAGCATTGAAATTCTCACAATGGGAACCTTATTAAATGGGCTCTATGGTTTGTCTTACCGAGGTATTTACTGTAAAGAAATTTCTTAAAACCATTCATAAAAAATAAAGTGCTCTCAACCAACTTAACCAAGAAAGAATAATTCACCTACCTTCACTGCTGCACCTCTGTCCTCAAAATGAACAAATGCATAATCCTTCAACTTCTTTACTCTTTCCAGCTTTCCAAATTCAGAAAAGGATTTCTCAAGAATTTCTTCTGTCACAGTAGTGGCCAAGTTTCTTACAAATAAAACTTTAACCTGGTGAAAAAATGAGAACAAAGCTGTAGTCTTTAAAAGTCAAATCTCAAAAGAAACAACTAACTAGTAATTATTCCCTTTTTTGTTGCATTAAGAAATTTGGGTAACTTTATTAATTCTGAATCTGTTTAAAAGAAAAAGTGCCTTGTAGTTACCTGTATGAAGTTTCTACAACTTCTCTGCTTTCACAGTTCCCTTCCATAACCAGAAGAACATCCAACTTTGATTTTCTGCTTCTGGGATGCCACAAATCCCAGCAAAATTTTATTAACAGACCTCCACGACAGCAAGGAGTTACCCCAAAACACTGTGATAAAATGCACATCATCATTCCCCACACGCTGAACTTCACCTTTATCTCACTCTGGAAAAATAGTTTTACACAATACCTACCTGGTATGGATTACAGCTAAAGCAGAAAATGCACAGCCTGATGTGTCAATCCAGCAGGATAACCCTGCACAGGACTAGCTCAGATGTTAACAGCAGTTAGTAACAGCACATTTCCAACATCTTCCAATGGCAACTCATCCACAGTGCTCAGACCACACCATCTGCACAGCTTAGTGTGAAAACGCCCTCTAATTGCTTTTTGTGCCTCAAAACTAGCCCTGCTCAGCTGGAACAAACCTTTGTTACTATGGCATAAAGAAATTCCTCCCAAAGCACAAGAGCATCCAGTGAAGTCTTCACTGACCTTTGCCATGACTTCTGGATCAGGTTCCTCTACTGGATCAGCCCATTCCACTGTAACCACATTTCCCCAGACTTTTACTTTCCCACTCATCAGGCGTCGGCGAGCTTGTGCTGCTGACTTGTGATCCTCATATTCCAAGAAGCAGAATCCTCGATTCTTCTTTTTATCATCAGGTTGATGATATAAAATTACATCCACCAAACCCTCTGAAAAACATATCTTTAGTACTGAGCTTCAAAAGGAAAGGAAAAATCTAAAGTCTACCTTAAAATGCCTTCACTCATGTTTTGTAGTGAATTTGAATTTTACACCTGAAAGGGAGTGGGAGCACAAGAAAAGCAAAACAAATAGATATTCATCCAATCTACCCATAAACATGTCACCTAGTAATTAAAATTCCTCAGAATAGCTCTGCAAAACATCAACCTCAACAACTCACACAGTCTAAGTTTTCTATACTTTTTAAATCACTTTTACATCTTTGAAAGGCAGCCAGCACTAACACATGACCTCTTCCCTGCCTCCTGCAGAACCTAGAAGGAACATCTTCCACATCTCTCCAAAAAGAGGAGAGAACTAAATGAATATTCACCTTCTGTTTTCACCACTTCCCTGAAGTACTTATAAATAGCAATCCTAAAAAAGAAGCAGGAGGTTAAAGCTCTCCTACAGGAACAAGAGCAAGTGACTCAATCTCTTATCTAAGGCAGAAGCACCCTTTCACTGATGAGCTGACTTCTCTTCTTCCTACTTGCTGCACATACTGGAGAATGCTGAAAAACTGGGACAAAAAAATTAGTCTGTTATTAACTATTTCTCTAGTAATATTCCCTCTAAACCAATTTAGTTCTCCCTCCTCCCATTCACTACTCAGGAATACATTTGCTTCAGGTTCCCCAGAAAACTTCTCCATGTTGACAGCAGAACCTCCTGTAGATCCAGTTACAAATACAGAACCTTCAACAGAAAGTTAGAACAGGCAACAGAATTGGAACCTTCATTTTCTTCAGAGTTCATGTGTGCTGGTTTTTGAGTTCATTCGAGCTGTTTCCATCTCTAATTGTAAAGTTACATCATCATTCATTTAACAATCACTAAAACAAACATGAGTCCCTTTACACTCCACCTTAAGATACAATACATATATAAAATTTCTAACAAAGTCAAACTTGGAATCCAACTTGAAAATGGTTTAAATGATACCTGAACACACCTGTCAAACAACTAGACCTACAAAGCAGAGACTAAATGGTATTCTAGGACTCACTAAGTCTTACCTGTGACTTTACCAAACTCTTCCAGTATGTTTTCCTTAGTTTTGTTCTTTGGAATTGACCCAACAAATAACCTGTTGTTTGCCACAGAGATGCATACTCCAAGGTGCTTTCCAGGACGGATTTCATAGTTGTCACACTGAAAAAAACAAAGCCATTGATTTGTTTTATCCACAATACTACGCATAAAAATATTCCCAAACCATAAACTCAGGTATTTTCAGCATTATCTACTACTTTAATACATAGCATATTGAACTGGCATTGCAAGAGAATTCTTAGAACAGCTGTTTTTCTGTCAGCATTCACTTGGAAGAACAGTGCCAAGCTTAGGATTTCCACAGACTTCAGAACTCTAGTTGAATAGAAAGCTACAAAAAAACCTGCAGTAACAGGAACAACATGGGACCACACACAAATTGCACTGCATAAATTTATTCACCTACTGTTTATCTCAGACTTGAAA
The DNA here is from genome assembly GCA_019023105.1 of Diglossa brunneiventris. Taxonomy (NCBI): domain Eukaryota; kingdom Metazoa; phylum Chordata; class Aves; order Passeriformes; family Thraupidae; genus Diglossa; species Diglossa brunneiventris. The sequence continues at coordinate 4,406,582 of CM032375.1, forward strand.
GATCTTTCTAGGAACTGGTTACTGCTTCCTCTGCTGTCAGTCAACTGCTGCTGCTGTTATCAGTAAGCAAATACATGGAATTAAAGATACTGGGAGTTTTTCCTCTATCCTTGGACAGCTTTGAACACTGAGAGGGTTTGCCAAGACAATCAATAGTCTAAATAAGTCTGTGACCTGGCTTCTACCCCACCCACAACAGCAGGCATTTTTTTGACTTTGTATTTGATAGGATTAAAAAATTTTACCCTCAAGATTTAAAAATTCCATTAATAAAAAATCTAGTCCACTGCTTCATGCCGGTACCCACAGCTGGACTGCTCTGAAAACAGACTCCAATAGGCCTTTAAAGGTACAAGAATTCAACCTTAAAAAAAAATTCAAGACAGACATGGTCTTTGTTTTAATCAGGATTAAAGCTGGAATTAAGCAGGCTCCCATCAATCACCTAAGTACTCTGATCAGCTACAGTAAGGTACAGCAGATATCATTCTTATAAGTATCTGATTTACTAATTAAATCAGGAGGCAATTTTTAAAAAAGTAAAATTTTAAGTCTGTCAATGGATGCTTTGAAGACGTCATTACTTAAGAAATTACCAACATGCTTGCTGTTTACTTTGTCTTGACCTGTCTGGAAGAAAGTTAACTTGTTGCAGACATCTTTTGTGAAAAATCCTTTCTGTCACTATAGGACACGAAAGAACACAAGCACACCTCCTTTCTCACGATGAAGGAAGACAAGGGCAGTTTATTTTCTGACTCTAACATTTATAGTTTTCCAAAAGTGACAGCAGATTGGAGGGTGACAGTGACACCTCTCCAATGACACTGGTCAAACTAACAGTCCATCAACTCTCTCCTCCTCCATAATGGAATGCCAAAACAATGAGTTATTTACATAAAGTGTGTGAAAAAGTTCACTACAAGAATGTTAACATCAGAAGGCTTAGAAAATCTTAAAAAACCAGGGTGACACCTTTCTTTAGGATTTTTCCTTCTGAGAAGCTGAGGCCTCAGAAACAGAATGTAAACAATGGTTATCTGCTGCTGTGGAATACAACAGGCTCATCCTGTGGATGTTTGGATGTGGTGACCAGTCATGGCAGAGCTGGCTCTCGCTCTCAGTCCTGGCCAGCTGCTTTTGTTATTCATTCTTTTCTATTCTTAACTTAACTTCCTCCTTCTGAGGAAACCTTTCCTTCTTTTTCTTTTTAGTATAGTTATAATGTAATATATATATCATAAAATAATAAATCAAGCCTTCTGAACATGGAGTCAACATTCTCGTCTCTTCCCTCACCTGAAAACCCTTGTGACCACTGTCACATGAACTCACCAGTTTGACTGCTTCTTGTGCTGCATCTTTACTACAAAAGGTAATGAAAGCATAACCTCTGTTCTGACCAGAAAGAGGATCCATCATGAGACGCAGATCCCAAATTGGACCAGCTTTCTCAAAGAGTGGTACCAATTCATCTTCATAAAGGTCTCGGGGAATTTTACCAACAAAAACCTAAAAAGGAAGAGGACACTTGAAACAAAGCTTTTTCAGAAAGACAAGGTTCTTTTTAACACTTGGAAATTCCTGGGAAAGGAAGAACAATGCAGATAAAACAGCAGACCAGAATCATTGCAGTCACCAGTGCAGCCCTCACAGCAGCAAGTCCTAAGTGTTCTAACCCTCCTGCCATTTGTATGAGGTTTTACACACAGAAAACCTGGGTTTGTTATTTATATTGAAGAGGCTGTGAATTTCCCCTGCTGAAGAGATAAATGGTTCTTACCTGGTTTAAATTTTGGCAGTTAAAAACTAAGACCTTACAGACTATCTAGCTGGGTATCATATGTTAAAGCAGGCCAAGCACTTCCTTGCTCTTGCAGTATTTTCAAATCACTCTGTAAATTACCCTTCCTTGGAAAGCTACAGAGATGGAAAAATTATTTCATAATAATAATTTCCTTTTAATTGCATGATGCACATTTTCCACTTTTAATACACACTGTAGTCTTGTTTCTCATCTGCATTTGTTTCAGCTTCCACCAACCGAATGTTTAATTTTTACTTAAGCAAACCTGTGAGTTCTTGTGGTTTTGTTCCATACAATTAACTTGGGTTAAGTTTTGTTAAGGTTAACATCTTTAGCTGAGGTCTCCCTAGAAAGATCCCCCCAGCTGTTTAATCACTGCAGCTCTCCTCTGAAGTCTCAAAACCTCTTCCTTGTTAATACAAACAAAACATTCCAAACTCCCATTAAGATAAAAATAAATTTATTTTAACTTCAAATATTTTTTGTGGAAAAAAAAGCCATTAGTCAACATCTTTCTTCTCAGTAAGGTCTTGTCATAATTGTATCTCACACTGAAGGCACAGCAGAATTTCAGAACTAAAGACACTCAGCATGCTCATGTAAGCACCAATATAACAAAGTCATGAGGAGAATATGACTAACTTGAAAAACATGGAACAAGGTAGAACTTCTAGATACTTCATGTTATACAGATATTCCGGAAATTCAGTTTCCAGAACATTTCTTAAAAGCTTAGCCTCTCTCAGTTCAATGTGAATGTTGAAATTATTTATAAATTGAAAGACATTAAGGAAACTGGTTGTTTTCTCATATCAGTCTGGTGATTTATAGAAAAATCTCTGAAAAAACTCCTGTATCAGATATGCAGCAGTGTGAGAGAGTATTTAAAGTGTTGAGCATGTATTACAAAACAACCTGGTAGGGACTAAAACCTTGTAGAAAAGCTAAGTGAAGAAATGCACAGTTCAAGCATTTTCATAACCAAACCTAAGTTTGCTCACAGCTTGCTAGGAAGATGCACAGGTTCAATCACAACCTTAAATTTCCAAATAATCGCTTACAGACTAGACTTTGTCCTTTGGAATGAAAAAAAAAAATTAAAGTCTTTGAAACTCTTCCAACTATCTTTTAACTTTAAAATAACAGTTTTTTACTGTATTCCACCTCTTTTTTTCTCCACTTTAACCTGTCTTCCTGTCTTTTGCAGAATACTGCAGAGTAAGAAAGATTGATTAATACACATAGAAGATTATTTTCCTCTACAATACATTAAACTTGCAATATGGTTTATCTTCAAGCATTTCCTATTTATGAGTTTGCATAAGTATACAAAGCAATTATCAGATTAGTCTGTAAATACCAACCTCTGTTCCAATGCCAGGCTGAACACCAGAATACACAGTATCTGGAGGAGGACCCCCATATTTCCTCTGCCCTGTAGTTACATCCAAAGTGTAACCAGTCCGCTCTAGCAAAGCCTGGAAAAAAAAAAGTCAGACTACTTACAGGAGAGAGGGCAGTGGGTTAAAATATACAGAACAAAAACATTCCTAGATAAGCAATTCTTTATCTGCTCCTTGCCACACTTGATAAGGTATAGATGAAGAGATAGAAGCTACAAAAAACCCTGTTGTTTTGTGGGTTTGAAAAGCTATCATAAACAGGAGCATTTGTTTTATATTACAAGATTGCTGGAAAGAACTTGTTTGCCTTTTCCCTTATTTTCCATTTTATATGTAGCACCCCAAGAAGTGCAGAACACTGAACAACTGAGATGATTCTCAAACAGGTATCAATGTTTTTACAGAGTTTAAATTTTGGCAACTGTGTGATCAGAAAGAGCTGCATTTCCAACAACCCTTCTCTACAGAATCTCTACCATGCAGGCACTTCTTTAAAGCCCAGTTTGAATATACTTATCCAGGTGGTATTGATGCTTTCTGAGTTCATATTCAGTGTATGTACAATATTTCAGCTAGTACAGAATAACCAGTATCTCTAAGTGTTACCTTAATCTTTGCTTCATCTGGTCCCTTCGTTGATTCCTGTACTTTGCTGCCTTGTTTCTCTCTTTGCCTGTAGGTCTTCATAACTCCACATAAAAATGCACTTTTGTTCTGTAGATACAATTTACAAAATGATTCAATTGTGTGTATGACAAGCCCTGGGAATCCACTGAATCTTACACTCCATACCATGAAGTCACTACTTCAAGTCAATGGAATAAATCAAATGTCAAAAGAATCCTTCAGGAAAATACAATAATTAATTGAACAAACTTGTCAGATTGAAAAAGTCATCGGATTCCAAACAGCATTTTAACCTATTTTCTCAATTGCACGCATACTTTTATTATCTGGGAGGTTTTGCTTTGTGCTCAAATACCTTCACATTTAAGGCAATTTTTAACAGACTTGTTATTTGGGCTTGAAATACAATACAGCAACATCAGTGAATTTCTAAGTTACAACTCTCCTGCCAGTGGTGCCAGAACACTATTTGTACTTATGTGCTCACACTCCTGGGGCTCTCACCTTACCTGTACATGCGACAGGTCACTTTCTTTAAATTGCTGTAATACAGAGAGGGCTCCTTCTTCATTAAATTCCCTAAGAGCATCAATTGCTCTTTCATCAAGATCGACATAAGCTACCAAGCCTAAAAGTTAAAGATAAAGAAGTTACAGATTTCTATTGAATTTCATACAAACTAAGAACTATGCAATTTGCTTTTAAAGCCAAAAAGTTACATTCCATAGCAACAGAATTATACATTTAATTATATATTCCTACACAAGTATATGAAAGAATATGAGTACAATGAAAAAGTTAAATTAAAATGTATATAATACCTAAGCTCTAACTGACGTGCAAGATTATATCCCATGTGTAACAGTTTTCTAGCATTCAGGAATGCAATCTGCTGCATAAAAGCAGTATTACACACCAGGGTCTGAAACAACGAACTCTGGCTCGCTTTAATTATTTGAATTTTGTTTGTTTATCCCTCATTTTAAGTTTCACATTTCCTTCTCTTGAGTTGAGCTGTTTTAGAGTAAACTGACAGGTGAACATTACAAGTATCCTATTGGATAGGAAAAAGGAACTACCCAACTGATGATCAAATACCTAGGAAGCTCTACCCCACAAAGTATTAGGAAGCAAAGATGATTTGTTCACTTTCCTCCAGCTTCAAAAAAGCAGGAGTCAGTGGACTTCGTGTGTATCTTAAACAGTGTTTGGGGCTTTCTAAACTTATTTTGTTGCTCTATGCAGTTCCAAGAGCCAGAATTCAAAAAGGTATTGTTTTGAGCCCTGCTATGTACCTAGAAAAGCTAATGTTAATTTTACAGGTACAGACTCCCCCAAGAAACACTGGACCAGTTCTGAAGCATTTCTTTTTAAGGATCTTTACAGTTTTGGTTTGGTTTTTTTTTTCCTTTTGTAATGTACTTGCATCAGTTGTGGAGTCAGACATATAGACTGAGATTTACACTTTTAAAATCATACATCCAAATTGAGGATAAATACCAAACTCCACATACTTTGCAACAGCTTGCTCTCCAAAATACACAGATTATTTCACTGCTACTTGATTTGGAAAATGCACAAGGACTACATTTCAGAAGTGATCCTGCATATTGGAAGGCACCTGTATCTTTCATAGAAGACTTCAGCAGACAAAAAATCACTAAATTCAACCCCAAATTTGGCTCAAGTGTCTAAAGTAGTTTGCTTCACTGACAAACCCCTCCACAATGCAAACATCTTCAGTGTCATTAATGAAGTGTAAATAAATGTTTTCAGGTTACTCATGCAGTGGAATGATGCTTGGTAGTCATGTTCTGGGCTAAAAAGCTTTTAAACTCCTCAAGAACTCCTCACAACGCAACTTAACTGCAGCACATGTCAGAACCCCACGAGTTCCTCTGCCCAGGTATTTATTTACACCTTCTCTCAGACCATCAAGTGCATGTCATCATGACCCACAGTTGGAAAGTGCATCTCTATAGCCAATAAAAGCTGGCAAAGGCTTGAAGAAAGCTCACTGTGAATGACTTCCAAAAGACATCACCCACATGAGCCAGTTTCACACTGAGGATTGATAGATATTGGTTTTGAACTCCCTTCACTTGATCAGGGTAATTTTAACTCTTTTCAACAAAAACTGTCATTTTGCCACCCAGGCATTCAAGAGAAGCACATAGAGCAGTTCTACTGCTTCTTGTAAATCTGTTCACAGAACACACTCTAAAAAGGAAAAGAAAGCCTCTGTCTATAAGATAAAATAGGGTGGTTATAAAAACAAAATAGGAAAACCTCTGTATATGAAGAAACCTCTTTAGAAGTTGCTGAGACCACTTGCTACCAGCAAGGTATTACTCAAGTTGCTAGATAGCTTAGTCCTCAACTTTGTTAGTGTCAGACTGAACATTTCAGTGTAATAACCAACATGGGTTAAACTGTCCACTCAGAACTAGAGAGAACAAAAATCCACAGGCAGACTCAATTCAAATGTAGTCCCAGGCAAGACAAGCTAGTTGCTTCCCTCACTAAGTCACCTATCCAGCCTTTGAGTGTTTTAGAATCACTGTGACAGTGACAGTAGAAACATAAAAGCAAAATGATGATTTGGACTGAAGAAAAAAAAAATGTACAGTTTAGTATGTGGAAACATACATCTTCATTTGTGGTCTAAGAAACTAGTGCTCTGTGCCCTAAAGCAACTAAGATATCACATACAACTCCAAGGATGTGTCACATAATTAGTCAATGTCAAACCCAATTTGCCTTTAGGGAAATCAAAGTAGCAAAACATTCAGAGCTACACAGATCAAAAACAATGAATTTTTAAATCTTAATCTATAAAAATTTGAAAATGGTATGCCCTCACTTTCATAACCAATCAGAAACAAGAAATGCATATTATACCTGTCTGAAATATTTCATCAAGTCTCTCTGCCACCTTCTGTGGGAGGCCTGCCTCTATCAGTGTCTTGTAGTGTTCTGTGTGAGTTACACTGGAAGTATCCATTGGTTCTTCCTCTTCTTTTAACTGTACCGCATTACCATTCACCTGATTAGCCATTTTATTATGCTGCTGGAAAAAATTCAGGAGCTATATTACAATAAGCCAGAAATAACTAGTTTGTAGGACAATGCATGATTTATCTAAACTAATTTGTATACATGCTGCAAAATCACCTGTATCAAGTTTTATTTAATACTTTTTGGATGCAGCTGGTCTAAGTTTCAAAAGAAAGTACAACCCTTAATACTGTGGAAAATGTACATGGAAGAATTGACATAACTTTTTAAAAATGTACTTCATGTACATAACAATGTCTAAACTCCATCTACTGATTGTCATTAACTGGTTACCATAGCAGCTAGAATGTATGGGGACACGGCAGCAACATCCTTCAGCAAAGACTCAGAAGATCTAGTGCTAGTTCCATTTCCCATTCCGCTACTTTTAAAACAATCGTTTAAAATGTAGTGAACACGGAACCCTGCAGGGTAGCTTAAGGTATAAAAATGTTAATACTTGTTTCTTGTTAATACTTTTTTCCACTTGCTTGGCTTGTTGCCATGTCTTCCTTCAAACCCAACATGCTGCACAAGACTAGCCACACGCTTTCTCACGACGCTGTCAGATCTCAAGGACAGAAAGAGAAAAATTGCACTTTGATGGACATTGTCATTTGAAGCTGCAACGCAACAGTTTCCATGCTTTCAGTTTCCCTCAAATAGGAGCTGTACAAATCACAGCTACTATTTCAATAATATATCCCTTATTGGTTTAAAAGGAAGGCATGACTGCAGCATCTTCATTTCTTTATATTAATAAAAGTACTTGCTTTCACAATTAACAAACTAATTCCAAATCCGTGCACTGAAAAATGCACAACTATCTTCTCAGACAATCCCAGTGGGCTTTGCCCAATTCATTCAAGACTGTTTCAATTTCCCAATTAGCCAGCCAGCTGATATTCAGTGCTTTCAAATAAAAAGGCTGACGAGAGACAATTCAACTACCCGGCGGAGAACATAAGGATGATCAGCTGTTAGGTTCAGAAATGAAACAAGCCTCGGGCTTTAAATGATAGGGCAGAAGTTGATGAGCAGCAGCGAAATGATAACCAGGTAGACAATGCAGCATGGCTGGAGCAATGCAATTAAGTACTGGAATACAGGTATGAAGATGATTCAAGAACAGTTTTTTCAAAAAAATGCTGAGGCCTCAAGCTATTTACTAAGCTGCAAAACAAGTCTCTAAGCATAAGCACACCTCTAACAGTCCCTTGAACACCCAACCCTTCCAGACTACAGCTCATGAACTGGTTGGAAGATATCCTATGAAGATTTGCAAGCTAGAGCAAGGGAAGAAAAAAACCAAATCATTTTTCTTCAGACAGTAATGATTTTACTAAAGCTGTCTTATCTTGAAGGGCAATTTTAGAGACATGTAAAGCAGCCTCACACTGTTCCTGTCAGATGCCACTTCTTTAAGCCATCAGTGTGGAAAAGAAAGGAAGTTTTCCACAGCTACATGGCATATATATATACACACACACACACATTCTGTTACTTGACAAAGAGAAATTACTTTCTATCCAATGCAGTTTACTTAAAAGCAACTACAGCCTAATTAGAGAAGAAAAAAAAATGCTACCTAAAGCTACAACAATGCTTACCCATCCTTACAGGTATTAACTATCAAAACACTAATGAACATCCATTTTCTGTAGGTTATGAACATCACAGAAGGCAAAACTCAGCTACATGTCTGCTTGCTAGACAGCCTTGGGAAGATCTCAAATTTGAAACAGTGCTGGGCAGAGGGGGTTTAATTACACTGAAAATGCTTTGGGTGCAGCACCATTCTCAGTCCCTCTTCTCAAAAACTCACAAGCTGAGACACACAATAAAGATATCAAGAGGAGGGCATTGTTGTGTTCACCTTCCTACTGCCTTATAAAAATCATTTAATTACACATACACTGTCTTCCCTATACACAGAAAAAAAACCCCAAACCAAACCACAATGAACTGAGAGACTACAGCAACACATAAACACTGAAACTTTCCTTGAAGCAATTTCTATGATCTTCTGAACTACAAGGCCTTGTGGTGACACTCAATGACAATTTCTTGATAATCCAGAGTAGCTTCTAAGTGTTACATACCCAAAAGTTTAACACTTTTTTCAGTGTTGGCTATAAGTGAACAAAAGGTTGACAAGCTATGCTGTGCCCAGGTAGAAACACCTCCTCTGGAGTATTGATTCAAACTTCTGCCAGGCAAGATTTGCAGCACAAAAAGATATCAGCCTTCACCACAAGCATGTACCAGTGGAGAAATATCTAACCCCTAAGAATCAGATTACTGCACAGCACCACAGCTCAAAGGCTTTTTAAAGTAGGCTTTTAGGCAACGTAAATTAATACTCAGCTTTGTAATTTACTAGCTGCATTGTTTATTTTTGCTTAAGATTTAGTTCATAAAGAACTAAAGTCAAATGCAATGCATGTTCAATTTGGGTTCGTATTTTAGCTATTTCCAGTTACACAAACTTTATTTAAAAGTTTTCCTAAAGAAATAGACTGTAGAAAATTCTGAAGTGACACAGCTACCAGAATATTCAGGTACCAAGAGCATCCAAAAGAGATGTATTTCTTTTCACAGATATAGCAATAGATCCCTTAATGGCTTGGCAAGCTTGGCCTGAAATCTGAGATTAAATTGATTTTTCTCCCACAACAATCACCAACAAGCAAAACTGCATCTCTTATAACACTGAATCTTCCCTCTGAGTTCAGCAGAGATACGTGGGTGAAAGTCATGGCTGAAAAAGACACTTTAGCTCTCCCTCTAGGTAACATCAGTTACTTGTACTTAACAAGAAAAATATTTGTAACTGAATTTTATCTAATAAGTAAAACACACAGTGATTACTTTAACATTTTTATTCTGCTCTAAAAGATATTAAAGCATGGTAAAGAGGCGTGCTAGCTCTGTTTGCATGCGCAGTGTGTCCATGTGACTCAGCCTATGACAGCCCAGCACCCGCATACACTCAGCTTTTCATCTGCATTAAATATTAAAATATCTAGAAAAGAGGGAGACTGCTTGAATTGGAAAGACTTCAAAGGTGGATTATAAGTAAAGAACTATGTATATAAGTACATGTGGGATATGTGTTTGTTTTTAAAAGATGCAGAAATTGATGAATTTAGAACAGTGTACACAAAACCATGCTTACCAAATGAGCAGAAGTCATAAATAGACATCGGGGACAATTTTACATAGGCAAGGAGAATTCCCACTGGTGCCCAAGATGTTGCCTACCCTCACACCTCCTAACTCCATACCAAAGGGGTCTTGTTTCAAGTTTCACACTGTTGTTGCAAACAAGGCTTTGCTGAAGACTAAATACTTCATGATAAAAAGTGTGGTTTTAGCTGTTCACTATCTTTCACCCAAAATTCCTGCATCTCGAGATGCATTTACAAAGTAATTTACAAAGTTCCTAGCCCCTTTTTTAAGCTCTGGTATGACAAGTAGGAAGTTAAAACTACAGGTGCTTCCAGTGTTTCATAACTTAAATGGCTCAATTAGTAATTTTTCTATTTTCCAGAAAAATAAACAGAGGTGTGGTCCTCACAGTGTATGACATGTTGAAAAGAGATACCTGATCACAGCCTTAATCTGACAATCACTGGATAAACAGCCATGATGTTACTATTCCCTTTATCTTACACCATGCCTCTAACAGAGGTTGCCACCTACAGACTATCTAAGTATAACTCCATCCAATTAATTATAAATTCAGTCTAGTTAACTCAAAACATGCTTAGGAACAGCAGGAACAGAAAATTTCTGGCAAAAGGACAATATCTAAAACGATCATAATGAACTTCAGTGATTATACACCAATGCTGGTTTTGCTGCTGAAAACTTAAGTTTCATGCAGGAATGGAACTCGTTTAGCTCAGGTGCACAGGAAGCCAACTAATGCATACATAAAAACTCTGCACCCAAGTCATTCAGCTTGCTTATGTTGCTACTCCGAATCAATATATTATCTGTGTCAAGCAGTTAAGTTAAATCATGTTAAAAATAACACCAAGGGAAGTTTGGGGGACATTTGTTTGGTTTTGTCGTTTTGATTGACCACAAAAAAACAAATGCAGTCCCTATAGTTATGCCTCACAATTCAAGAAGGTTTTTGTCAAGCAAGGAAGATAAACATACAAGTGGGAGGAAAATAAGAATTCACATTTAAAGTCTGAACCGGGGTTTTATTAAAACCTCACTTGTTCAGAAATATTTCTGTATAAACGGGCGGGCCCTTCATTCTCTACATGAAGGCATTATAGTCATTTCTTTTATACCTTAGTTTATTGAAGGCATTATAGTCATTTCTTTTATACCTTAGCTTATTGAAGGCATTATAGTCATTTCTTTTATACCTTAGCTTATTCAATCACAGAAAACACATTTTAATACCTTAATTATGATATGCTAGGTGTTTCTTGGCATGAATTACATGAAATTTCATTTTGAAGTAATCACAGCATGAAGACCTTTACACAGTAGCCAGCACTTCTCACTACCTGTAAGCCAAAATGCAGCCAGCACCCACACTTCTCCAGCTCATCCTTGCTCACTGCACAGCCCCTCAGAAAAATCTGATAACCTCCAGTGTGATGCCAAGCAAGAGACCAACACAGCCCAGAGAGAAACAAACTCTGCTTCAGTACCCACACAACTATGATTGGGAGATGACTTTAGCACAGCAGGTTAGCAACGTGTCCATCAGTGCCACCAAAAACCACTGACTGCACCAATAACTCCTATGTTTTGCTAACCTGAACCATGAAGTCTGCCCATGCTCATTTCTCACTGGAGTTGGCTACTCATAACTCATCTGGTTGTCTGGGTTGTACTAAACAACACTCCTGGTACTCCAGTTCCAAGCGACACTTCAACAGAAATGAGCTTTGTTCTAAAGAATTTATCCTCAAAGAATTTTGCAGATGTCTAACAAAGCAGGGAGTATTGGGATTTTTGACTGAACTAGGAAGTTGAGAGTCAGCAGGAGACTCGAGTATTATTTTAACAGTGTTCACCTAGACAGAAAAACTAAGAGATAAGGACATGTCATGCTTGTGGGAAATACAATTTCAAGGATGCAAAATTTTCAAGCAGACACTGCTCATTTGCAAATACTACACTTTGCATAGGTTACAAAAAACCTTACACTGTGAGATGCAAAATTCGTTAGATTACTTTCACAAGTAAAAAACAAAACCAAAAAACTCTGCTAAAGTGTAACCTCAAAGGAAAAAAAAAAAAAACAACCAATCAAAAAACCAAAGAACCAGCTTCATGAGCATTAATGTCCTTTGCAGCACGAAGTGCCGGTAGAGATCCTTTAGAGCCATAAACATGGGAAAGGGAAGCCAACACACTGTTTCAAAAAGAGTAGTCCAGCACAGGTAATGTACTTAAGTAGCATGTTCAAATACTGACAGGCAACAAGGCTGCTCAGACCGAGTAAATGAAAGTCTTATTTTTAAAGTATTTTCAACAACGATGCATTTACGCAAAACTTTTCAAGATTCAGCAAAGGCTTTTAACAAAAGTTAATTTAAGAAAAACAATGTCTAAACAACAAAACTTTGGACAGTTTCCCCTTTAAGTACTGGACAAGCGTTATTCCCTGGCTGGAAGCAGGAAGCGCAGCCCCGAGCGCTGCGGGTGGGTGCAGCTGTCCCCGCCGGCTCCACCGCATCATGCGCTGCCTAAGCTCTGAGGGCGCGCTGCGACAGCGACGCGTTCGCCGCTGAGAGCGTTCTGTGCCCGCGGGCAGAGCGGGCCGGGCACAACCGCAACAGCCGGGGCTGGTGCGGCTTTAAGAGTCCGGAGGGACCGAGCAGGGACCCGACCCGACCCACAGCCCCGGGAGAGGCGCGTCCCGGCCGCCCGTCACATGCAACCCTGATCCGCACGGCTGGGCGGAGCGGGCCGGCCGCCCCCCCACCCCCACCCCGCCGGGCCCGCCCCCGGCCCCTCCCCGGCGCCGCTCCCGCGCCCGCGCCCGCCCGCTTTGCCCGCGGAGCGGCCCCGCGATGGCCCCCGCCCCCCTCCGCTCCGCCGCGCCAGCGCCCCGGGCCCGTCCCCGCCCGCGCCGGGCCTGCCCGCAGCCCGCGCTGCCCGCCCCCTCGCGGGGCCCACGCAGGAGGGCTCGGCGCGGTCGCGGAGCGCCCCTGCCCCGCGGGGCGGCCCCGGCACTCACCGGAGCGGGGCCGGCGCGGCGCAGCTCGGGCCCAAGCAGCGACGGCAAATGGCGCGCGCTCCTCCTTCTCCTCATGGACGGCGGCGCGACCCCGGCAGCACGCGGGGTTTCCCGGAACTGTTTCCAGGGACCGCTGCTTCGCCCACTCAGAAACCCGCGCTCCGGACGGGCAGCCGGTGGAGCCAATGAGATGCGAGAGGCGGGACGCGCCATTCCTCCCGGCGGCCAATGAGAGGGAGACGCCGTAACCAATCGCGGGGCGCCTTCCACCCGGCGCGCCGGTAGGGCCGGGCTGGGGGCATTTAAAGGGGCAGCGCCTCCCGCGGCCCGAACAAAGGGAGCGCGCGGGGCCGCTGCGCTCAGCTCCGCCCCTGCGCCGGGGCGGGGCCTGGGCTGAGGGGGCGACGCCGGGGCCGGAGGTGCCCACGGCGCCCCCGGGACTCAGGGCCGTAGCTACTCCCGGGCCTGCTCCCCGCGGTGCTCCCGGAACCCCGGGCCCGCAGCTGCCCCCGGGCCTGCTCCCCACAGCGCACTCCAGACCCCGGGCCGGAGCTGCCCCCGGGACCCCAGCACGGCCCGGCCTCCCCGCGGGGCCTCCCGCGCTCTCCGAGCCGTGGCTCGTGTGAGCCCCCGGTCCGGGTCTGGCCGCGTTGCCCTCCAGGCCCGAGGCGAGGAGGAGAAGCCACGCGGCTGCGGGAGCTGCGGTCAGGCTCATCCCAGGACACTGGCGTGCGGGGCTCTGCAGCTGCTAATCTGTAATTAATCGGTGATTAAGCCTTACTTGCCTGCTCACCAGATTTTCTTGATGAGGCTCTCGCTGAGTGCAGGCTGAACACAATAAATAGATAAGTCAGGAAGAAGTCGGCCTGTTGGCAGCGATGGTGTTGGGCTGGCTTCACGTGCTTGTCATGCTGTTGCATAACGTGGAAGTCAATGTGTGCTGGCTTGGCTCAGGCTGAGTCGCGGAGTGCTATGTCAAACTAAACCCAGAGAACCTGTGTGTGTTCCTATGGCCATGCCAACTGTGCATCTGGAGTCTGGCGAACAAAACTAGCAGCTCATGTACTCTCAGAGAAGGTTCTTCCAGTACCTTCACCCCAGAATTGCTCTCCTGAAGATGGCATGTAGCTGTGTGGTGAATCATGTGTGATATCCCACCGCTGGTAATGTGGGACTTGTGGGAAAAGTGCTATGTGATGCCCAATGTTTCCAAGCCAGAAGCTGGAGGCAAGGTTGTGCAGATACTGGAGGTGTTCTGTGTGTCTTGCTGAACCAGTCTGGCAGTAGACAGGCTGCTTCTCTTGTAGAATTGGCACTGCCTCAGTGACTTCCTGTGCTGGTGTTCACAGGGGTCCCAGGACGAGAGAAGAAATGAGAATCTTGACTCCATGTTTCAGAAGGCTGATTTATTATTTTATGATATATATTATATTAAAAGAAAATTATACACTAAAACTGTACTAAAAGAATAGAAGAAAGGATTTCATCAGAAGGCTAGCAAGGAATAGAGTAGAATGGAATGATAATAAAATCTTGTGACTGACCAGAGAGTCTGAGACAGCTGGACTGTGATTGGCCATTAATTAAAAACAGCTACATGAGACCAATCCCAGATGCACCTGTTGCATTCCACAGCAGCAGATAATTATTATTTACATTTTGTTCCTGAGGCCTCTCAGCTTCTCAGGAGAAAAAATCCTAATGAAAGGATTTTTCCTAAAATATGTCTGTGACAACTTCCCTCTTGAGATTTGATGTTAGAGCCAGCTCTTCAGTGTTGGGTCTAATGTGATGTAGAGATGGAAGGAGGGGTAATCATTCATTGCCTTGTCCATCCCAGTTCAGTGCAGTAGTTTTTCTGGGAGTTAAGAATGATGGGTTAAAGGAGTTCTTGCAATATTGAGAGGAATTGAGGGAGCTGAGCATCTTTAGTGGTGCTTAATAAATGTCCTGTAAAGCTCTTAAATTTTTTATAATCTAGTATCTAGGAATGAAGTATTATGGCATATGTCCTGTCAGCTGGCAACTGAACATGATGAGGCTAATGAGCAAAATGTATATTGAGAATAATTTCCAGAATATCTCTAGCAACTCCCACCCTAGGTTGTGTGTTCTTTGCAGTGCTTTGTTCTTTGGTATCATTTTACACACTACAGCCTCAACCCAAAATGATCTGACACCTCTAGCCAGGAACAAGATATAGCCTGCAGGTATTTGGGTTAGTGCCAGACACAAGCAGTGCCTGAGAGGACGCCCTAGATGCTCTGAGATGATGAAATTTAAATTTTTGCTAGATTTCTCAATTTTAATTTTTGCTAGAAAATCCCAGAATGAGACTAGATACAGCTCTCTGTGATTGGAGCTGAACAGGTACATGTGAGATCTCATTTAGACCTGAGCCAAGACAAAACAAAAATCATCTTGGAACCAAGGAGGGGGTTAATCTCAGCTGCTGAGAGCTGGGAGGGCAGGACAGTCCCCCTGCCTCTGGCAAGGAGGCTGCCCTGCTCTGCTCCTTCAGCACCCATGAGGAAACAGAGGAAAGGAAGTGGAGAGATCCAGCTTTTCCATAGCTCTGTATATTTACTCCTCAACCTGTTGACATTTTCCTGTGTTTAGTGGCCAGAGGTTGCTGAGGCTCAGCGTGTTCCCATCAGTCTGTTGCTCCTCTTCCACATTGGGCAGAAATTCCTGTGTGTTCACATCAGCAGCAAGATGACAGAGTTGAATCTGCTGTAATTTGTAGGTGAGCTGTTCACTTGTATATGGAATATGACATTTCCTGATGCTCTAGACTTATCCTGACCAATCATTAGTGCAGCATATTATGGATAATATGTTACAGATGTGCCACCTCCAGTAAATATATTGTTCTGTGGAGCTCTGATGTGTTTGCTTAAATCCCAGGCTTTCAGGCAGAGGTCTGTTTTAAAAATCTTCAAGCTTTATTTATCAGTAAAGAACTTTCTGAACATCCCCAGTGTGTTCCACCACCTCTACAACCGGGAAATACTCAGGAAAATTTCTGCCTGCAGAGGCCATGCTACTGTTATTACCCTGTGCACATATGTTTATTTTGCCTCACACAGACAGTTTATTTGATTTTTAGGAAAACACACACACATGCTTTGTCTTTGTCTTGCCTCTTTCCTTTTATCTGCTCTGGAGCAGAGAGGTTGAGTGTGACAAAAAGGCCCAAAGAGACCAGACTGGGCTACCTGAGTGCCTTGCACTAAAACCAGCTTGCTAAAGATCTTGGATCTCACTTTCCTTTCTTTTCAATTTTTTCCCCACCCCTGAGCTAAGGATTCTTGGCAATTTCCATCACATTTTGTGTAGGATCCAGCACAAACCTTGGGAAAGAGCTTCTATTTGCTGCAACAAAAATCACCAGCTCAGTTTTAGCTGAAAACAAATTGCACTTTTCCTGCTCCTGCAGTGTTGGGCTGTGATCTTTAGAAGCACAGTACAGACAGAGGATCTGGTGTTAAGGAAGGATAAAAGCATCTCATTGAGACATAAAGGCTGCTCCAGCAAGTGAAGCTTCTGTGCTCTAGGTGGCTATGGGAAGTCAGGGTGCTGTGAATAGGGTCAGTCCAACCCTGAAGAAGTAGCAAATAACCAAGATGCACCAGTTCTGGCAGAGAAGAGAGAAGAATCCCTTCCTATGTGTACCCCTGTGCCTGTGGGACAAAGCAGGGACAAGTCATGCCATCAGCCATCCCAGAGTGATTGAGGAAACCCAGAACAATTAGTCCTTTTATGATCTGGGATCTGAGTTCAGCACTATCCTTGCAGCCTCACCAGTTTCAAACATCAGCTTTGGGTTTGGTTGCTCTCAACCAGAATTGCTTGGCAGCAGATGGCAGAAGTTTGCAGCTTTCCAAAAGACAGCTAAGCCCTGTCTTCCAGATTGCATGGACCAAGGGGGAATCCTGGAAGGGTGTACAGACATCTTGTGCCTTTTTAACTCCCCAGCAATCACCCAGGTCCGAGATATAATCTTGTTTTACTGCTCTGGAATCCTGCAGCAAACAGTCTGTAGCTGGCATCTCTCCATCCACAGGCCTTGCTGCAAGTCATTCAAATGTTTGTGTCATTTGCTGGTGGCCAAGAAAGCTCTGTGGTATTGCAAGGTACTGACTTGTACACTGCAGCCCTGAGGGACTTCAGAGAGTTTGTAACACCTTTCTCTGGGGCACAGGAGATCACAAAGGTCCAAATCCCCTCCCCTACAGGTGCTTGGGCAGAGGCTCTGTGGCTGAGCTTACATGGCATAGTTAATGCACCAAAATGGAGAATAAAACCCAGAGGTGTGAATTTAAACCCTCATCTGTTCCCTTCTGACTACAGTTATCCTAATATTTGTGTCAGCTCTCCACTGTCCACTGAAGCTGTTATGCCAAACTTTTCACTAGTGACTCTGCAGCTTTTGGGGAAGCCAGCCCCAGCTGACAGATACGACAGAAAAAACATTCTGAAAAAGGTAAAAAATTGGATTTTTAAAAAGTATATATAATATATATAGTATATATATAATATAGTATATATATTAAATATATATACATTAATATATATAGCATTTTTTAAATAATATATATAACTCAAACCAAATAGTATATTGCTTTTCATGACTCAGTTCATCTCACCAGCTTCACAGAGGTGGGGAAGGTGCCCATAATTTGTTAATTAGCCCCAACTAAAAGGAACAAAGCCCACAGGGAAGCCCTGCAGAGCCTTGGCAGAACTCACCACACCACCATCTCTCACATCTGAGCACAGCCAGGCAAGGACACTCCAGGGCTGATCGTGTGGGTGACATCTTCATTGAAGAACAGTGTTTAAGGGCATGGAGTGACAGTGGTGTCACTTGCTCTGCAGACAAGATGTGCCACTACCTGCAATATTCACCAAGTGAGGGCAGCCCAAGGGGAGCAGCTGGCTGGGGATGTATCAGGGAACACAGGAGAAACTGGGACACCTTCAGCCACACCCTTGGAAACCACTTTCAACATCAAAGGCATCATTTGCCTCCTGCACTTTCAGACAGGGCAGTTCCAGGCACGGACCCACCCAGTTCAGTGTCACTGCCACCCTTCACTGACTGTAACACAGGCAGCTCTCACCAGTGCTGTACAGGAAGCCTGTTTGGGCAGATTTACAGACATGACAGGTATGACAGAACAACTCTCTTCTTACCTGCCTGTTGATACAGAAAGTCCCCTTCTTGTCAGTGCTTACTGCAGTAAGGTCACATTGTTTCAGGTCTGTGTATTTTGAGTTTCCTACATTAAAATGTCAAAATTGATTGAAACTGCATAAAATTAGTCTGAAGCCATCCTTCTTTGGAAAGAGACCTAGCTAAGGAACAGAGAGGTTGAGACAGTAAATCTACTGGGCAGTTGTGGAAAAGAACATTCACATGAAGTCAGGATCTCTGCTGTCTTGCTCCAGGAACAACCACAAGTGACACCAGTACAATTTTAAAAACTATTTTTCTCTCTCAGTTTATGAATACTATTTTCCTCTCTCAGTTTATGGCAGTAAACACTAAGCGCAACAAGTGGGCCTTATTTTTTTGACATCTGCTAGTTCAGTGGAGATAACAGCCCTCTATACCACAAAGACAGTTTACTTGAAACAAAGTTACTTCTCTGTGAACGGATTGCTACACAGGTACCATTTTCCCCCAACTTTTCCTGCAACTTTAGTTATCCCATTTGGTACAAATGGTCATTTCTTTCACACAAATCTAAAAAAACAGTTCTGTATAGGCCTGCCTACTCAAGAGTGCAGCTTTACTTTGGAAGAAAATAAAGTTTAAAACCAGATAGTGAGGTTGATTGGTTTTGTTTTCATTGAACAGTTACTGAGCAAGAAAGTGAGACTGAGTAGTTTATTTGATGTTGTTGCAGACCATAATTGTACGGATTTGGATTATGTTGACCAAAAAATACAGTCTTCACGCTGATTTACACCATGATCAGTATTGGCCATGCACATTCAACAACAGCACCAGCTTAGTCATCTTTAAGCTGCTTGATCTTATGCTTATGGCGCTCGATTTCTTTCTGCAGACGCTCAATCTCTTTCTGGTGGTGGTGGATCTCTTCCTCGTGGTGTTTCCGTAAGGCAGAGAGCTGCTCCCGCTCCTTTTCCCTGCAAGAGAGGAGGGCAGGACGTGCAGCCCCAGAGCCCAGAGGCGGGCCGGGCCCTGCCCCGGGCCCGCGGGGAGCGGCTCCCCAGGCCGGGCCCCCTCACCTGAAGTACCGCTCCTCCTCGGCCGCCTGCTTCTTCCCGAAGGCACCGCCGGCCTCGCGGATGGAGCCGCCACCGCCGCCGCCCTTCCCAGCGCCCTTCCCCAGCTCGCCCAGCTGCGGGAGAGACGGCGGTGAGCGCGGGAGGACAGACGGACAGGCAGAGGGACAGAGCGACAGAATGACGGAGGGGCAAAGGGACAGAGGGGAGAACGGACAAAGGGAGGGACAGACGGTGGGGAGAAGGGGCACTGTCGGAACACCCACCTGGTCGGCGCCCGATCCCGAGCTCCAGCGCTGCTGCTGCGCCAGCAGAGCCCCTCGCAGGCCGCCCCGCGCCGCCGCCACCGCCACGGCCGCCATCGCCGCCTGCCCTTGGAGCGCCGGACGGGCCGCCGGGCGGGCCCGCCCCACCGCGCCTGCGCAGCCGCGGCCCCGCCCTCATCCCGCCCCCAGGGCGCCGCGGCGGGGCGGGCTATGTGACGTCACAAGGCGGGCCCCCGCGCGCGCGCCGCTTGGGGGCGGGGCCTGTCGCTGCGGCGGGCGCCGCGGTCACGTGTGGTGACGGCGCGGTCACGTGTGGGTGGCGATGGCGGCGGCGGGGCCCGGCGCGGGCGCGGCCGAGGACGCGTTCCTGACCTTCTACAACGAGGTGCGGTACCGCCCGTGCCCCGGGAGCTGCGCGCCGGGCCGAGCCGGGCCGGGCCGGGCCGGGGGCCGCCGGCGGGCGGGACGGGCCCAGCCGCTATGGGGGCGGGCGAGCGGCGGGTGCCGGTGGGTTGGTGCTCGGTCTGGCCCTCCCTCAGCCCCGGTGCCGGGAGCCGCGTTCGGCCCTCGGTGCGCTCGCGGTTCCTGCGCGCCGGGCCCCGCTCGGCCTCGCTGTGGGCGAGCTGTCACCGGGCAGGGCCCGGCCCCCTCCCTCCGCCGGGCCCGCTGCTCTGGGCACGGCCTGAACGCGCTCCCTGAGGTGCATGGGGAGGGGGGAAGGCACGGCTGTAGAGAAGGAACAAACAGAACTGTTCTGCAGTATGTTTTATAGATAAAATGTGATGTTGAAAACACTGTTGGGCTGTAGGAAATGCTAAAAAATATGCACTTTTTTTTTTTTTAAATAAAGGTGAGCGTTAAATATAAATACATGGTTTGGTTCGGCATGGTACAGTGAAGGGTAAAAATTGAACTAAATAACGTGTGGTTATTAAAAGCGGGCTTGCGTGTTTGCATCAGTGTCACTTAACGTGTTTAAAGGGCTATGCTGCCAACAACGGGTTAAAAGTAATAACGCCGTGGTTTCCAAGGAATCACAGAACTGCTGGAGGTGCATGGGGAGGAGGGAAGCTGTAGAGAAGGCCATAGAAGGAACAAACAGAACTGTTCTGCAGTATGTTTTATAGATAAAATGTGATGTGGAAAACATTGTTGGGCTGTAGGAAAGGCTAAAAAATATGTGCTGCTAGTGCTAATATGTGCTGCTAGTGCCTGAGAAAATAACTACAGGCTAGGGGTAAGCAAGGGACATTATGGATTGTAGTACAGGACAAGGATGACTGTATACTAACAGCATGAATAAACAGGTAAGGGTCTTGTGATGGTCACTCGATATGGGTCTCTCTGTTCTTCAGGTAAAGCAAATTGAAAAACGAGATTCTGTTTTAACATCAAAAAATCAAATTGACCGGCTGACCCGACCTGGATCTTCATATTTCAACTTGAACCCTTTTGAGGTTAGTTTGAACATTCTGAATTGATGTGTGAGCTTTCTGATTCCTGAGTATTTATTCCAGTAAAAGACAACATAAGGAAAGAAGAAATTTCTCTGGGTACAGATGACTGTGCAGAGGACAGCAGGATGGTGTACTGTGTTTATGTCTTTCTCAGTGTTTGATGGAAGGACAAACTCTGTGTTGTCACATTTCCCTCATACAGCAGCACTGGAAGATCTGGCTGGGTACTTTCTGAACAGGAAGGTAGCAGCTGGAGGTGGCATTTTGGCAGGTTCTGGTCACAGCTCTTTTAATTCAGCATTTGTAGTTGTGTGTTTTATTTTGGGTGTTTATCGCACTGAATTTGGATAGAGTAAGAAAAGGTCTCTCAGTGGTC
This sequence comes from Diglossa brunneiventris, assembly GCA_019023105.1. Classification (NCBI taxonomy): domain Eukaryota; kingdom Metazoa; phylum Chordata; class Aves; order Passeriformes; family Thraupidae; genus Diglossa; species Diglossa brunneiventris. The sequence goes on from CM032375.1 coordinate 4,428,050, forward strand.
ACACCAGTGAGTAGTCTCTGAGGAACCATTGGATAATGGATAATCCCCTTGCACTTTATAGGGTTTTATTCCAGTTGCAGTCAGTTATAAAGTCTTTAAGTAGGAAAGCCTGAGGAAGGCAGTAAATAAACAATATTGTATTCATCTGGAGTTGGCTTTCCCTGGGTATGTTCCTTCCTGGTGTCATCTTCACTGCCTTTTTCAAGCCTCAGGTGCTTTTTGTAGTCCCAGTTCAGGGCTGGTCAGCCAGATGAGTCAGCAGATTCACTTTGACAATGATCAGTTTTCTACAGGTCTTAGTACTCAAAAAGTAACTTAAGAAAGCTGTTTCAGAGTAGACTGTAGCTTTCCTGTGGGAGAGTGGTTTTTATTTACAGATTCTTAGAGTCAGACCAGCATCTGCTCACTTGTTGCTTAAATCTTACATTCAGTAAATTAATTCACAAAAGAGTTCCTAAACTCTGCCACATCTGTAAAGATCAATAAACAAGTGGTGTCCCTCATGGAAACCAAACAGTAAAACTCTAGTGACTTCTTTCAAAATGATAAAATTAATAAATTTTTATAAAAAGTGTGTTTCCTGTCCAACATTCTGAGTGGCCTGACATTGTCCCCGAGCCACCACATGCTTTTGTTTCTGTCAGACTGAGAATTGCTGCAGGACTGGTTGGAGGTTCAGACCCATTTATGGGTCATAGCTGTCTACACAAGAGCATAGAAAGGACACTAGCCAGAGGAATCTAGCGCTGCTAAAAGTAGTGTCACAAATGTCAAAAAGGTTGTGAAATGTTTCTGTTTTACTGGGTGAAAATTCATGTTGCTGTGGGCTGAGCTTTCTGCTGTGTGTCTGTGTGCCAGTGAACCAAGTGGCACAGAATCACGGAATGGGCTGGCTTGAAAGGCATCTATCAGGATCATTGGTCCAAGCCCTGTCCCTGCCCAGACCCCCCAACAACCCCACCCTGGCCATCCCTGCAGCGCTGCCCAAATTTCTCCCCCATCCTTCATCCCCCCTATCCCTCACTCTCACAGAATCATGGAATGTGCTGAGCTGGAAGGGACCCACAGGGATGATCAATCCCAAAGCCAAACCCTGCCCAGAGCCCCCAGCAACCCCACCCTGGGCATCCCTGGAGCTCTGGCAGCCTCGGGGCCGTGCCCATTCCCTGGGCAGTGCCCAGCACCCTCTGGGGGAAGAACCTTGCCCTGAGCTCCAACTTAAACCTCCCCTGACTCAGTTTCATGCAGTTTTCTCCTGTCCTGTCCCTGGCCATGAGAGTGAAGAGCTCAGTACCTGCCCCTGAGCTGTCCCTTGGAAGGATGTTTGGGTGTAATGAGTTCTCCCCTCAGCCTCCTCTTCCTCAGGCTGAACAAACCAAGTGACTTCAGCACTCCTCATGAGAGTGTTAGAGCTTGCTGGCAGGAACATGAAACATGGAGAGCAGCATCAAACTTGCTTTGCTTTCATGGTCTCTTTTAGGTGCTGCAGATGGATCCTGAAGCCACAGATGAAGAGATAAAGAAAAGATTCCGACAGGTATTCAGCTTTTGCACTCAAAGTTCATGGAGGGGAAGTAGAAGTGCTGTAGAGATTGTACAGCTGGGTGTGGGCGCAAGAAAAATTGTAATAAAGCTGTATCTGGGTAATGGGGTGTCTATTTTTGGCAGAAATGCATAGAGCAATGCTTGTATCAGCAAGAGGAGAGCTGCAGCAGTGTCCCTGGTCCAAGCATGCTAGGCTGCTTTGCCTGTGCCATGTGTGATTGCCAGCTATTATAGCCATGTATGATCAGCCTCTTGAGCTTCAGTTCAAAAGGAAGATCAAAAGGTATTTTTCTCAAATATATGGACTTGGATCCAGATTTTATCTGAGGTTTCTTTAAGAATTTCCATGGTCATTTTTAGTGGCTTGGTTAGCTGGGAAAGAGGCAGCCCTGCTTACTGGCAGATCTGCAACACTGGAATACCCCAGCCTGCCTCTGCTGACAGATCTGCAGGAAAAGTTTTGAGTTTAATCAGTGCCTGCTGCAAAGAAACAGTGTTTGGAGGGCTGCAGCCTCCACCTGAATTAATGGTATGAGTGTCTTTAGGCAGGAAGATGCTGTGGGGGCAGAGGAACAGGATATGGGCTCCTCCTGTGTGTGGGAAGTGAGAGGGATAACTTTTTGGTCTATTGTTGGCTTCTCACTCCTACAAGACAATAAAGTATGACATTCTCAGCTTTGGGCTGGTAAAACAGTACAGGGACATGTTTTTAATTCAGGGTAATGAAATGAAAAATGTGCATGGAATTGTGCATTGAAGATATCAAACACCTCAGTGCAGAATGTGGAACAGTCAACAAAGGAGAAAAAAGGCACTGGCTGAAGGCAAACTGTTCAGGACTAAAGGCAAACCTTTTCCTGGGAGCTACAAACTGGCATCTGTACAGTTCCAAAAGTAGTTATTTTGTATTCTTCAACACTAAAGCAGTTTCAGTTGCTGCTCTGTACAGCAATGGCAAAAATAAAAGGTCTATATAAAAAAATTTAAAAGAGGCCATATGGAAAGTTTTAAATAACTTTCTGAAAGGGCAATGTGGAGGATGTGGTTTCCAGCCCAGTTAAAGTTCCCCTCAGGATGGTGGTGATCTATCTCCTGTCTGCCAGGTAGGGCACAGGCAGGAGTTTTCTTAACTTTCAGTAAAGCAGCCTAAGAAAAAATGACCACTCTTAAATAGTTTGGTATTTGGACAGCCTTGGGCATGCTGGAGAACTTCTTGAGAGACTTTGTTTGAGGATGATCTTTTTATGTGTGTTTCTTGTCAAGACCAAGGATACAAATCTTTGATGACCAAGGGGTTCATATCAGCTGAGGGGTGTTAAATTGTTCCTCTCATCACAAGCTGCAGCTTTTCTTGGTCAGCCTGTTTGTTACAAGGATTGTTTGTTCTTTCAGCTTGTGCTGGCACACACTTCTGCATGTTGTCAGCTGGTTTGTCCATGTACAAATGATTGTGATCTCTTTGGATTCTATTTCCTTTCTCTCAAAAATCTCTGAAATGCTCTTCATCTTTTACCATGCTCTTGATAGCAATATCCTTTTTCTTGCAGCTGTCAATATTGGTGCACCCAGACAAAAACCAAGATGATGCAGATAGAGCCCAGAAGGCATTTGAAGGTAATACTCTTTCTCTGCCTGCTCTGGGTTAGTAGTGTCAGCTTTTCTGGTTCTGGTTTAAAAATTCATTAGGGTAGAGGGGACAGAAGGGCTGCAGAGGTGCTTTAGCTGGGGTAAAAGCAGCTGTGGCAGCAGCAGCTGTGTGAGGTGGTGGCATTTCAGCAGGTGGCACTAGGTGGCAACAATGCCATTGTCATGTCACAGCAGGGACAGACATCTTCAGGGGGGTGTGGGATTGTTCAAGAAAAACTGTTTAATCTTGCATTAGATTTTATTCAAAGACCATAGGACAGAAGTAGAGTGATGGGTTTAGGTGTGTGCTGTGCAGGCAGGAAATCACAGGAAGGTGTTCATGCCCATAACTACAGCTGGGAGGAGTGATGCTTTCACCTGCTCCCTCCAGAAGGTATCAGACAGTTCCTGCCATTATTGTACCCCAAAACTCATTCAACTAATCATGTTATCACTTTCCTAGATGTATTTAATAAAATAAAAAATTAAACCCAACCAATTAAAACAGACTGCCAAACAAACGACCTCCACAAATTCTAGAAGCAAAATTAGTAATGCCAACAAGTGGCAGTCTTGTGATGCCTTGTGAACATGACTACTGGTGCTATTAATATTGATGGTTTTTTGTTAGCTGTAGATAAAGCTTACAAGCTGCTGCTAGATCAGGAGCAAAAGAAGAGAGCCTTGGATGTGATACAGGCAGGAAAAGAATATGTGGAACACACTGTGAGTATTCTGTGGGAACATCCAGACTTGGGGGTGAGAGGTAATCAATCATTCATATCCAATCATTCATATTTTGCTTTTTGCTACACTTGCTTCATGTTTAGGTCTCTAAGCTGAGCAAACCTCATAATGGCACTGTGCAGGTGGGCTCCAAGCTCTTCCCAGCAGAACAAGCCTGCTGTGTCCAGGACTGCTGTTGAGCTCAGTGCAAGATAATTCAGTGAAATTCAGTACTTGAAATAATCAGGTCAGACCACGTGATCTGACCTAAATATTTTTTTCCAAGTCTGTGAATGAATGATGCAGTTCAGATATGTGTAGGTGGAAGAGAATAGGTGGTGACAGCAGGAGACTGGAAAGTTTGGGGGATATTGACCTATAAGATAAGAAAAGGAGCTTGGATTGCATTGGCCAAGAAGTTAGAGTGATGTGAGTGGATTGAAACACAGAAAGCTTGAGGAAGCAGATGATATGGGAGAACTCAGATACTCTTAACATAAGGAACACTTGATGTTCTGTTTGTTGTTAGTCACTTGAATATCATGAAGCAAAATAAACTTAGTGCTGGTTTGGAATAAGAATATATTAAAGATATATTCAATATATATATCAAGAAACCAAAAGGGATTATGTTGGAGGAATATTATCCAACACAGTATTTTTATTTACTACAGTTCATGTGGTAGTAATCTTGTATATGTTTGGGCTTAGGAGGGTTTGGTGTAAAACAAAACATCAGTCAAGAGCAGAGTACTTTCTGTACATTGGAATAGAAATGTAGAACCACTTGGATAAAATTATGTAAGCCCTACAAAATTTTTAAGGCTCTTATTTTTGTTCTTAATCATTAGGTGAAAGAAAAAAAGAAGCAGCTGAAGAAGGATGGAAAACCTCCCACTGTAGAGGAGGATGATCCTGAAGTTGTAAGTCATGCTATGTACAGAGAAACTGAAGAGTACAAAATGTGTTTTGTACTACAAAATGTGAGGAATTAAGATTGAAAGCCAGTACAGAAGTATTTATTAGAATGGCTGTGTTGTAAATGCTGTAAACCCTTACATTTACAGAACAAATTGTGCTTAGGCACTGTGGAGTATCATGTGTCAGGTGATACCTGTGTACTGTGGAAAATAGCTTCACTCTGGTGTAAAGAGTAAATGTATTGTGAGATTATATAGATCGAAAGACCCTGTTCTTTTCTCAAAGCAAGTCTTCGTTGCTTGTGCATCGTGCACTCTTTTTTGAATTTCTTGTTGTCTTCTGACTGCTGCAACTGTGACATTCCTGCTGCTGGCAGAGGCACATGAAGCACTCACTGCAGTGTGGCTCAAATGAACTTGTGACTTTTTAATGAGAGCAGTTTCATCTCTTTCATTCATGTGGTGCTGAGGGACAGATGTGCTGTTCTGCAGCAAACCACTTGTATTAAAAAGGGCATGGCATAACTTCATTCTTCTTACCTGGATTTTAGTCTGCAGAAGTCCAGATATGAGAGGCTGTAACAATGATAGGTGCTTGCCAAACTTTGGCTTCATTAGTCTCATTGCCCTTTTTTTCCTGGAAAGTGATTTCTTCCTGTTGATATCACCACAGTAACCCCATAACCATCCTATTTTTCATTTTTCAGAAGTCTGTTGCTCTTCTTTAGTAATGAAGATTGGTTTAAGCATACTGATTTCCTACTGGGAAGCCAATGCTAGATTTTTACAACACATCAAGAAGATCTGCTGGAAAATTACTCTCTAAAACAGTGACCATTTTGCCTTTTTTTGTCAAATGTAACAATGCAAGACTTAACCCAAAAATAAGAGAATTTAAGTGAACAGTTCTGTTCATGAATACAAATTAAAATGAGACTAATATGAGGTTAATATGCAGTTGTTTCCTGGCCAGAATTTAATCAGCAGTGGTTTATACCTTTCTGTGTGCTGCTGCTATTGTCAGGGCAGGATAGGGGTTATGTGGGCACACCTGTGGTTTGCTTTCTTTTTAGTTTCATACATTTGTATGTCAAACAGACTTTAACTGTGTTCACATGCATTATTTTAAGACTGGATTTGTGTTTTACAGTTCAAACAAGCTGTATACAAACAGACAATGAAGCTCTTTGCTGAACTGGAAATTAAGAGGAAAGAAAGAGAAGCAAAAGAAATGCATGAAAGGTATAAATGACATTCCACTTGTGCAGTTCAGGCTCTTCTTCCACCTCATGCTTCCTCAGAGAAGATATGGGATCAGAGAGTCTTAGAATAGTCTAAATTGGAATAAACCTCTGGAGATCGTCTGGTCTGACCTCCTGCTGAAATCAGGGCCTTGGATTAGATTAACAGGGGTCCTGTCAAGCTGATTGCCAATAATGTGGATTCTGCCACATCTCTGGGTAGCCTGTGGGTTTGTAGAGCCCTGTGCTTGAGAGATGCACACAGGAAATTTGCCCTCCTATGCTGAAGATGTCAATATATTTTATATGGTTGTATTCTCTTATGTGTACACATGGAAGCCAGCCACAACAGTGAAATGGTGACACAATTCTGCACGCTATTAGCTTGCAAAGGATTGATTTTTAATTTTATTTAAATGCCAGAAATACCCTGTGGCATGTGTAATCCTGAACTGTTTTAGGTGATTTGATCACGTGCTCACTGAGTACACTTCCTGCAGCAGGGTTCTGTGCTGGTCAGTGAGGTGGGAGATGGCTGCAGGATGTTGCTTTTGATTACATGTGAAAAGTAGGGGCTTAAAAATGTAATTTGTACTTTGCATGCTGAAGTGCTTAATAACTTCTCAGAATGTGTACCCTCAACAGTTTTAGAGACTTAGCACTAGAGTGGTGTCCAGCTTCTTGGATGAAGAAGTCCAGCTTGTTTTGCTGAGCAAGAGAAGCCAACTCCTTAATTATTAGTTGTCAATTGTCAATTGTCACCTTGCTATCAGTGGGGCCAAACCATCTTCTCTGCTCACTGCTCTTCCACATTTGAAACCAAATTGTATTTGCTGTGCTATCTTAGGTGTGCATATTTATCTCTTCTGTAATTAGAGGAGCTTTCCAAGATGATTTGAAAGTATTACCTTGCTTTCTAAAGTGAATGCTTGTGGGTTCATAACTTTTGTGCCTTCCCTTCCAGGAAGCGGCAGAGGGAAGAGGAAATTGAAGCACAAGAGAAAGCCAAACGAGAACGAGAATGGCAGAAGAACTTTGAGGTATTCAGCACTTGAACTTACAGAATAGGCCTCAGCAATTCTTGTCCATGTTGCAGGGACTGCCCCTAAAGAGATGAGAGACATTTTGTATGCAAGTTTGTAAGATAATTTAATAGATCTGCACCAGCCTGAGGTTTGTTCATGTGTGTGGAGAAGAGCCCATCAATAGGCCTTTGGTATCACCCATGCAGAAACAGGTCTGGTAAATTGAGATGTACTATTTTTTCATCTCTGTCAGCAGTTCATTCTTACCTTTAGTTGTAAAATAGAATTGCTGCTTAACCCAGGTCACTGGTGACCATTAAAACCTAACCTGGAAAGTGTTTGGGTGGACTGCTGTGGTACTTTCCAGTCTGGTTGCTCCAGTATCCAGATCCCTGCCAGTGCTGGCCCTCTCCCATCTGCCAGGGGAAAGGGGGCAGGGAAGCAGACAGCTGCTCATCTGCAGCTCTGGTACTGCAGAAATGGGCCTGGAGTGGATGGATCACATGCTGTGAAGTGGATCATGCCTGGACTCTTCTGTCCTGCTGTGAAAATCTTCAGCCTGTAGAGGTCATAGGGTGGGTTTGTGGGGAGATTTGGGGGTTTAGGGCTTTTTTTATGGGTTTTGTTTTTTGATTTGGTTTCTGTTTTGTTTTTTTTTTTCCTTGGGAGAGGTTTCTGCTGCTCAGCAGGTAGGGCAGGGAGAGGAGAGAAGTGCAAATTTCTCATTGTGTCAATATGATGAGACTTTGAGCAAGAACCATGAGAGAAGGCAGCAGTACATTTCCCTTCTCTGTTTGTCCTGTAGCACCAGGAGAGAGAGGAATTGAGGCACAGAAAGGACATGTCATGTTCTGGTTTGGCAGATTAGGAACATCCATTTGAGAGGTTTCTCGTTTCCTTTGAGGATTCTGTAGAGAGTAAGGACTGCCCAACCCAATCTGGTGGTTTGTGAAACAAGAATCCACCACAGTGCTTATACTGGTGTGTGTAAGCTCACTTGTAGCTCCAATTCACTGTGCTGCTCTGGCTGTTCCCAGTGTCTTTGTGTCCTGCCTGCCAGGGGCTGCATGCTGGATAAGGGGAAAGGGCCACTGATCTCCTGAACTGTGTCCTACCTGTGCTTTGGTTATTGCACTTGTTAACTCCCCACTTCCTCCCTGTTGTTCCCAGGAAAGTCGGGATGGTCGTGTGGACAGCTGGAGAAATTTCCAGGCAAATACAAAGGGGAAGAAAGAAAAGAAAAACAGGACCTTCCTGAGACCTCCCAAAGTAAAAATGGAGCAGCGTGAATGATCCTGGAAGCACTGCCCAAGTGCAGCTCCTCAGTCCCTTCTCTGCTTTTAAGGACTCATTGGCACCTAGAGTAAGATTTGCTTTTTAGTAGACTGTTTGTTTCCAGTACAATTAATTATCTGTCGAAGTATTTTTTGTACTCTGTTTGAAATAGGGCCAGAGAATGACCCCGGCCAGGGCCCTGCTCCACGTAGAACTCTTGGCTTAGGAGAGTCCCTGCCATTCCTGCTGTCCCGTGTGTCTGCTGCCCTGTAACTCAGTGTTTTGTACTTCACACAAACTGTGCTGTTTCACCACTTCTGTTTCTAGTTTGAGAGCTGAACAAAATATTGGAGATGGATCCAAACCCTTCCAGGCACCATCTTTCTCAGCGAGTTCAGCTTGGGAAGGATCTGGACTGACTCTGGGAATATCCTTCCAGCACTGTGCAGTGCAGCTGGCCTGCAGTTAAGTCCTGCAGCTCCTCACTGCATTGAGTGCTGCTTGGAAGGAACTTGCTCCCAAAATCTGATTTCCAGACTAAAATCCCAGCTCTCAGGCTTAGACTTCTGTTAATCTCAGACCAGCTGGTCACTTCCTATAAAGGAAAATAACTTCTCTTGATTAATAGTTAAGCTGCAATGGTCTGTATGTAAAATAAATTTTTACCCAAATTACCGTTTTTTTTCCTTGGAATTATTAAAAAATGCAATAGCAAGAGTGTGAGTGGAGTGCTGTCAGTGCTGAGATGCTGCTGCTCTTCAGCATGAACCTGTTCTCCAGGCTCAGACTGTGGTGCCAGCTCTCTGCCTTTCCAGTTCTCCACATCCCTTTTAAGCTGCCCAAGCTGTTCCAAGTGCAGTGTCACCAGCCTGGAGGCAGAGGGGACATTAACTGTCTTCATTCTCTGGCTGTGCTCTGGCAGAGTCTGGCTGCCTTATTCCCAGCCTGGCTGGGAAAGGCCGTAGTTCAGCTTGGCTGTTGGGCTGGGAAGTTGGGATGTTTGCTGCAGCTCTGCAGTTGGGTGCCTGGGGAGCTCCAGGGCATGCAGCCAGCCAGTTCCTTCTGGCAGCAGTGCTTTGTGCACTCATGGGTTGTGACTGTCTAGTCCTTCAGGACTGTCTTAAAAGCCTCATGTTTCCTCTCCTGCCAAAATCAGAGCCAGTTGTTACCAACAACATTTCTTTGTTAAACAACCCATGGGGTGTAAAGGGAGCAGACAGAAAAACATGTGATTTCTTGTTATAAGTGACTCAGGTGAATGTTGTGCCCATGACATGAGCAATGGCAATGCCACAGAATATGTTGGGGGAACCCCCGTGTGGAATCTGGGCAGAGCAGTGCCAGTAGGAAGGAGTTGGGTCCCCCATGTCTCTGACCACCCTTTCTTCCCAGGCTGAAGGAGCACAAGGACCAAGGGGGGCTTATAGTACTGCAGAAAGGGTACAGGAATGAGCTGCCCCTGCCTGAAGTATTTTCTGGCTGATGTTTTCTAATTTGGGGATTCCCAGAGCAGAGCAATGCCCTTCCTGGTACTTTGCTTGATGAATCTCCACCCATCATGGAAGCCCTGGAACAAGTACTCACTGTGCTGCCTCCTGACCCTGGGACCTGGAAGGAAATGAGGAGCCAGAGGACAGATCTGCTGAGGGTACTGGGACCACCCCTGCACCCCTGGCCCAACCAGGGAGTGCCCCTGACCTGGAGCTGCTCAGGGCTGGGCTACCCCATCTGTGGCCTGTGTGCACCAGGTGCCACAGGAGTGTGACAGCCCCTCACCATCAGTGGAGCCTCAGCTGTGTCACGTCTGCTGCCTGCCCGAGGAAGGACCACAGGAACTGGTGTCAAGCCCCAGGGTGCAGCCAGGGCACGGCTAAGCAGGTCACAAGGGCCAAGAGGGAAGTGAGTCACTCACCTGGGAGCCAGCACCACGCCCTCTTTCCTGTCAGAGCCTCTTCCCAGGCAGGAGCACACACACGGCTCAGCCCTGCTGGTCTCTCCCCTTGCAGCACAGACCTGGTGGGCTGGGGTCTGTGACTGAGCTGGAGCAGGTGCTCTGTGCCCCCAAGGTAAGACTCTCCTTTCCCTTCTGCTTGCTCTCTCAGGCCTCCTTCCCCAAGCTCCACAAGCTCCTTCTGTGTCTGGGTAGCTCAGGACATGGGCTGGCTCAGCATCCCCCGTGGATCTCTGAGCCATGGCACCTCAGACAGTGCCAAAGGCTTCTGAGACACCTTCATCCTCCCAGCAGGGTGTGGGGAGACATTCCTTGTTCTGTGTGCCCAGCAAGCAGGGCTGGGGTGATGAGGTGCACTGTGACACTGTGAGTCAGGGAACTGCTGCTGCTGCCTTTGGGGCTGTGGGATGGGAGGGGGCTGCTCTCACCCAGGTCCCATTCCACCCCTGAGTGACAACGACCTGGCTTTGCTTGGCTGCTGTGAAGGTGAAGAGCCCTGCCTGGACATTAATCCTGTGAGGAAGAGGAGGCAGTGCTTGGAGCCTCTCAAGGAGGGCAGGTCCCTCATCCCACTTGTGCACAGCCCCTGCCCAGGCTGGGCAGGCAGATGGGGCAGGAGGTGTCTCACTGCAGTTGGGAGCAGCAGGATCACTGTCCCAGCTGTGGCAGGAGGTGTCTCACTGCAGCTGGGAGCAGCAGGATCACTGTCCCAGCTGTGGCAGGAGGTGTCTCACTGCAGCTGGGAGCAGCAGGATCACTGTCCCAGCTGTGGCAGCTCAGGCAGGACGTGGCTTTTGCCTCCAGCAGAGTTGTGACAGCCTGGGGCTGTAGCACACAAGTCCTGACGTGGTGGCCCATGAGCTCACCCCTCTGCCCCATGCAGCAGGGCTGGGCTTGGGAACCACAACCAGCTGGAGGCTGCCCTGCTCCTTGCCTCACCCACTGCTGGGGAGGCTGCCCAGCTACCAGCAGTGACATTCTCTGCCAGTCTGGGCAATCCCTGTGGCACAGCCAGCTGCGGAAGCCATGCCCTGCCTTAGCTGTCAGAGGGGACCCAGGGAGTGCCCCTGCCACTCTGCCCCTGCCCCAGGAGTGTCTCTGGCCCATGGGTTGGTGTGTTTTCCTGCTGAGCAAGCCCAGCTCCGGGGCACGTTCCTGCAGGGTTGATAAGGAGGTGGGGACAGGCTGTGCTCAGTTTGCAACAAGCAAAAGAAATTTCTGCAGAGTGTTCAGGGAGTAGTGGGAACTCACAGACAGTAACACTCAGCACCAGCTGAGCGTGTGCTGCAGCTCCAAAAGAATTTCATGCTTTTCCAAAGACCCATCCTGGTACTCAAGAATGTGTCCTGGGGACTGGAACCAGCAAGGATCAAGCTCACCTGTGTGCTAGGGGCTGGTGCTGTCACGAGCTGCATGTTGGTGTTTCATCTTGTCCTTGTTTGCTGCTTGTGTCACTGACAGGCAGTCACAGACCCATCAGCTGAAATGCTGCTCCTCCATTTGCACTCCTTGGAGAGCTCTGCTCTGCCTACGCAGTGTAGCTTGCTCTTGGGAAGAAATCTCTGGATATTTGCTTATAAAACCAAGAGTTTCTGATCCCTCTGAAATTTACATGTGGTTATCCAAAGTGAGTATGTTGCTACCAGGCTACATCTAAGAAGGAAATTACTTCAAGGGCATGTGCCAGAGGCAGGTGGGGCTTACAGGAGGCACTGGGCATCTGCCATGGCAGCATGAATGCTGCTGGGTGCCAGACCCATGGGGAACAGCCGCTGCTCACTGCTCAGCCTGTGTGGGGCTTCCCCCAGAGAGTGGAATTTGGAACAGCTGCTCTGGGATCCAGTACATACAACAACCTGAAGGACTATCACTGCTCCTTAGCAGCATCTGTGGGAATCAAGGAAGAGAAGTTTATTTGTTTTTTATTAGGTTGCAAGTTGGCTCGATGAAAGTAAAGGCATTTTCAGGATGGGTTTTTTCTCAACTCAGCCTTGCATAGCTGTCAGAGCCGTCAGCTGGTGTGTGCATTCCCTGGACAGGAAGAACAGGAAATATTGTCAAGCACCGGGCAGCCAGACTGCCAGGAGTGCTGAATGAGCCCAGCCTCCACTGGCAAAATGCATCTTAATATTGGAGTGCTCAGCAATTGGCAGCAGGGCCAGGAGAGCAGGGAAGGAGGGTCCCCAGGTGGGAAGGGAGCAAAGGGAGGAGCTGGCTGTGGGCACTGTATGGGAGCAAGGGGACCTGCTGATGCACAATGGCCACACTGCAGGGCTGAGCAGAGGAAGGATGGAGACTTCTGAAGGTTCCTCCCCAGCCCAAAACCCCCTGGGCTTTCATTTCCTCTAAGAGCTGGGTTGTGGCAGGACAGTGAACCAAGATTTGTCAAGTGTTGCTACATCCCCTGCAAGCACTCCCCTCGTCCCTGACATTGCTGACTGCTCTCCCCAGTGACTTGGACTGGCTGTCAGTCAACTTCTGTGGTAGGATCTTGTTTGGTTTTAAGTTTAAGCCCCCAGGAGCAGCCTAAAGGGCAGAGTTGGGACTCTGTCTCTCCCTGAAGGGTCAGGTTCCTTCATCCCTAGAGCAGCTGATGGAGGGGGAAAGGAGGGAGGATGTCTGGTGGCAGAGGGAAGGAGATGGCTGCAGCTTCCATCCCAGCACAGCTCTGGGGCATCACTGCAGGAGCCTCAGCTCACCCTCATGTGCCCTGACAGGCAGAGCTTGGCTGTCCCTTGCTCCACATGCCAGCCCCCCGTGCAGCTCACCCTGCCAAGGCTTCCATCCCATGTGCTGCAGGTGCTCTGGGGCTCCTTCACATTGCAGGGGTTCCTCTCTGCTCAGGGGGCTTCCAAATGCCTTGGCCACCCTGTGCGGTGGTGCCAGTGGGATTTACAGCTTGGCTGGGACATGTGTGCAGCTTTGCTCATCACTGGTGTCTCTGAGCACCCCACCATCAGCATTGCCATGCTGAGTGAGCTTCAGGCTGCCACAGGTAACAGTGGCCATCATGTGATGGTGTATGGGACAGGTAACAATCTGCCCTGCTCTGGTGTCTCTCTCTGCTGAATATCCCCGAGATAAAGGGAGACTTGGGATGGTGGAATTCCTGAATTAGTTCCAACACAAGTGTGAAGGAGAGTGCTAGGAAATGAACCTGTCCATATGTCCATATATGAACCTCTCCATATGTCCAAATGAACCTGTCCAGGAGTTTCCTGTCCCTTTCTTGGAAATTATTAAGTGGAAGCTCTTCTGCCATTCATCTGTTTGGGAGAAAGATGCTCAAAAAGTTGTCTACTCCCAAATCTAACTGGGGACACAGAGTAGATTCCTATTCTGCCTTTAGAGGAAAATCTCAATTTTGCCCTCTTTTGGGATCATCAGAAGCAGAGATACTCTGAGGAAAAAGCCTTAAGGGCTCTCCAGACTTTTGCTGCGGCTAATTGCCTTTCCTCTACAGCTTATTTTATTTCTCATTTCCTTGGTGATGTCAACATTTCCTCTCCTCTAGTGACTCTGCAGTCATGCTACAGTTACTCCCATTCTGGTGCCCTGTTCTTAAGAGCTGCCAGTGCAGAGACTGTCCAGCCCCAGGGCAGGGAAAATAACATCTGGGAGACATCCAAGCATCCTCAGTGAAACCCTCACTGCTGCTAAGGCTGAAGATGGACGTATTGTGCTGATTTTTTTCAACTCTGGTAAGCAGAAAATATACTTTATTAGTATTATTCCCCTTGGAATCTATTATTGCTGATGGCAAAGCTTGCTTGCATCTGTAAGCCAGTAAATCCTAACTGGGAGGGCACAGCCCATGGCAGGGTCTACAGACCAGGAGCAGGATTGGCAGGTGCCCTGACCCTGCTGCTTAATTCCACCTTCAGCCCTGCATCCAGTGCAGCTGATGGTACAAACCCCCTGGAATTACTGGCTGGGGGACTGTGGACAAGGCACTGCCTTGGGCTGGAGGTCTCAGGGGGTTTGCCCAGGCAGCACAGGCTGCTGCTGCAGCAGAGAACAGGACTCACAGCCCCCAGACCCTGCCCTGCTCAGCTCTCTGCTGGCACAGGCAGCACGAAAAGGCTTCAGAGAAAGGGGAACTGCCTCAGCAGGACAGGCTGAGCAGAGCCCCCACAGAGCACTCCAGGGCTCAGGGCAGTCAGAAACGTACAGAGACATCAGCCTGGGTTCCTCAGGCTGAGGAGGGAATTGGGCTTTGGGTAAATTCCCTGGGGAATGGTGCTATGTTCCCTTCTAGTTGTGCCCTGTAGAACATCTCACTTGGCTCATGAGAAGGAAAGGACACCTCTCCTGTGATTCCCTGCAGGACCCTGGCACTGGCACAGCACAGCCTCGAATGCAAAGATAGCTGAGCTCTGCCAGGTGGTGCTGGGGCCAGGAGAAGGCACTGCCATGTCCCACAGACCACCTTTGCCAGAGATTTCAGCAGACTGGAAGCAGTCACAGAGCTTGTTCTCACACTCACCCCTCTATTCCAGAGCACAGCCCTGTGGCTCAAACTTCTGTGCACAACTCTGCTGTAGAGGGGACATTGCATGTTCACTCTCCCTTCCACCCCATCTGCTAAATCTGGCAGCTGGTGTGCAGTCTGCAGACAGTAAAGTTCACCAGAGCTCCTGGGCAAAGTTTGGTGGCCACCATGCCATTGTGCAGAACCAGAAATGGAGGGGTGGTGAACAGTGCCCTGGGGCACTGTCTGAAGGGACTTTGTGAACAAGAGCTGTGCCCATGTATTGGTGTATGCACTTCTCCTCGTGAATCCTGCCAAAGAGATGCATTACCTGTTTTTTTTTTCCCTCCACTCTTGGTATACTCAGGTCTGGTGCTACAGGAATAGATCACTTTTCACTGCAAAGATCTCAGCCCTAAGCACCAGAACTATTTGGTGGTGTTGCAGATAGTCACAGCAGTGTGAATTTAGTGGCACATATTTGAAAAAAAGAAAAAAAAGGAGTTCTCTAATGATCTTAGGCGATTAGGACTTCTCAGGTTTTTATTCCTTATTCCAATGTCAGACTAGTGTATCAAACATTAGACTCTCTGTGACAAAGCCCACCTGAATAATCTACTGCTCTTTGGAGGTCAGGGGCTCTCAGAAGGGTGGCAGAGATCAAGGTGAATGAGGAGAAATGCATGTGTCACCTGGGGCCAGCTCCCAGCTCTGCCAGCTGTGTGTCCATTGTGCTCAGACTGTACCTGCAGGACTGAGCTTAAGGACACTTGGAACTCAGCAGTGCCCAGCATGCAGCTGCCTGGGAAGGCCCAAATCTTGTAATTGTTGTGTCCTCAGGGGACCTGGGAGGGGTGAGGAAGGACAGCACCCTCAGGAAGATGAGTGCTGCCTTCCTCTCCTAACGGCCGGAGAGCAGCACTGAGGTTGCCATTCTGCAGAAAAAGGGAGAGAGCTCCAGCTCCAGCTGACTTCCTCATTTGCAGAGGAAAATTGAAAACGTGTGAATGTGCAAATGAGGAACAACAGCCCAAGGGCACCCGGGGGAGACCCAACCCACAGAGGATGGGATGGTGGTTCCTGGCACTGCCTGCTGCTGGGGAGGATCCAGAACTTTTTGAGGCAGGAGGGCACCTGCTCAGGAGCAGCAGGTGAGGAAAGTGATCCTGCTCCTCTACTCAGCCCAGGTGAGGCCACATCTGGAGTGCAGTGGCCACTTCTGGGCTCCTCAGTCTATAATTAAAGCCCTCAAGGAAGGCATGGAGCTCCTGGAGTGGGTCCAGTGGAGGCTGCAGAGATGATGAAGGGACTGGAGCATCTCTCTGGTGAGCAAAGGTTGAGGGGGCTGGGGCTGCTCAGCCTTGAGAAGAGATGTCTGAGAGGGGCCCTCATCCCTGTCTGTCTGTGTCTGCAGGGAGGGGTCAGGGGGACAGGGCCAGACTCCTTTCAGTGGTGCCCAGCAGCAGGACATGGACACCAGGTATAAAGTGAAACACAGGAAGCCCCAACTGAATATGAGAAAAACTTCTTAGCTGTGAAGGTGACAGAGCCCTGGAACAGGCTGCCCACAGAAGCTCTAAGTTCTCCTTCCCTGGAGTTATTCAAACCCTGCCTGGATGCCCTGCCGCACAATCTGCTCAGGGTTATCTGCGTCAGCAGGGGCTGGTCAGGCGATCTCCCAAGGTCTTTTCCAGCCCCAACTCTTCTGGGGTTCTGGGAGAGGTTTTTATCACATATTGTTTCACATCCGGAATCCTTTAAAAAAGTGTAAAGAAGTTAAAAAGTATCAGGAACTGTGGTGAGAAGTAGGGGCATGGGGGAGGTGGCAGGGGAAGAAAGAAGAACCACATGCAGGGAGAGCATTAGTCATAGAAAACACATCTGATTCTAGTAAAAGATTAAGAAGCTTGAGACAGGGAAGTGTAACAGATTACTTTTATCTAAGAACTTTCATGCAGAAAAGTATTTTAAGATTAGAGATGAGTAATCTGAGACCTCACTGCAGCAAACAGTGCTGGATGAAGACACAGAGGTTTGTATGCTGTGGAAATGGGATCAAAGAGAAGACCAAGGAGACAGGACAGGTGTCTGGCTGGAACCAAGGCATCAGCAGAACTCCTATGGTCATAGACAACTGATAAAGGTGGGATTTGGCTTAGCAATGGTGCCAAACCAATCATCTTGATTTCTGCTGTCTATTTTTAGGTAAGAAGAAAACTGTGTCAGAAAACTGAGCTTCAGATGTGGCCACTCAACACCATGATGTCTGGAAAAGGCAAAGAAGGTGCAGAAGGCAGTGCTGATTTCTACATTTCATGTCACATAGACTCTGAGTTCCGCTACAGCCTCTTCACTGTTTTCTACAGCATTGTTTTCATTCTAGGCTTTGTTGCCAACTGCTATGTTCTCTGGATTTTCAGCCGTATTTACCCCATCAAGAAACTCAATGAAATCAAGATATTCATGGTGAACCTGACAGTAGCTGACTTGCTTTTCTTAATTACGATGCCAATGTGGATTGTTTACTACCACCACCATGGAGACTGGATCATGCCTGAGTTCCTCTGTAACGTGGCTGGCTGGTTTTTTTTTGTTAATACCTACACTTCTGTTGCCTTTCTGATGGTCATCACATACAACCGTTACCAAGCTGTGACTAATCCTATTAAAGCTGCTCAGCTGACCACCCAGAGAAGAGGTATCTACTTATCAGCAGCTATCTGGATCATAATAGTGGGCAGCTCTTTGTATTATCTTTTTGACAATAATACTAATCTGGAGGAGGTGGACTCCAGGAATTTCACGCGGTGCTTTGAGCGCTACGACACCACCAGTGGTGTTTCAGCTGTTCTTGCCATTCATGTCATCATCTGCATCCTCTTCTATATCATTTTCCTTTTAATACTAGGTTGGAACGTTGTCATTATCAGGACCCTGTTCTCCAAGCCAGTGCACCCACGGAAGAGCGCTCACGTCAAGCAAAGGGCCCTGTGGATGGTGTGCACAGTGCTGGCCGTGTTCATCATCAGCTTTGTGCCCCACCACATCGTGCACCTGCCCTGGACTCTGACTGTTCTGGAGCAGTGGAAGAGGGAAAACTGTCAGCTGCGCCAGCAGCTCAATGATGCTCACCAGGTGACTTTGTGCCTCTTGAGCACGAACTGTGTGTTGGACCCGATCATCTACTGCTTCCTCACCAAGAAGTTCCAGAAGCACGTTTCAGAAAACCTGAAAAGCATGAGAGGGAGTCGCAAATGCTCCAGGCAAACAACTGATACAATCATTGAGGGCACCGTTCACCAAGAGGATGGCATTAGGATCTGTTAGGGCCACCCGGTGTTTCTGATTGCACATGGAGAGGTGGGAATTATTCACTCATCTTTTCTCAAGAAGAGGTACCAAGGGACACAACAGAGGACCAGGATTTTACATTTTCTTTTTCTCATTAGACAGAAGAATGGATGCTCCTTTCTTCTGTCACATGCAAAGGGCAGAACTGGAACCTGCAGTAATCTGTCAGCAAAGCTCCTTCTGTCCTTCTGGTGTTCTCATGGGCACTGAGAACAGCTCAGATGACTGCTTTAACATGAAAGAAGTGTGTCACTGAGCCTCTGCAGTGAGCAGCTAGAAGCTGAGTGTACCAAAATTACCCATTGTGTCAGTCCAGACAGCACCATCCCCGCTCCTCTGCCTGCCCAGCTCTCGCAGTGGATCCTGTATCAGAGCTCTAATGGACTTCTAAAAGACCTGGAAGAACAGATGGAGCTCTGAGTGTCATCAGGTGGCTCTTCTAAGCAGCTTACATGGTCTGGTGAAGAGTCTGAGCTAATGAAGCTCTTGAATGGCTGTAAGGGACATAGTCCATGGAATTCCTCAAGTCCTGTCAGAAATCTGCACCTCTGATCCCTTCATCCCTTCTTAGCAGCTCACGTGGTCTGCTGGGATCCAAACTTGACAGATGTCTGGGAGCAACTATTATGAATCTTTACTTCCAAATCTTGGGTCAGTAAAGTAGGGAAGGAAAGGAAGAGAAATTGGCAGTCCCTCAGCACACCTCCGCCCTCCCTCCACCAGATCAGCATTATTGCCAAAGGGCACTGTGGTCTGCCCTGGCTTCCTGTGTGAAAGCAGAACTGGCCAGCCAGTGGCCTCATGCATTCAGTTTAGTAATTTCTGACTGACTGCAGACACCCAGTCTTGCTCAGGAGGCTCCAGATAACAGAGGGCTACTGTCAGCATGGGCATTATGATAAGGAAAAAAAAAGCTTAAAATGCTTCTGTATCTTTGTACTTATTTATTTAATTTAGGATTATAGCCATTGCATTAGGATTATAGCCATTAATTTAGGATTATAGCCATTATTTAATTTAGGATTATAGCCATTGCATTATTTTTTCCTCCATCCTTTCGAAGCTGACTAGCTCTTGATCTACAGCAAGTGAAGTGTTAGGTCAGGACACTTGACAGAGAAATAATTCACACACTCCACACCCAGGGCCGGATGCAGTCCACTGGGGCCCAGGGCCAAGTGGTTTTCCATGGGTGCTGAGTTCTGTTACCAGTCATGAGACACTTGGGGTTCCTTTTCTGACCCAAATTGCTCAATCTAGCACAGGAAATTGGGCAGGGGAGGGAACTTACTTGTTTTCACAACAGTTGTTTGTTCCCTAAATGTCCTAGTCTGTTGATAACAGCAACAGTGTATCTGACCTGTCACACCAATTATTCACGTGCAGGACAGCAGCCCTCCCACACCTACCCAAGAACAGGAGAGATAAACTCAAGCCTTTCCAAACAAAGGACCAATATTTGTACTGCTTTGCCAGCAGATACAGGTCCTTTAGATGTATCCTCTGGAGCTCCTCAGGCAGCTTTTGTCCTTCTTTGTTCCAGTAGGGAAAAGAATTAAGATGTTTATTTTTCTAAGGCCAGCCCTGCACTCCAGGCCCAGTGCCAGAGGAAAGAGTCTGATCACAATAAGAGTGCATCTCCCTCCTAGTCCTGGGCTCTGCTCCAGTAATAGCCACCCAAAATAGACACTTGCCAGTACCTCATGCTCCTCAGACACCTTCAAATGCACCCTGAATCTGCAGAGCCACAGCTCACAGGACGGAAGCAATTGCTGTAATTCAGAAACGAGAATCTGCCTCTGTTTCTGCACTGTTCTGTGGGCATATTCTGGATGAGGAGCTCTCACAGCTGGCAGAGGGGAGGACCTGCCTTCCCCCTTTGGCTCCCAGCAATAGTGAAGCTCTCATTTCACAGACCCTAAAGCCCTGATGGATGGAGCTTGGCAACTCTTGGAGGAAATGGAAAATATTTTCACATGGAAAGCTGGCATGATCTTCCACTGATTCTTGGAAAGCTTGCAGGGGTTTACAGTTCAGCTCTTTACCATGGATATGTAACAGGCTTTATTCCACAGCAAGCACTGTGGGCTCAGGGAACAAACATAAACTTGCATGTGAGGAAAAGGATAAGCAGAGAGAAAAGCCCCAAGGCCACTTCAGGAGATGTTGTGCTAATTAGTCAGTAAAAATGCATTTCTAAAATACAGGCTAAGCTGCTACTTCTGTGCCTGGAAATACTTTCTTTTTCTTACTGCAATGTTGCATTACTCTGCTTTAACTTTCAATTAAATGGATCCTCAAAAGTTCTTTTAAATAAAGTGTGTTCCCCAAGTGTTTTGCCCTTTAACTTTTCCCACCTTCTCATCTTTCTGTAACGCTGCGGGGAGGAGGGAGAGAATCGGGAATACAGCCGAGTCCGGCAAGCCCGGAGGGCTGCGGGATTAAGATGTGGGTTTATTTCTCGTTACCCTGCTCTGATTTATCTCGCAATAAACTAAACGGATTCCCTCAGCCGGGCCATGTCTGCCGTACCGGTGCTGTGTGAGAGATCTCCTGCCCGGAGGGCTGGGGGGGTTAAGCCGTGGGTTTATTTCTCGTTAGCCTGCTCTGATTTATAAATTAAACGGATTCCTCCAGCCGGGCCTTGTCTGCCATAGCGGTGCTGGGTGAGAGATCTCTCCTGCCCTGCTCTCGCCCCCAGAGCCTTTCGTTCTGTTTGCTCTGCCCTACCCGGCTGAGGGCGGTGACTGAGCGGCTTTGGTGGCACCCGGCCGGGCTCCCCTCTATTTAAATACACTTGGGACAGTGAGTGAGGGCGACCTCACAAAAAATATTTTCCATTTCCTCCAAGAGTGGGGCCGCCACAGCGCCCGGACCCACACGGCCCCGGCTCCCTCACGGCAGCGGCCCCGCCCCGGCCGGGCGGGCAGTGACGCCACTGCCGGCGCCGCGCTCTGTTCCGGCGGCGGGCGGGGAGCGCGGGCGCCGCTGCCATGTCCGCTGCGGGCCCCGGGCCCGGCACCGGAGCCGCCTCTCGGTAAGAACCTGCTCGGGCCCTGCGCACGGAGCCCCCGGTGCTGTTCGCGGGCTCGGGCTGGCACCGGCGGGCCGGCGCTGCGGGGCCGCGGGTGGCGAGGCCGACGCGTGTGCTCAGCGTGCGCTCCTGCCCCTCCGCCGGAGCGCGGGCCCGAGCGGCCGCGGCAGCACCGGCGGCGCGGGGCTGGACCAGGTCCGGGGCTGGACCTTGTCCGGCCGCCCCCGAGCCCGGCGGGGCGTGCCCGGCTCTCACGGCTTCTTCGCCGCTGCTAGTGCGCGGAAGGGCTGGGAGAACGGCTGGAGGGGCGTGGGGCACTGCGCGGCTCTCTGGGCTCGCCCAGGCACTGAGGAGCGGACAGAGGGTCCAGAGCCGGCCCCAGAGCTGCCCGGGGCTCGGGAGATGGCCGCGGGAGGGACCGCAGCTCCCGGGACCGGGCACAGGCTGTGCCGGCTTCCCCAGGGCATGGTTCAGCACACCTGCATCGCTCCTGGGTGGGTTTAATGCTTGTACTGCAGCTTGTGCGCTCTAATAGGATATTTGGGCTGGGCTTGGGCTTCACAAGCGAGGTTGGATCCAGGTGGGCTCTGCTGGATGTTCCTGGTTCTGGGAATGCTGTGCGGGGTTGTTGGAGCTTTATGTGCAGCCAGGTCCGGCACAGAATGCCTTGTTAGTCTGGTTGCTGTGCAGCATGGTGTGGCTGAATGGTTTCCAGACTAGAGCAAGTCCTTGATGGAACATCACTGTAGCCCTTCTGATGGAGCATCGAACAAAGAGTCATGGTGGAGTTTGCTTTCAGAGTGGAGCTAGCTCTGCTTCTGTGATGCACTTAATCTGCAGTGTAGTAACCTCCAACTGGTAATTAACAGGCAGCATATTGATGAAGATAATGATAATCATAAAAATCTTATCTGCCACTTCTTTGGTTTCCTTCAGTTTTGTCTGTTGTGGATTATCTTAAACTCTGGAAGCTGATTAAGGTATGTTTATTTAAGAATCACAATTCATGTGCCTGAAGTCAGTGGTTTCATAATAAGTTACTTTTAAAAACACATGAACATAGTGGTTTTCTCAGCCTGCAAACCTGCAGGCTTATTGGGCTGAACCTACTGTGTTTGAGGGATTTTCCTTGTCACCTCATGGTGTGATCCCTCTTACTTGTGGGCTTCTGCCATGCAGCTTTTGCCACCCAAGCAGTGATCTGCTGGTACATTCTCCCTGCTCTGTTTGAAACATCCTGAGCTTGAGGTCCTGCAGTTTCCAAGCTGCAATTCCTGCAGTGTTTGCCTGAAACTTTTGTCTCCCCCTCAGCTCTTGCCTCAGCAGCACTTCTGGCACCTGGAGAACTCTGTATTGTTGGGTTGTGCAGCACATCTGATTGAAAAATTGTTGCTTTTCAAAGAATTTGTTTGAAAAATGGTAATTGATGTATGCAATAGCTGTAGGAATTCCCAAGTAATTGGCGACTTTGGAAGTATTTGTAACTTCTCAAAACTTTGCCGTGGAAATCTCCAGATGCTGAATGAATTTTGAGTTGAATATGTCAGAGGACACTATAAATGAGTTTCCATGTGCTGTATGAATGAGTTGGAGCCCCTCTACAGTAGATTAATGTACCATTTCCTAACTTCTGTGTACCAAAAGGTGGTTATAGATGGCTAAACATAAAATTAAATAAAATATACTGAAATACTTTAATTGAACCTAAAGTCAGGCAAGTAGTGTGTGCCTGTGTGCAAGCTATGCTATACACAAGGTACTCAAGGCATAAAGCAGATAATATTGGGATGTGAGTAGCTCCATGCCTGTACTCTCAGTGAGCAGAAGTAGAGTTATTTTTTTCCCCTCTTGACAAGTCTCTTCTCTTTTTCCCTGAAATCTGCTCTTAGAAAATGGATGCTTGATAAAACTTTTACTGGGTCTGCAAAACCCTGTGATGGGAGAAGGAGCTGCCAGGATGGAGAGGTGTGGAAACTGTTGAGCCTGAAATAGAATTGTGTCAGGACTTAACAGCTGGTGTTTTATGTATGTTCTTGCACCAAGCAGTGTCTACAGACCACCCATCCCCAGACACATCTTCTTACAGGAACTTGGGGGTGGTTTTTGCCCCTGTACCATGACCAGCATCACTCACTGGCTGATTATACATTGAGAAAGGTCTTTTTCAGCTTTTTCTTGCTTTGTCTTACCCTTAATTTACTTCCTTTATTTCATCCTGATTTGTCTAGAATTTTTTTCCTGTACTTGATGAAAGGGCTTCAAGCCAGCATCTCTTCAGCAGTATTCTCTGGTGGCCCCTCTCTAGCAGTGATTCTGGGATAGTTTGTGCAGATGCCATGACTGGAGGCACTCCAGTACCTGAGGGAGTAACTTCAAATCCTTTCTTTCTTCTTGCAGCTGCCTCCAGAGCCTCAGTGAAGGTGATGTTGCAAGGGCTGGGATCTCCTCCTGATACCCAACATGATGTTTAGGAGAGTGCTGTGACACAGCAGGGCAC
Organism: Diglossa brunneiventris; assembly: GCA_019023105.1. NCBI lineage: Eukaryota > Metazoa > Chordata > Aves > Passeriformes > Thraupidae > Diglossa > Diglossa brunneiventris. The sequence continues at coordinate 4,451,712 of CM032375.1, forward strand.
AGCAGCCTCTTCAGGGTATGGTGTCACTGTGATTCACAGCAATCACTGCCCTGTCTGGTCCAGGTTGTCACCCATCAGTCCTGTAACTGAACAAGCTGACTACAAAACAAGCTTTGTATTTAGAAAAATAATACAATAGTGTCATGAGGACTCTTTCCATCTCTTAAATGGACTTTTATTTGGGATTATGGGTATTTCTAGCCCAATTTCAGAGGTGATGGAACAGTTCAGTTCTGCAGCAGAAGGGTCTCTCCTGAGTTAAGACTTGACCAGAGCACTATTCTTGCATCCCAGGAGCTTCCTGCTGTGTCTTGAAATGTTTCTTGGTTGTGTTTGAATACTGACAGTGCTGTTTCCCTGAGAGTCACCAGCTGGAACTTCACATAAAGCATGTGGCAGCTTTAAGCCTTGGGTGATGGTTCCTATTTCTATTCCTATATCCTAGGATGCACTATTATGTGTAATTCCATTTCTGGGATTTTACAAATCAGTCTCATACTAGTTTGCTTGACCTCCCAGATTCTTTCTTTTTGAGCTTAGTCAGAATTTGTCTGTCCAGCCAAACTGTCCTCCCCCTGCATTTGATCATTGTCTTGCCTCTTGGGCTGGACTGGGCTCTTGTGCCTGGGGAAGCTGTGCTTAGTGATCAAACATTGCCTCTTCAGGCCCCCCACAGCACTGTACAGATCAGATCAGCCTTCTGAACAAACTGTAAGCTGGCTGTTTATTTTGTTCCTTGTCATCTTCACTTCTTCTGGCACCTTGCACTGAGTACAGTTGAGTACTGAAAGAGTTCCTCTAATAGAAGTATAGGTGCATTTTCATGGCAGCCTCTGATGCTAGCTGTGTGACTTTTTGAGATGTATGAGTCAAATCTTTTCTTGAAAATGGAATTTAGAACTGCATAATGTCAATAATTCTTTTTTGTGGTTAATGTGATGCAGATTTTCTGTCTGAGAGAAGTTTAAAAAGTTCAGTCTTTTGTTCAGGAAGTGTCCTAATCTATTAGGATATGTCTGAAGTGGCTTTTAGGAATTAAGGGCAGTGTGTCCTGCTGCTGGGAAGTTTGTTTTTAAAACCATGAAAGTCAAACAGCATTTTTTTTTTTTTTTGCTGTCTGGGGCTGCAGCTCTAGAAGTTTGTGACCTGTTTAATCATTTCCAGAAACACAAAAATGTCTGTGGGCTGTGAGATTTCAGGTACCACCACACCCTGTGGTCTTCAGGGGAAAATCTGTTTGGTCTCACTGCAGGTTGTATCCTCAGGAAGAGAGGAGGGAATCAGTTGTTCTACTTGGCTGATGTTTCTGTAAATCACTGTGCTTTGGTTCTGTCACTGAAAGGTAGCAGCAGTTCTGTGTTCTCCTGCCCTGTGAGTGATGTGTGTTGGCTCTGTCCAGCAGGAGTTGCCACATGATTTCTGGGCTCAGTGGGAGTTGTTTTTCTTGAGGATGAAGTTGTTCTTTCCAAATCTTCCTTTTGTGAAAACAGTTCTTTTCCCCATTAAAATTTTCCCTGCTGTGTTTCAAAATCGAATTGAAAAAGCATTGCATAAGAACTGGGAAAACAAGCATGTGTCATGGGTCAGGCAGAGTGAGCTGCAGACACTCAGAGCACTGATAGCCCTTCAAGGATCCAAAAATCATGGGGAACTTCCTGTCAGTGGAACAGGCATTGCTTAGGAGAAAACTAGATTTGTATTTCCATGTTTGATTTCAGTTATTTTCTCGCTGTGTTTATTTCTTATTTTATTTCTCACTGCAATTTTTTTTTCCATTTTAAGATTATGAAATTTTAATCAAATAGTGATTTTTTAGTCCTACATTATGGCAGCATTTGGAGACTTGTCTTGACCATCCATACCTTCAGAAATAGGGCATACAAAATGCCTTCTTTTCAACTTTTACAGTGTTTAATTCTGAAATTTCCTGGCTGATAAAGAAGGGAAGGAGCATGGAAAGAGAGCAGGGACTCATCCAGCAGCACTCATCACAAAGGTTTATTTGTCTGGTTGTCACAGTATTTTGCAGATACCTGTGTGTGTTGTACCCGGGGCATGTGGGAGTGTGTGGAGGATGAGAAAAGCCAGTAGTGGAGCATCAGTGTTTGCTGTGAGCTCTGCTGCATTGTGCAGTGCATGGTAATGTCAATATGTGTCTATTCTGCTTTTGTTTCTATTTGGATATTCTAATTAAACCTAAAAAAAGAAAGGGGGTATATCTGCCATGGTGCACTGTGCCAAGTTCTGCTCCTCTGTCAGAAGCTGTCGTGTGGTGAGTGGCACAGAGTGAAAAAAAAAACATTGTGAGGAAAAGCTCTGCTCCACTTGGGTGATGTCTTGGGTTGTTTTGGCTCATGCTTTGGTTCTGTGTGTGTGTAATGCAGCAGCATGGGGCACATTATCATGAGATACCCCACCAGAAAATATGGGAACACTACACTATTCTGCTGCCTAATTCATGTATTTGTGTTGCTGTTCATTGTAAGGTGATGATCCTTGAGCAGCTAAGGAGTGAAAATAACTGCATAGGTAACTTGTACAAAAAACTTGCACAAAACATTACAGCATTGCTGTAAAAGACAATAAAAATGTTTCTATAAATACATACTACACCACTTAGACAAGTCTCTGGGGCACTCGAGGATCCAGTCAAGGGCACTGAAAGAGCTGGCAGCTCCTTCATCATTTCCCAGCCTCCCTGGCTAACCAGGAAGGTCCCACTTGACTGGATGCTTGCAGGCATAATGCCCATCTAGAAGGAGGGTCAGAAAATGGATCTGAGGACTGCAGCCTCAGTGGAGTGGAAGGCTGTAGAACAGACCATCTCCCATGGCATCGTGTGGCACATACAGGACTGCAGCCTGCCCTCAGTGGGGTGGAAGGCAGTAGAAACTTGTAGACCATCTCCCATGGCATCACGTGGCACTCCCAGGGGTCAGTCCCAGTGTTTAGGAGAGGCAGATCCTGCCTGACCAACCTGATCTCCTCCTACAAGGTGACTTGCATCATGGATAAGGGAAGGGCTGTGGATGTGTCTACCTGAACTTTAGTAAACCTTCTGACTCCATTTCTGCTGGAGAAAGTGGCTGCTCAGGGCTTGGGCAGGTGTACTCTTTGCTGGGTTTAAAACTTCTGTATGGTTGGGCCCTGAGAGTGAAGGGGAATGGAGCTACATCCCTGTGGGGCTGGGCACTGGTGGAGTTCCCCAGGGTTCAGAATTGGGACCAGTCCTGCTTAGTATCTTTCTGAATGTTCTGGACAAAGGAATGGAGTGCGTCCTAAGCACAAAAACCCTGTGGAACACTCCAGGCTGGGAGGAAAGTGATGGGAAGGGACATGGGGCTGCTGCTTGACAGCTGCTGAACATGAACCAGCGTGTGGGTAGGTGGCCAGAAATGCCAGGAGCACCCTGGCCTGTGTGAAAAATGGTGTGTCAAGGAATAGGAAAGTGATTTCCCCCTCTTTTGGGTTCAGTTTTGGGCCCTTCACTACAATACAGATATTGAAGGGCTGGAGCATGTTCAGAGAAGGGAATAGAGCTGGGGAAGAGGCTGAAGCACAAGTCTGATGAGGAGAAGCTGGTGTGGCTCAGCCTGGAGAAAAGGAGGCTTGGGAGGATCTTCTTGCTCTCCACAACTCCCTGACAGGAGGATGGAGCCAGGTGGGGTCAGGCTCTGCTCCCCGGGGACAAGGTACAGGACAAGAGAAAATGGCCTCAAGCTGTGCCAGGGAAGGTTTAGGTTGGATATTTGGGGAAATTTCTTCCCTGAAAGGGCTGTGCAGCCCTGGCACGGGCTGCCCAGGGCAGAGGTGGAGTCGCCATCCCTTGAGGGGTTTAAAAGACAAGGCACTTGGGGACATGGGTTAGTGGTGGCCTTGGCAGTGCTGGGTATTGGTTTGACCTAATGATCTTGGAGGCCTTTTCCAAAAGAAATGATCCTATTATTTTATTCCAACACTGTTTAATAGATGTAATTTCATTACCCCAATCAAAACTTTGTTCCTAGGGAAATAGTGACTGTTTTAAAGTAATATAAAACCATAGTAAATTAGCTTTTTTTCCTAATCAGTATAATTACTGCATGTTGATTTTGTCACAGTATCCCGACTTTAATTATTTGAAACTTGGGAGAACTGTTTCTTGCATGAAACTTTATATTCAAAACCAAGGCAGAGGGGCTTGAAAAGCACAAGCTGAAAGTAAATAGCAATCCATCCAGGTGCTGCTCATAGCAGGCAGCTTTCAGAAATTCTATCCAGAGTATCTAGTTTGAGAAAGTCTGACCAAGCTGGGCTTTGTATTTTAGGATTTTTAAAACAGGATTTAGTGCAAAAAACTGGAGATCACTTGCCAGGGCTTTTAATGGTGAATTATTGGCATCAAGATGTGCAGAGCAGAAGGCAGCTGCTGAGAGGGATTCTGCAGCCCATACCTCTGCTCTGAGGCCTTTTTGTTTGATGTTTGGGTAATGTGGCTCCTTAAATTGAGCAAACAAAATAAAATTACACACAAACCCAATTCTTAGTATTTCGCATTGTTGGTGTTCTATACAAGTTGGAATTAAACAGGGTGGTTATTCAAAACAAGTCTAGATCAAATAAAACATGGTGTTTAATTCACATAATACAGAATAGTTTTCATCAGGTAATTAACAAAAATCATCCCATAAAGCAAAAAAGTGTGGTACTTTGCTGGTTTCCAGAAGCAGAACAATGGACTCATTTTTCTGAATGTTTCTTTCATTGCAGCAGCTCATTTAATGGCTTTTTGCACACTTGCTTCCATTTGGTACTGTTTTTCTCATTCACAAACCTAGTGGCCCACAGGAGCATTCTCACCTTCTGAATCTTTGATACCTCTGCTGTTGTGTTCACTTAGGGTTTAAAAATGTTCCGTAGTAATGTGTAAAAAAATAATAAAGCTGAGCTGAAGTGCAGTTAACTTGACTTTTATACGAGTTAAAATCTAATTTTGAGATTTGATGTGCAAAAGAAGCCAAAACAACCAGGAACATCCCCAAAAAAACCCCAACAAAAATCAGTGTTGTGTATTTTCAGTTTTTAAAAATCATCTTTGTTGCTGGTGAGCTGTTGGCTCAGTGTGCTCCTCTGAGGCAGCTCAGGCTGAGCAAGTGCAAGATGCTGGGTTTGATTTTTGGGAAAGCCAAGCTCTGTGTGGTTCAGAGCTCTCATACTGGGTGAGGAGGTGTCCAAGAGCACCTGGAGGAGTTTGGGGCCCTGGGCCATGTACCCACCAAGGGCTGGGGGCAGCTGGGGCTTACCTGTGGTGGAGAGGGCTCTTAGGGATATCAGTGGGGCAGGAGCAGCTGCTCCCTGGATCCTGCTGGTGGCTTCAGCCTTGGAGCTGCCAGCGGCTTCACTCAGCCTCTCAGAGCAAGAGGAGAGAGGCAGGGAGAGGTTCCTGCCATGCCATGCTCCAAGGACCTTCTGTGCCCAGCCACAAGAAGATGTGTGCCTGCTCTGTGTGAGACCCTGGTGACTGGGTGGGTGCTACAGGTGAAAAAGCTGTTTTGTATTTATCACTGACATGTCTCTGCTTCATCAAAGTAGAACATCAAGTAGATGATACAATTTTGGTTCCATTTACTGTGGCTGTGGCTGAAAAGGGACATCCTGCTGCTCTGCTGGCATGTTTTTCATGACCCTCATCCTGCTGGCTCCCCTGGAACTGGGCTCTGCAGGGCCAGAGCTGATCTTTCTGTCATCAGCCCAGCAGAAAGACTCTGCTTGGGCCTCTCTGGTTTTTCTTTTCTTTCTTTTCCCTTGGCAGATCCTACATCCAGACTGCTGTTCAACCTCAGAAGCCTCTGGAGGCCAGGAAGGAGGGAGTGGCAGGCAGGCAGGAGGTCAGGAGAGGCAGGAGCTCTCCCTTTTCCCACACCACTGTTGGGGTGTGGAAGAGCTGCTGCTGCTGCTGCTGGCCCTGGCTGGGGGAGGGTGCCCTCACCCCCTGCTCTCAGATGTGGAGCTCAGTGCCTCCATTTCCCCCAGCTGCTTGGTCTGTGCAACCACAGCACACCTGGAGTGTGAGGTGTCATCCTCTGCCCCTGCTGCTCTTTCTTCAGGTCCAGGGAAGGCACAAAGCCACTCTAGGCCAAGTTCCACTTGGAATTCTGACTTCTGTTCTCACTTCTCACTTCAAGTTCTGCCTTCTGAACACTTTCTATTCATTTGCTTTGGTTCAATCATCTGCTTCCAGGTGCTACAAGATGCCCAGGTTATTTGGAAAGAGTGTTTTCCTCACACATGTAAGATATTCCAGTGGCACTCTGAGAATCTTTTTGTCTTTGTAGTTATTTAAATCCTTCTGAAAACCAAAATTAAAGAACTGCTCACAGGTTTTAAGCAAAGCATGGCATGGGAAGTTACTGCTGTATGGATCAGTGGAATGTAAAATATTTTTCCCTACTGAAGAGTTTAGTTTGGGATTCTTCTATGTAATTACACAGCAAAACTGTTAAATAACAGAAGTGAAGGATGAGGGACAGGAATAAGTTTCAAATCTTCTTGCTCTTAGCCATTGTATTTTTTACTCCTTTGTATAATCTCTCACTGCCAGAGTTTCTCTTCAGTCCTAATTTTTCTGTTATTTCTACAAAAAATAAATAAGATTTATATTTAAAATAAAACAGATTGAAACTAGTAGAGGAAAAACTACAAAGGTGACAGTAGTGCTTTGTATTGTAGACTTGTGTGTTGTGAATAGAGTAATTTCCAAAGAACCTGAATTATGGAAAAGACTAATTGTGAATTCGAGGTCAGGCAATAAGGGTAAGTAGCTTTGATTAGGGGTGGCAGCCTTGAAAAATCCTCAAACCCTCAATGAAACGTTATCCTGCCGCATACAATACACCCTGGCACATGAGACCTGCCCTCAAATGAGGGAGAAACGTTTTGTGTTGTCGTGGTTAATTTGGAATTATTGCAGGCTGCGCAGCATCCCCGAGGCTGGCACGTGGAGCCGGGCTGCGGGCGGGCTGCACGTGCTGCCTGGGTAAGTAGGTCTGCCAGGAACCAGGGAGGGGACACAGCTGTGGTTTTCAGGACACCAGAAAGTTGTTTTTGTAAACCACTTCAGTCACTTGGTGTGGGGATAATCCCGTGGTTTGGAGGTGCCTGAATACTCCGGGCAGGGTGGGTAAATAGAAGGTCCTAGAGGAAGAAGTGGTGTGTAAAAAAGCACTTTCACATTTCTGCAGACACTTTGTGCCTGTGAAGGTAGGAATAGGTTGTACCTCAGCACAGAAAGTCTCTGATTTAGCTTCTTCAACCCACTAAGAGTTTTTCAGCACTTCTTCTAATTTCTGCAGTCCCCTGAAGTTGTGCTGTGTGGGTGTGTGGCAGAGGACGCGGCTCAGGAAAAGCTGCTCTGAAAAGGTTGGGGTTGGTTTTAATAAAGTGGCTCCAAAATGAGCTGCAGAAAGAACAAAAACACAGCCCATACTGCTTGTGCACATCAGGTGGGCAGAGCGGGAAGCCAGGAGGACACAGGCCTTTCTCTTTTGCCCAGCAAATTGCAAAAGTTAATCAGGTTGTGAAAATATTATGCAAAATTTCTTTTTCATGATTTTAAGTCCCTGCAAAGCAGCAGCTTTTTGATGTAGTATATAAGAGCTCTCCGCTAAATGCTTCCAAAATAAAAATTCTTTCATAAAATTTCATCAAACTTCTCTTTTTGAAAGGTGCAGCTGAAATAATGAACTTGCTTTGTGAACTTGGTGGGGAATGGCACTGTGTGTGAATGCATTTAGGTGTACAGTCTTGTCCTGATTTTTTTTTTGATTGTTATATAAATGTTCTAAATTAAAACAGGTTAGATTGAATCATGCTGTTTACTGACCTAGTAGACCAGGCTTGATCATTTAAACTGTCTTTAAAATCGTGGTGCACGTGATTAGTGTGTTAGCTTCTGCTGTGGTCCGAGCAAATGATGTAGAAATGTACCATGTGCATGACAAATCTGTATCTTCAAAGCTTAAAGCTAAATCCCTTGTTTATGAAATCTTTCCATATTTGAATTTTGTATTTTATTTGGGAGATGGCCACACGAGTTTTAGGGGAGGAGTATATAACAATTAATATTCTCTGATAGCCTACATGATAAGCCCCCAAAAAGTACATAAGGCCATGAACACCTTTTTTTAACAGGTCTTGAAGACTGCTGAGGAACACACAATTTCAATCATTTGAGCATTAAAATAATAGTAATACCCATGGAAGAGCCACAAGACTTGCCCGAGCAACCAGTAAGTATATTTTAAAAAGGCTGAAAATGAAAATCTAAAACAAATTAGTGATCTCACAATTTTGGTATACAGTTATTTTAACTAATATTGGAAAAGAAGGCTTATAGAGGACAAAAAGCATTTTGTTGTTCATAAAATGTGCTGTACATTTAATTTACTATAATTGTACAGGCAGTAGTAAGAAAGGAGTAGTTATAAGTGCTTGAACTTGATGATGTTTCTATGCAAAATGATTACTCAGAAAACCAGACTTATCTCAAGCCTGTTGTAGAGAAAATAAAATTCACTATTTTAGGGACAAATTCAGCATGCTGGGTATTACAGAGTCGATAGCCTTTAATTCTTCTTATGCTTGAGATCTTGGAAAGATCCTGTGATTCATTGTTTCCACAAGTGGAAGGCATTTTTAAATGACTGATGTTGCAGTAGGTTGGGGTAGGGAAGCATGTCTGAAGGTTAAAGTTGCTACATGTATGTGAAATATTTGCAATAGTGTTTGCATTATCAATAACTGATATTAACACAGCATGGAAGTGTTGGGTAGAGAATTATCAATACAGTATGAGATTAATTAAATTGTGTATCTAAAACATAATAGCATAGGAATTAAGCAGAAATGTTTGTATTTATGTTCTGTTCCCAAAATAAACCTGGCACAAACTCAACAAAAAATTGCCAAGTTACAATGGGAGTGATGCTTGTAATGTTGGAGACCTTGTCAAATGCACACAGAAACAGAATAATGTGCTTGAGGGCACTTTGGGTGTGTTGTCATTTAAAAGATTTTGATGCCTTTTTAATGTGAGAATTTAATATTCTTCAGTTAAACTAGTTAGAAAATACATTGTAATGTCATTTATGCAATTTTATGATTTAGGAACAAAATCAAATGAAATGGAAATGTAAAATTATTTAGAACCTGGCTTTCCACAAGCTGCAGATGATGGGCTTGAGTAATATCCACAAAATGTGAAACTAAGCAGCAAAACCATATAGTTTGTACTCCAGCTATTTGAAGAGTTTAAAAATTAATTGCCTGTACTAAAAAAGGAAATCTCTCTAAATGCATCCTAATATAATGAAAACTGTCTTTATTCTTTAGGGCATGAGAGATAGGGTACAGCTAATTTTCAGTGGTGTGTCCTTTAAGCAGATTCTGCTGTAATATTCAGCTAAAGATTTTCTTGGTAATTTCTTTTAAGAATACCAGTGATACCAGTCTGTCATTCTGTGACAGATTATGAGACTAGATGGGTCATAATGAATGAGTGAGGCAGTAATGGCATGTTCTTGCAGGTAAAACTCACCCTGGCATCCTCCTGAGAGCTTCACAGTAATGTTTGTAGCCTGAAGAAACCAAATTTGTGTTCAAGCCAGTGCTGGCAGTGGTGTAATATCCTGTACAGGAATAGGATCCAGCTGGCACCTACAAAATGAGAAAAGTGCTGTATTGGTTTTAGTCAGGAGTCAAAACTCCTAATTTGTTACAGAAAAAGCATTAATGCTTGTATCTTTATAAAAATTTAAAATATAGGGGGGAAAGAGCAAAGTTTGTGCTGAATCTGTGCAGAATAAGATTTTCTTAAAATGTATGACTTATTTTACTCAATTTCCACAAAATTGTTCTTACCTGTAACTTACACGAGTAGTTATTCAGTAATTCTGCTCTACAAGATCCAGTGTTAGCCCTTGTTTTCTAATTAGGAAAGAACTTATTTTGAGATGCAGAGCCCATGGTTACACTGGTGAGTTCTGGAGTGCAGGACATTTAGCCACCACTCTGAACCCTCCAGCTTGTGTTAGTTGTAGCTCTGAACATTTTTGTCTTTGCAGGTGAAAAAAGCCAAGATGCAGGAATCCAGAGACCAGAGCCTGAGGTATGGGATTTTAAATTTGATTTTAGTGTGGAACAGTTCTTTATGGTCTTTTACAATTATAAAGCTTTCATTTTAGAAATTTGCCTCTTGATTTATTTTTTACAGAGCTGTGGAAAATATGGTTGTATTTGGATTTGGTATAATTTTGATTAAATTCTCAATAAAAATTAATTAACTTGCCCTGTGGTATAAAGCTTTTATAAAAAGTGCCACAAAGAGTTTTAATGGCATCAGCACACCTATCTTTCACAGAATGAGATTGAAATAACATGCATTTAACTTGGTGAGACTCAGGATATTTTAATAATATCTGTACTACTATTCTTACTGAAACTCTGTGGTTAACTGCTTTGAGAGGTGAAACTCTTGAATTGTAGCCTCTCCTATCTGAAGCTGTTGTGGGATACTATTTTTATCCTCAGCAGATGCTTTTTGATCGTTATTGTATTTAGGAATTAACTATTATTATTACTACTTAGAATAGCTATGTTAGGATTGATTCTGCTTCTCTGAGTAGGAGCAAATACAGTGAGGAAAGATTTCTTTTTGGAGTCTCTGCCATTCCAATAAGAGCAAGGAGGAAACACCATTTCTGCAGGAGTGGTCATGTTCTGTATTCTCAATATTAGAATTTTGACCTAATCACACTAGCTCCCTTTCTGGCCCATCTGAGGTCAGAGAAATCAGATCCTAGGGGGACTTTTTTCCCTCTCTTGGGTGTGGAGGGCATCATGGGCAGGTCTGAGCATGTTGGGGGGCTCTGCCTTCTCCCTCTGTGTCACTCTGCTTCAGCACACCCACACCTTCCCTATGGGCACAGGGAGCTCAAGGTTTGAGTGTAAACATCCTTGGATTTTAAAATTGTGGACATCCAGTATTTAAAAACAGAAGAGAGGGGTGGGATAAAGTTGCATTTCTAACTTGATTAAATATTCTGTTTAAATAATCTGTCCATGTTTTTATAAAGCTATACATGATTTTAAGTTTGACCAATGGAATAATTTAAAAGAATTTATTGGACCTGTTTCTTCCTTTCCTCTGCACTGCAGGAGGGGAAGGGGGGAGAAAAAATCAGTTTAGTTGAGCCCAGAAAGCAGGGATAGGTGGGGGAAGGTGTTGCAAGATTTGGGTTTATTTCTCATACAGCTTCCTTCTCCCTATGTAGTTCAGCTCAGACACTTTCGGCTCTTCCTGAGAATTTAGTTTGCTCATCCAACACAAAACTGTGCAGATATTTTTTGTTGGAATGCTGAATGGAGTCAGGTGATGGAGGGAGGCAGAGAGCACCATGCTTGGTGCACACCTGAGCTACAAGGGGAGAGTCCCCCCTCAGCAGCAATAAACAGCTCCTTTGGATCCTTCACCTTGAGAAACTGCAGTTTCAAAATATCAGAACAGCACACAGATGGCTCAAAACTTCATGAAAAGCTGTGTTGCAGAACTAGCAATAATAAATTAAGCCTGGAAGGCAACAATCAAGAACAAAACAATTTCATTCAGAAATTACCTGTACTTCCTACTCTGTACATGAACAAAGCAACATAACATGGAACTGAAACAATGTGGGACAAATCCAGAAAAATTCAGTAACCTGCAAATATTTAAGTAGAGAAGTGACCCCCAGTTCAAGGATGTTTCAGCACTGCTCCTAAGGGACAAATGCAGCAGTGAGGCAATGCCCATGGCAGGGAGCCTGTGACAGCAGGGTCACACAGCACTGCTGGCAGCCCTTCCTTGGCTGCTGTAGCTTGGGGGCATGGATTCCAAGAGGTGTTTCTCACAGAAGCCACCCCTGCAGCCCCCCTCTACCAAACCCTGGCCACTCAAACCCCATAGTTTGATGTCTAATTCCAGTTGCAGATCTCTCTCTCAGAATCTCTTCCTGAAATAGCAAAGAGCGCAGGGCTAGGTTTTGTGAAGAGTTAGTTTGCTTTGGTCAGAAAGATTGAACCCAGGGGTTATGATGGCCGAGGATGTTAATTTAAGAGTTCATCATGCTAATACTGAACCTTTGTTGTCCTGGCAGTCATGTGAGCAGCACAGAAGTCAGTGATCAGAAAACTGAATCTTCAAACCTTGGTTCAAACCTTCCCATGTCCAGTGAGAGTGAGTATCTGAAGTTCTCCCATTGTCTTTCCTCATGTCTTTCCCTGGTACCATGCTCCATCAACCACAAGCTTTGTCTCCTCCTTGTAATCCTTAGCCTACTCTCACTATCAGTTGTAAAGGGAACATTTGCTGTAGTGTTTACAAAGTGTTAATGCCTGATGGTAAGGAAATATCTGTTTCTAACAAATATTTTTCTGTCGCTGCCCCTCAGCTGGCTGTTGGGTGCTTTTGAGTACTGCTGTGTCTTATCTGCCTTAGACATGATTCTTCTTGAGGGTTGAGTCAATATCAGTTGTAATGCCTGTTGTAAACATGTTTTATAAATCATTATCTCTACACAGCTGGTTGGGTCCTTTGTAGCAATGTGCCATACACTTCATCTTCGACTCTGAATTGTATTGAATGTCTGCAGAAAGCTCTTAGGAAATAAACAGAGAGGAAACAGGCAGGGAATACAAAGATTGCATACTAAGTGCAAAGTGGAGTGTATCCTTTCTCTTGGAAAAAGTGGGCTGGAAGTTATTAGGAAAGTCAGATTCCTGTGTGGAGTACCTTTGACTGCCAATACATTTTTTGAAGTCTAAGCCAGCTCATCTTAGCTGAAAGTGTGTAAGGTTTAACTTTCCATTGTAATTGATTTAATCATTGCTATTTTAATCCATTTACTGTGGTGTTGCAGGAGTTATGAGAAATTTCATCCTGCGAAAGCTGCTGCCTAACTGGATAAGCCATTTACAAATCCTAGAAACTGCATGCAGTGTTATTGTGGGATTTTTTGCTTTTTTACACCATTGCTTAATTCTTTGTATGCAGTTTAGTAAACACAAATTCTAGAAATATTCCAATTCTAGAAATTACTACATAACTATTCAGATGAATATTGGCATTCCCTACAAATCCTAAACATGTAGGAACTGACAAGTGTTAGAGGAAAGCCTTTAGGTCCAGAAGTTCCCAGTTTGTGTTTCCTGCTGTGTCCTTGAGCTATGTGGGTTTCACATTGTGAGCAAAGGCAAACACTGAGGAGCAGAGGAAGGTGATTCATGGATCATTTGGGAGGTTCAGCACATGTGGTTGGTGGTTTGTACTTCTCAGCTGCTTGTGTTCAGATCACACAAAGAGAAGGTTATTGAGGTGGCAGAACGCACATTGGGGTTAGAGCTGCCTGTGGAACTGTCTTGCTTTCCTCAGTGTAACTCAGAGAGTTTACTACATGGTCATACAAGAGCAATAATGCAGGTCCAATATGGAAATGCCAACTTTTTTGAGCACATTATTGGGGCAGAGTATGCTGTTATCCATGACCCTGTTTCGGAGGCTGTTAATTGAGTCACTCCAGAGGGAAAATGTGGTCTCTTGTAATGGTAGGTGTGGAGGAGCAGGGCCCCTGGGGATACACAAGGGATACACAGTTAGCCTGGATTACCTCCTGGGCAAGCCTGGGTGCTTTGCTTTCAGAGGGGAGTCAGCTGGATCCAGAGCAGTGCAGCTGTGTTTGCTGAGGATTTGGGTATGGTGCTTGTAGATCTGAGCTGGTAAACCCATGTGCTTGCCCATACAGTCACAGCAGTTGCTGCACTGTGGTGGTGCCATGTGCCAGAGAGGCTACAGGGGCCAAATTCTGTGCTGGGCTCCTGCCCGTTGTTGCTTTCTGATGGACAGCTGAGTATTTAATCAGGTGATGTGATCCAAGGGGTATTTAATGGCTCTTGGATGAAGCCACAGGAGCCCAAGCCCCCATCTCCAGCCCAACCTGGAGTGCTGTAACAGAGCTGTCTCACACGAGGTGTGCCAGAGCCATAGGCTGTGCTGACAGAACATTTGAAACATTTCCTCCCTGGGTTGCCAGCTGAGCCCCTCTGTCTTACCTGCTTCAGAGTGCAATTGCTGTAGATTTATTGAAGCAGAAAAATCTGATTAAATGTAACTACCAGATTACTTTAGAGGCATCTCTGAGCCTTGTGCACTGCAGCTGTGCTTCCCTGGATATTTGTGATTAAGTTCATTGAGCTGGAGCTGTTCCTTTTTGCAGGAAAGACTGTTCTCTGTCCATGCATGGCTCCAGCATACCTAGTGGAAGAGGAAAGCTTGGCAAAACAGATGTTTGGTCTCTGCTCCAGGACACAGAAATTTACACTTGGTGCAGATGAAGCCCCTTTGGCAGGGTTTTGGGGAGGACTGAAATCAAAGTTTTTTATGACAGTTGCAAAAAAATTATAGTACCAGCTGATAAAGGGAAAGAGCTCTGTTTCACAGGGAGGAATAGTGTGACTGACTGATCTGCCTGCTGTGAGCTGGCAAAACATTTTTGTGCCAGTTTAAACGTGTGTTTTTGAGAATTTGTTTTGAAACAGATATTCAGGGCACTAAAACTCTTTGTGAATACAGTATGTTGACTATAATATACCATGGGTATTGATATTTGTCTTTATTTGTTGGGTTTTGAAAGCACCTCTGTAATTACACAAACTATTTGTTTTTCAGTTATGACATGCACTGATTATATCCCAAGGTCATCAAATGATTATACCTCACAAATGTATTCTGCAAAGTAAGTCAAGAAATTGTTACTGAGTTCTGTAACTCTTCTCTCTGAAGTAATTTTTTGTATCTTTATGCATTTCTCTAGTGCAGTAAATCCCACTACTGGCAGCAGATACTCGTTGCTGAGGACACTGAACTTACAGAATTCACCCTTTAGCTTTAGTGACTGTTGTTTTATTGATGATAAATGAAAGCCTCACAAAGATAAATGAAGCCCTTCAAGTAATTAACATGATAGTCTTGGTGAATAATGCACATGATGTTTGTCGAATAAACAGATTGAACATAAATAAATACAAGGGGAATATGAGATTTCTCACCATTCACTGTGTTTAGGGATCTTTGTAGTTCTTCCTGTTGGAGCAGGATAGGCTTTAACCCCTGCTGCTTGTTTTTGTGTAGCTTCTGTGTGTGTCCCACTGGTTCTTACAGGTACTGCTGGATTACAGCAGCTTCAGGGGCTGGTGTGGTAAGGCATCATCAGTGGGACTGACCACTCATGCCTGTTGGAATGGGGAGTGTGTCCCTCCCAACCCACCCTGCCCTCCCAGTCCTGGATCTCTGGCACTGTGGAGGAGGGATTTTCCCTGCTGTCACTGCAGGCAGCATCTATAAACTCAGGAGCCTGCTTTGAGAAGCACAAGGAGCTTATTGCACTAAGAGGAATTGTCAGTCTGAGTAGTTTCTCCTTTCTGGAGCAATTATTGAATGTGTCTTCTGGTTTGAAGGCTGAAAGCTGCCTAATGCAAACAGTTCTTTCTGACTTTTGTTCTCTCTTTTCCCCAAGGCCATATGCACATATCCTCTCTGTACCAGTATCAGAAACAATGAGCCCTTACCCTGCTCAGCCTCAGTACCAAGCACTACAGCAGTCCCAGCCCTACACCATCTACCCCCAGACCACCCAGACCTATGGACTACCTCCTTTCGGTAAAAAGTGACTTTTCAAAGATTTCTCTGTGCCTGCAATTACTGTTTTATGTCTCAGTAAAAAGCCAATGTTAAGCACAACCGGTGGGTGTGTTGGAGAGAAGAGTTTGTAGGAGAGCTCATGCATAGCTTAAATTGCAGATGGGCACTGATCTCTTGATGGGGCTTCAACTTAAAAAATAAGATTTTTTGCAAAGCTGTTACTTTGGATCTCCCCATGAAGTTTGCCATATGGTTCTTGGTTTGGGATTATAATTGTCTCTAGTTGTGGTATAGCTGTGTTTGTGCAGTTTCCTTCTTAGTGAAATGACACAACATAACACAATGACTCCATAGTACAACCCTTTCCCCTTTCCCCTTTCCCCTTTCCCTTTCCCCTTTCCCCTTTCCCCTTTCCCCTTTCCCCTTTCCCCTTTCCCCTTTCCCCTTTCCCCTTTCCCCTTTCCCCTTTCCCCTTTCCCCTTCCTCCTTCCTCCTTTCCTTGTTATTGTCCACGATTAAGACATTTTTATTTCATCTTTCACCAAATGAGAGCTCGTGCTAAAATGTCTCCAAGTTTACTTAGGCAAATAATTTCCTTAATTTGCTCTAATAACTGAGCCCTTTTAATAGCTATTCCAGTCTCTGCAAATGCAGATCCCAAAAAATGGAAGGGACCAGAGGCTGTTTTATCCCTTAGCAGGGAACGCTGATGAGAGGAGAGAGCATCACAGCACCATGCAGGGAGCTGGGGGAGCCCTCTGGGCTGCCTGTGGCAGGGCTGGAGTCACCACCCCTTGCAGAGGACATGGTTTAGTGATGGATATGGTGGTGCTGGATTAATGGTTGGATTTGATGATCCTAAAGGTCTTTTCCAACTTTAGCCATTCTGTGATTCTAAATATATGTCTCAGGGGCTTGTGGTTGTACTGAACAACCATATGCACTGAGCCTCTTGCAGGTTTATCTGTAATGCTAAAATCTTGGTACCTTGATGTGTGTAAACATGATTTTTTCTTTACTTAAAGAATTAGATATCTTTGAATAAAAACAGCTGCATTTCTGGCTTTTCCTCTCTGCTGACAGAACATGGACTTTTGTAAAGGTTACAAAACAATTGATTTGTCATTATATATTTGAAAGATGGTGTAGGAAAGATAATAAATTCAGACTTGGCTTTGTTAAACACAAATGAAATTGCTAATATTGTAATTACTGATGGTTGCTGGAACATACTCCTCCTCAGTGGGTGCCTGCACTTTGGTTTCAGTGCCTTGTTGCACTGTTTTTTGCTGGATCTGTCCAGTGCCTGATGGTTTCCTTTGCTTCATTTATTTGGTGTTTTTGGTAGTGTGTTGTGCATGGTGCACTGAGGCTGCTTTGTGTGCTGTTGTGTGTTTTAATGTGTCACATGTTGGTGTTTTTAAAGGCAAATATTTGTAAATATGTGGAGTGCTCCAGTGAAGTAGTTTAAAACAGTGGTTTAGACTTCTACAATTTTGGAAGGAGGGAGGGAAGGTGTAGGGGTTTTGTTAGAGTATTGTGGGTGTGATGTTTTGTTGGTTGCAGTAGTGGTGGCTATATTTGGGGGGAGTGTTCATTTTTTTAAAGCCAAAGGTTCTGGAGTGCAGGGGTACTCAGCTGCTTCAATATTATAGTCTAAATGTAACACTGGAAATTCTTCTGAAGACCTGGAAGGAGATCTGCATTTTCTATTGATTTCAAAGGAGCTTTCATCTGTAAAATATCCAAAATGTCATCAGTTACTGAAATGTCTGGTGTTGATTTTGAGGTCTGTTGTTAAACACCTGAATTTTTGGTGTGAAATCAAGTGTTAGGAAGATGTTAAAAGTCATTTCCAGTAACGGAAATCATAGTGGAGTGGCACCTGCTGAGTCATGCTCAGAAGATGGACCTTGCATAGTTTGATGGAGAGGTAGAAGGTAGAGGATTGAACACTGCAGAGGGAATTCTGGAAATTGTTTCTGCTCACAAAATCTCCAGTGAGCAGGTGAGGGCCAACAACTTGGTTTTACCAGCACCAGAGGGCTTTTACAGAGGTTGGTGTGTCTTTCTATTGTGCATTTGTTTCTGTGCCAGAAAGAAGGCACCATGGCTTCTCTAACTGGAACAAACCAGCATGAAATTCGGGCAAGCTGACAAACACAAGCATAGTCTGGAGGTGGCTGAAGTCAGGATGCTCCTTTTAGAGAAGGGATGACCTGTGCTTTTGGTGATTTGACACCTCTCTTGGTGCTCAGTGCATTGTTCTGTGTGGAGTGCCCTTGTGGTCTGGAGAGATTTTATTAAAGAAGCATTAAATTAAGAGTAGTGACATGGGATGCCCTTGTGGTCTGGAGAGATTTTATTAAAGAAGCATTAAAATAAGAGTGGTGACACCCAGGCTGCATAGCTGTAAACTGTTATTAGAAGCACCATGGATGTGATGGCTTCCATTAACTCAAGAAAAACCAACAGTGCTGGGATGTCCTGTGTGGGGCCTTTCCATGTCTGTAGATGTATGCTGGGACATTCTGTGACATACAGTGCTGCCATTGGACATGGAAGAGTCTCATTCCTCCTCTCACAGCTTCTCCTCCATCATCCTTGAGGCTGTGCCAGCTTATCATGCTGTCCTGCAGGACATTTGCCATTTACCAATCCAGGAGTGTGCCTGGCTGTATAGAAAATATAAAGGATTTGTCTGTAACAGCAAGACATTCAGGGAAGGCAGGGGCTGAAAGATGCCTTAGCACATTTCCTGAATCACCCAGCCAGCACTGCCAGCAGCTCTGTGTGTGTCTGCCCTGCTGCCACACTCCCTGGGTGGGTTTGTGTTTCACTCTCAGGTTCTTTGGCACTTCTGCATGTCGTGTGACCATCACATTGTGCTGCTGACTGCTCCTTGTTCCTCTGTCTTCTGCCCTAAGGAGCTTCTGGTTCCTGTCCCCTGTGAAAACTGCTCACCCATTTGAAGATGGTGGCACTCCCTTTCCAGGCTAAGCAAACACAGCTACTCCCACTCTCTTTGGAGGATCTTTTTCACATATATTTTGTTCTGGAGTTTCTGCAGTGTATCCACAGTCTTTCTTAAATCAGCCTTTCCTTTTTGTTTGCTAATTATTGAGGTTCTGGAGGCTTGAAACCTTAACAAAGACACAACTTGAGAATCAGAGAGTCAAACCCTGGGGTGATTGTGCAGAGGGGAGTGATTTAAGTTGACTCACAGGTGTCAGTTTGAGATCAGATATGTAAATAAATCAAAGGGCCGTTGCAGAATTTAATTCTGACAAAGCTGCAGCATGGAGTGACCTCCTGGAGCTGCTGCTCATGTCCAGCTTCTCCCATGTCATTTAGGTAAGAAACCTAGAGCTCACAGCCCATGGCTCAGTCCTGCTGGAATGGGTGAAGGGCTGCAGGTGGCTTCTGCAGCCTTGGTACTGTTTTCAGGCTGTTTAAAGAGGAGGGTGCTCTTTCTGATGGCCCTGAACTCTGTCTAGCTCCAAACCTCCTTTGTCCCTCTGCTTTGCACACTCCTGCTTGTTTGTAAGTAGATCCTCTCAAAATATTTCTGCTTCCTAACCAGGGCCAGGGAGAACTGTCTTTGACTTTGGCTGTCGATTTGGAGACACTCAAATGAAAGCCTGAAGAGCCCTGAAGAGTGAGGCCTGAGCTGAGCTGCCTCACTTGGACACTGTTGTCACCCATAGGTGCAGAGACCTCACCTTACACAGCACCCAAGCTGAGCCACATGCTTGGTGTGCCCTGTACACATAATTACAGTCACTCTGCTCTCTATGCTGTGCCCAGGGTTCTTACAAAAGCATTCCAAAACAACAGGAAGTCTGGAAGAAACATTCAGATTATTATTTTTTTTTTTTTTAGCTCTATATTTGTTATTGTCAGTCTAGGAAAATTACTGACTTGTGGCTTGGTTTAAAATATTCATCCCAAAGCCCAGTGAAATAGTGGAAGTGTTGAGCTTGGCCTTCACAGATCCCAGCTTTGGCCTCACTGTGTAACAGCTGATGTCACAGCAGTGCTGTGCAGCTCAGCCCAAAGTCACAGCCATTGGCAGGTCCTTTATCTGCATGGGCACTGAATCTCAGTGACACAAACAGATTTTAGTTAAAAGCTTTGCAAATTAGTCTTCTTGGTGCTTTTAATTTTCTCTTTTTCAGCCATTTTGTCACCAGCTCTAATCCCTGCACAGCCTGACAGTCAGTGCTTACTATTGCCAAAATTAAACATTTTCCATGTGTCATTTGTTACTTGCTTTTGTGATGAGCAAAAATCTTGATCTGAGGTAGGAGCATGCTGTTTGGTCCCAGCATATTTGTTTGTAACTGGTCCAATTTATCTGATTCAGGTGCACTGTGGCCAGGTATGAAACCTGAAAGTGGTTTAATTCAGACTCCATCTACAAGTCAGCACAGTGTTCTTACCTGCACTACAGGGTTAACCACAAGCCAGCCCAGCCCAGCACATTATTCTTATTCCATTGAAGGTAACTTGGCATGGTTTTTATCTGCATCTCTCTCCACCTAACTGAGTCCAGATACCAAACTAGAGAGGCTTGCACGCTTGTCCTTGGTTTGTGCATGCTTCTTCATGCTTTGCCTCTTTTCTCTTTGTGCCTGTGTGTTTGTGGGGTTGTGTTTGCCTCCCACCTGTGTGTGCACCAGGCTGGCTCGTTGGTGCCATGCTGCTGGGCTGAACAGGGTGAAGAGCAAATGGGAAGGGGAAGGAGACTCCATGTTGTGTTCCTGCATGCTTTATTGGGAGTGCTCTTGCTTTTCTCTTTGTTTGTGGTCTTTAGATTGATGTCAGGAAATATGCTGACTGCAGTGAGATTTTTAAACATTTGTTTTTAATTCCTTCTGGAGGTAGATGGCTCTTGAATATCACAGACACAGGTTGGTAGATCTGCTAGGAAGTGAATTTCTCAGTATAGAACTCCCATTAAAATATTATAATTGCTGGAAGTGCCACATCTAAGAAGGCAGGTGCTGAATTTCACCAGCTTCCACAGCAGTGAATGTGCCAGATAACTGAATAATGGAATATTGTTGCTTATGGCACTTATGTGCAATTGATTCCTCTTCTTTAGGCTGGAATTTGCCATTTATGTTTTGGTGACAAATGGTGAAAAGTTCGTCTCTTTCTCTGGAAATTTTATAAAGCATTTCAGGAATTTGTAATCTATGCCTTGTGGAATATTTTCACAAAAGTAAGTCAGGGACTTGAGGAAATCTTTAGTTCAGCTTCCTGCTCAAAGAGTAGTTGATACAGAATTCAGAACCAGATTGCTCAGGCTTTATCTAGGTACATCTCCAAAACCTCCAAGGCTGGAAATTTTGCCAATTCCAGAACCTGACTATCATTATGATGAAATGTTTTTTCTTTTGTTGACTCAGAGCTTTCTCTCTTCCATGTTCTGACCATTTCTCTCCTCCTGCTGCTGCACACCTGCAAAAAGAGCTTGTGTCTGTCCTCTCACTAATGTCCATGCAGGTACCAGCAGGCTGCATCAAGTCCCCAAAGCCACCTCCTCTCCTGGCTGGACAGTCCCTTTCCCCTGAAATGCCCCTTGCAGGGCACATTCTCCAGATCCCTCACTGGTTTGATGTCTCTTTAGCAGACCTACTTAATTTTATCAACATATTTCTTGTGCTTGAGGGCCAAACTGACTGCCACAACCAGATGTGGTCTCATGAGAGTCAAGAAAAGGAGGATAATTCTTAAAATTAGCAGTGAATGGATTTTAGCATGTCTGTCACAGAGGACAGTTGTGGGTATGTCATGGTACTTGCTCAGCTTGCATTATTGTCAATGGCCCAGTGTAGTATTTATCCTTAATTTACTTTTCACATTCATAACTGCATAACTGCATTCACAAATTGTTAACTGCAAAGAACTGACCATTTTTTGTGAGCGCACACGGGCTCCACAAGCAGCGGGATCAGAGTTTTATTGCTTGATTGAGGGAAGACAACTTTGTGCATCTTGACACTGAGCAAACCACTTTGGAATTCAATTAGTTAAATAAAAGGAAAGCAATACTGGAAATACTCCCTTCTTCCAGCTTAACCCTCCTTCCCACAGCAGAGTGACTCCCTGTGTCTCACAGACCAGCTTGAGTTGCCAGGGGTCAGGGATGGTGCTACACAAGATTTCCCAGTGATGCCCCATGGGGACAGCAGCTGGATCTCTGAGGGTACTGAGGTGACAGACCCATGCCAGGCCTTGCTCTGTAAAATTATAAAATAACTGACTTGTTTGGGCTGGAAGAGACCTTAAAGATTATCCCCTTCCAACCCCTCTGCCATGGCAGGGACACCTTCCACTGTCCCAGGGTGCTCCAAGCCCTGTCCAGCCTGGCCTTGGGCACTGCCAGGGATCCAGGGGCAGGCACAGCTGCTCTGGGCATCCTCACAGCCAAGAATTCCTTCTCAATGTCCCATCTAACCCTGTCCTCTGGCAGTGGGAAGCCATTCCCCCTTATCCTGTCACTCCATCCCTTGTCCAAAGTCCTTCTCCAGCTCTCTCTGAGCCCCTCTGGATGCTGGAAGGGGCTTTAAGGTCTCCCTGGAGTTTTCTCTTCTGCAAACTGCTCACCCCAGCTTTGTCAGGCTTTCACACAGGAGAAGGATTTTAATCTGTGCTGCTGGGAAAATGTGTGATGTGAGAAATTTCCCTGCAGGCCACTCTCTGAAAGTGTGCAGAAGTCACCCCAAAGTGTGCAAAAGTCACTCCAATTATGCAAATGCTGTTGCTTTTTGGAAAAACATTTTGCAGACTCGCAGGAAACTTTTCCTGTTTCAGATTTGCTATGTTTCCTTCTTGGGCAGGCCACCAAGGGTTCAGGGCAGTACAGGGCTGGTGCCAGGGAGGTGTTGAAAGGATGGACAGAGTTGTTTCAATAGTAATGCCTGGGATATCTGTCTTTTCTCTCCACTCAAATCAGGATGAGACACAGCTGTACAATGGTGCTGACCCACTGGAGGGCAATTCCAGTGCATGGTTCTGGCTTTGACTCTTTGAAAATGATTGAAGCAAAGCAGATTTGGATTAATAAAATAGAGGAGGCAGGGAAGTAATGTCTGAGGATGAGGTCTGAAGTGAGGGATAAAGAGAGGAAAAGAGTCATGGCATCTTTAATGCAGTACTTGTGTTTGCTGGTCTTTAAACCTCAGCCCTTCAAGTCATGTTTGGCAAATCTTTGCCAAATATTTTTGCATGGTTCTGACCCATTCACAGGCAAAGGAAGTGGCCCACAGTGAAGAAAGAATTGGTTCATCTGTGTGGTGGGAACCATTTGAAAAAAATCTGGTATGAAGCAATGTTTAGATACAGGATTATTAAAAAGACCTGTTGGAGGGAGACCAGAGTTAAAATAAACAATGAAGTTCATGTGAGGGAATGCTAAACCTTTTTTCTCATTTCTTAACTTCTGTAATCAATCTCAGTGGAGAAGCAGCCTGTGCAGAGCATTACAGATAAGAATCACTTTCTGTTTCCTTTCCATAACAGTCTAGAGAGCAGTGGTGTAACAGTCTCTCCTCCAGAGAGTTGCTCTGCTCTGGCTGCGGGTTTGTTCACTTAGCAAGGGTTTTTTCTGGAGAGCTGGGCTTCACAGGGGCCTAGGAAGGGACCTTCTTTTAAGGTGATACAGCCTTGATAGTTTCCATAATGTGCAATTAATTGGAAGGAGCTTAATTTGGAAACTGCCCCTGGTTTTGAGCAGTTGTTTATGAGGAGTGTTTGTGATGGGTTCCTGGGCTCACACAGCTGGGCTTCAATACCTGTGGAGCTGCTGTAGGTCCTTGAGTGTCTTCACTGCCATTATTGCTGTTCAGTGCAGCAATTTTGCCTTTTTCTAAATGTTTCTGGGGCTAATTACTTCCCTTTGTTTCTGCTTCCACAGAGATGTCACCCTTCATATTTCTCATCTCCTGTAAATCCTGTGCATTTCTACACATCTTTTAAGACCTGTTTCTTTTGTTTCCTTAATTTTTTGAGGCATATTTTGGATCCATTTCTCTTTCCAGGAGGCACCAGGTAGTATTGGTGCTTGCCATAGCACAACATACACTTGTTAAGAGTTCATGGTGGGTCTGTTTTCCTGGGGGAGCAGGACTGGATCCTTCAGAAGTTTGAGTTCTTGGGCTGAATTTTATGTGGTGGTATTTGCAGAAAATAAAGGTTTTTCTCAGAGTGATGGTAAGGTAGGGATACTGTGAATTTCTGCAAGTCTATATAAGCATCTAAAAGTGATTTTTTTGCTTTTATTGTGTGCAGAGGAAGGTGGTTTAGAAAAGAAAATAGTTCTTGGTGGCATCTGGTTTTGTACATTCTGGTTTTGTTCCTGCTGATTTAATTATTTGTTGTTATCCTTGTGAGTCCCAAAACCCCATGCTGAGGAATGTTTAATGGAGTGGTCCTGTATCTGCAACCCCCCAAAACTGCTAAAGCACTGGTGTTCCCAAGTGCTGCTCTAGCAGCCTCTTCTGTGTTGTGGGAGAGCTGAATGCAGTGACACAAAGCTTAGGAAACATCTTCAAGTTGGTACCAACAACTACCCATCCCTGAGAATTTGTCCTAAGAGCTCTTGACAGATTATTTCACAAAATCACATCCAAAAAGCAGTTCTAGACACAGGGATGCTGGGAGAGATGCTCACTTTCACCAGCAGGAAACACTATTTCTACTATTTGAAACTTCTTAAATGTTTCCTTAAATTTTAAATCTAAATAGACTAAAAATGCTAAGTTTGATGCATATTTTTTTTAGCAGTACTGATTTAAACACATTCATGTCCTTTTGCTTGATTTATTCTGATTCATTTTCATCTGCTATTGATTGATCATCAGAATGGGACTGTTATCTTATCAAATATGTAAAACCTTTTTAATTCTACAACAATTGCTTAGCAACCATGAAGGGAAAAGGTTTCAGAACCATTGGAAAGGACTGTTTTTAAAGATGTACTTGCTCTTCTTTCCTGTAAACCCTGCTGAAATGTGACTGGTGTCAAAATACACCCCAGTCCTTTTTTGGGTGTTGGTAGCAGAGTGCTGCTTGCACATTTGCCTAGTAAGTATTTATTTCACAACTTCTCATTTCTTAAGCTTTTCTAGAATATTTAATGCAGTAATTCAATTTTACAGCATCAACTACCAATGCCAGTCCAGTCTCTACATCCTCAACTGTTGTCAATATTTCCACATCAGCAGTAGCCAGCATCTCACAGGTAAAACTTCCTTGGTAAATTTATGGGTACCATCTCCTTTACCTTTGTTTAACAAATTGATCAAAATAACCATGGAAATGTCATTTCAAATGGAGCACAGTGGTACTGGAGCTGTGGGGCTCAGTGTGTAACTGAAATCACCAAATCACTCCTGCTGTCTCTTTGACCATGGTGCTTCTCCCCTTGGCCTTTGCAACAAACTCACTTCATCTGTTCAGAGTTGTTGTCTCATCTGCAAATTGTGAGGTGAGTCTTAAAACAGAGATCTCTGCAAGAGAGGTGGAGGGGAAGGAACAATTCAGCTATTTTGAGGACTAAGCCTGCAGGGAGGATTAGAGTTGGGTGTTGTTCTCCCTCAGCAAGAATAGGAAATGAAGATGTACACAAACAAACCCCAACCCAATAAAGTAGGGTGTGCATTCTGATGGTAGACTAGAACAAAGTGAGAAACCCTGCAGGCTAGCAGAGACCATTTCCCCCTGCCTTTTTCCTCTGTGGGTGGTTAACTGCCATTCTGAGTACTTGGTTATACAGAGGAAGCCTTCAGTGTCCAGCTTTTCAGAGAGAGAATACAGGAAGTGTGGAAAATGCAATGGATGCACAAAAATCCCTTTGTGCTTATGCTGTTGCTTTTTGAACATAAACTTGTTTGGAACTGTAAGGGGGGAAAAAAGATTTTCTTTTAGTATTTCAGACTAAGGTACCTGGTGCACAAATCCAGGGTGCTCTTCAGGGGAATCAGGAGAGCACTGTGTACCAGAATAGTGTGATGTCCCATTTGCTTTTTTACTCTCAGTAGCAGAAATTGAAATCCTCAAGCACAGCTCCAGGTGCTGAGCAGTCTCCTAAATGAATTGTGTTCATAAGTGGATACCTTCCAGCATGCAGAATTATTCCTTGGTGAAGTCAGCACATGAGTAAGGGCCATTTATCCTGTAGTTGTGCCCTCAGCAAGGCCCAAGGTCACTTTCTGTCACTGTCAAATGCAAGACAAAGCCACACATTCCAGAGCACAGAGTGCACTGATGTCTTGGCATCCACTCAACTCCCCTGTTACTGTCACTTCATTCATTATGAATTAATTTTTGCAGCTGCTGGAAGCAGAGGAATGGCCCTGTGATCACTGGTATCCTGCCTGTGCAGGGGCCATTGGGCAGCCAGAGCTCTGAGCCCTTTTTGGGAATGTCTTACATATACAGAATGAAACAGCATAAAGTCAGACTGTGCTCTTGCTGGGATTTTTATTGGACAGGATATTGTGGTGGAGTTCACAGGGGTCCCAGGACGAGGGAAGAGATGAGAATCTTGACTCCATGTTTCAGAAGGCTGATTTATTATTTTATTATATATATATTGTATTAAAACTATACTAAAAGAATAGAAGAAAGGATTTCATCAGAAGGCTTGAAAGGAAAGGAATGGAATAATAATAAAATCTTGTGACTCACCAGAGAGTCCGAGACAGCTGGACTGTGATTGGCCATTAATTGGAAACAACCCCATGAGACCAATCACAGATGCACCTGTTGCATTCCACAGCAGCAGACAATCATTGTTTACATTTCATTTCTGAGGCCTCTCAGCGTCTCAGGAGAAAAAATCCTAATGAAAGGATTTTTCATAAAATGTGTCTGTGACAGGAATTTCTAATACAAAGGTCAGAGGTTCAGTGTTTTCTGAATGAGGTATCCTACCATCACTAACTCTTTCCCAACAGGAATATCCTACCTACACCATCCTTGGCCAGAGCCAGTACCAGACCTGCTACCCAAGCTCAGGCTTTGGAGTGGTGCCACCAGCAGACAGCAGCACGGAGAGCCTGGCACTGGCCACCACCACGTTCCCAGAGGAGAAACCAAATGCCCTGGTGCCAGCTCGGGCAGTGCAGAGACCTTCCTCTGGTGAGGCTGGGTCTGTGGAATCCCTCTGCTGAACAGTGCAGGGGGCAGGTGTGGGGAAGCATCTCCAGAGGGTACCTGCAGCATCTTGTCATGCTGAGCCCAGTGGGACACTGGCCTTCCTTGGCAGAACCTTCCTGAGACCTCCTGGTCTCACTGGTGTGCAGAGTATTATGGTGGGCCAGCCGAACTTAGATATCAGAAACCTTCTACTGCTGCCATTGCAGGACTCCTAGCACTGCTCTGTGTGCCCCAGGGAGAGGGAGTACTCTGGACACCTGGCTGCAGGAGGTGATGTCCTCTTTCTCTAGGAAGGGTGTTCTTAGCAGTAGCAGAGCAGGCTCCATCCCATCTCCCTGTCAGTCATGGTCATGCTGCTTGGTCATGGTCAAGGCTGTGTGTCCAGGGCCAGCATCATCACTGTTACTCTTTTATATTCAACTGTCTATTAAATAAAATAGACATAGTTGAGTAATGGAGTAGTTCCAGGATAGTGAAATGACTGCTCTGCTCTGGCTTTGCTCTGCAGGCAGTAGCTGTTGCAATAGCTCAGTTCTGGGGGACTAAATTGAGGAGACAGAGCTGTTCTGAAATGATAGGATGAAGAAACCGTGGTTTATGTTCTAGTCAGGGTTCAACTGCTACTGCATCCACATGGTAAAGTTACATCTTAGCTTTTGCTAAGGTGGTTTGTGGCCAGTGCTGTATTTGTGTTAGTTTTGAGACACAAGGGGATGAGAGTTGTGTGATTTCTTTCTTCCAGGAGATGCATCCACAAGTCCTTTGCTACCAAGAGCAACAGCAAGTAAAGAGTTAGATGAGCAAGCAAGAAAAAACATCCCTGGAAAGAACAGAGGGAAGAGGAAAGCAGATACCTCCTCCTCCCAGGACAGTGAACTGGAGGTAAATAGTCCCCAGCACTGGGGCTATGGCTTTGCCTGCCTGAGCCACGAGGGCCTCCAGGGCTGAAGATCCTGTACCTGTGATCTGTGCCAGCACTACCACATCCACCCAGGGAAGGAGCTTGTCTGTCTGCACTTTCCCATGCTGCAAATTTCCCCTTCTTCTTCCACAGAATTTGTCTCTATCTCCTTTGCAGTTCCCTTTCAATTAGTTGTGTTCTCCTGCTGGATATCCCTTAGTCTCCTCTTTGCTGAGAGAAGCCATCCCAGTTTCCTTAGCCTCTCCTGTGGGCTGCTGACCATCTCAGTAGCATTTTGCTGGCAACTCTCATTTCCTCACAGATCCCTGGGACCAGGGATGCAGTCTGGGGTGACCTTCCCAGTGCCAAATAGGTTGAGACATCACCTCCTTTCTGGCACATGTGGCGCACTCCAGAAGGAAAGTCACCTTTTCTACAGGGAGAGGTGGCTGCTGGCTTGTCCTGGTGGGCAGTTTGTCCTCCAGCTCCTTCAGCCTGGACTTGTGTGAAGGGTTTTTTCACCCCACCTGTTGGCCCAGCTCTCAAAGTCCTTCTGTACCAAAACTCTGCCATTCCTCATGGCAGCCCATTGCCTTATTTATAACAAAGGTTTCTCTGACAAACACCAAGGGCATGCACCTGGTGCTCTCCAGATCACAGGAAGTACACTTCCCCTCAGCAGGGCTCTAAAATTCATTAGCACTCTAAGCTTTACTTTCATAACTATAAAAGCAAGAGAAGCTTTTGAAATAGTTTGACCAAACAGCCATAGCCTGAATGTGTGCTTATAAATAAACTCCACTGCAATAAACTGAAGAGTTGGATGTGTTCAGCCTGTAAGATGACAATTGTTCATACCTGTTAGAGCATACTGCATCTAACCACAAAATTAAAACTTGTTCCTTTATTGCAGTTCAGTGCCTGGAATCTCTCAGCTCTAACCTCCTCTTGCTCTCTCTGCAGCGGGTGTTTCTCTGGGACCTGGATGAGACCATCATCATCTTCCATTCTCTTCTCACAGGGTCTTATGCTCAAAAATATGGCAAGGTAATGCTGAATTTTCCATGGAAGAAAACCTATTTCTGTCATGCAGAATTAAATGTTAGTCTTTGGAGAAGGAATAGTTTGGGTTTGTTGTTTTTTTTTTTTTTATTCTCTATGGTGGTACTTTTAAGTTGTTGGCAGTTTGGGACAGGGAAAGAACTAAATTTGGCTTTATACAGAGCTAGGATATGGACATCACCACCATGCCCTTTCTTACAGTGCAAGTCTGTCAAACTGGTTTCATCCTCACTGGGAGTAACTGAGGTCCTTGCACATAGGGGAAGGAAGTGTTTTTTCTCTGCAAAAAAACGTTGTAGATTTTTCAATGTTTTGTATGTGCTGACTGTGAAAATGCAGCAGTCTCTCCTGTGGGGCACTGAAGTGTTTGGTTTTTTTGGTTTTTTTAAATTGAGTTGTTTAAAATACTAGGGAAATTGTAGTTCACACTATTGAATGTAGCTGGAATTATGCCAGGTTTGATATACAGTGGAAATTCTGTGCAATTTAACTGATGAGAGATTTACGACAATTCCCTCCTCCTGTATCCACAGTGCATTTACATTTTCTTTTTGTGTTTTTCCAGGATCCAACTCTAGTGATTGGCTCAGGTCTATCCATGGAGGAGATGATTTTTGAAGTTGCTGATACTCACTTGTTTTTCAATGACTTGGAGGTACATGGCAAATGTGTTTGAAAGGCAGAACTCCACATTACCATGTCACAATTACACCTCACTCTGTGAGGGCTCTGTGCTTCAGAGCCTCTTAGTGCTTGTTGTAAGCACAGCCAAATCAGGGGGCACTCTTAGCTGAGAGGAATTCTGCAGCCTTCCAGGGTCAGGAGCTCTCAGTTTCTGCTGGGTTTTTGCTTGAACCTGTACAAATAAAAAGAGTGATGTCTGATCTATCCTGGATTTGCATTTCTGGGCTGGTGAGCACTTGGCAGTGTGGCATGGCTTGTTGCTGTTGGGAAGTGTGAAGGGATTGGTTTCTATCACAGTTTCTTTAATTTGCAAATGTTAGTGTGTTTCTGGATTACCACAACATGACTTTATTTTTGGGTTTTTTTTGTCTTTAACAGGAGTGTGACCAGGTACACATAGAAGATGTGGCATCTGATGACAATGGCCAGGATCTAAGGTTGTACTGATGAATGCAGGAAATGTATTGAATGTATTGCTGATGTAATCAGGTTTTGTGAAGTCTTCAAATGCAGATGGGGTTAAGGGATGGAGCTCAGCATTGTGCCAGGAATGAAACCTGGCAAAGTGTTTGTTTGCTGGGGGGCATTTCTCTGAAGACCTAAAAAGCATTAAGGGTTTTGAAATGATATTGTGAATTACATTGTCCACTGTTGAATGCTGCCTCTGTGCTCAATGACAAGTGAGGAATGGAGAACCAGCACTCAGATCTCATGGTGACAGCATTAGATTAGTAACCTAATCTAATGGTTACTCTAATGAGATTAGTGAGAAAAGTCCCTGCCTATGGCAGGGGTTTGGAATGAGATGATCCTGAAGGTCCTATCCAACCTAAACCATCCTGTGATTCCATGATCTTGACCCTTGGAAGTCCCCCTGTGGTTTCCATCCCTCTGAGAGCTTATGGTGCTCACTGTCAAACAGGGCGAGGAAGGTTTTTTACTGAGCTGAACTGGCTCATGAAAAGGTCTGAGAAAGATCTGTCAGGGAGAATGAAATACAGGGGAAATGGTGAAGCGAGACTTGCTTTGCTCATCTGCTTGTGGAGCTGCAGCTGTGGTGGAAGGACATGGATGCTGTGTTTGGAACATGTGCTGGGGTTTATTGCTGCAGATGAGGAAGGGGTCAGTGGGAAGGATGCTCTGTATGGCAGAGGAGGGAGCAGCCAAAGAGTAAAGGAAGGTTTTGTACTGGAAGGTGTGAAAGGAGTTGTACCAATTGTATCAGCAGCTGTAGTTGGGTGTCAGCATTGCCACAGGAGCCAGGCTCTGCTCTCCAGGTGCTCAGGTGCTTGTGCAGCTCCTCTCTGAGGTTTCTCCAGCTGTGGCCATCAGCAGCCTCACCAGAAATGCTGCAGTGCTTCTGCTGCTGTGGCACATCTAATGTGGGTGTGAGGGTCCCAAGGACAAGGGAAGAGATGAGAATCTTGACTCCATGTTTCAGAAAGCTCATTTTTTTTTTATTATATATATTATATTAAAGAAAATGATAAACTAAAACTATACTAAAAGAATAGAAGAAAGGAGACATCAGAATGCTAGAAAAGAATGAATAATAAAAGACAAGGGAGTCTGACACAGCTGGGCCATGACTGGTCATCAAGTAAAAACAATCCACGTGGAACCAGTCAAGGATGCACCTGTTGGTAAGCAACCTCCAAACCACATTCCAAGCAATCAGATAATCATTGTTTACATTTTGTTTCTGAGGCCTCTCAGCTTCTCAGGAGAAAAATCCTGGCAAAGGTATTTTTCAGAAAATATATCAGTAACACCCCTAACACATCTGCTTCCCTGGAACAGCAACTACAACTTCTCCACGGATGGGTTCAGTGGCTCGGGCAGCGGTGCCAACCACAGCTCCTCGGTGGGTGTGCAGGGCGTGGACTGGATGAGGAAATTGGCCTTTCGCTACCGCAGGGTGCGCGAGATCTACAACAAATACAAAACCAACGTTGGAGGTGAGTGGGCGCTGCACTGAGGGCTGAGCACTCAGAGCTTGTGGGGCCAGACTCCATCCTTCCCCAGAGCTTTGGCTTTCCTGATGTGTGACATGAGGAGTAAAGCATTCTCCTGGTGCTAACTGGGATCAAATTCCCATGAGGGTAATTCCAAAACTGAGCAGTGTGCCAGTGCAGGCTGTGATTTATCGCGGAGATAAGGATGGGCACTCAGTCCTAGAGGCAGAAGGCTTGGTGCAGATGGCATCCCTTTGCTAACTGGGTGTGAAAGGCTGCCTGGCACTCTGCTCAGCCGTGGCCTGAATTTCCCCTGCTGCTCAGGAGCTCTCATTCATGTCTCCACAAAGTCTGCCTTTGCTCATGCCATTGTCAGGAAATACAGTGGTCACCCCTGGGCTGTCAGGCCCACAGTTTGATATGACTTCTCTGCTCTCTCTCCACTAAGTCACTTAAAGCCTTCTAGTTTTGCTTCCCTTTCAACTCCAAAGCAGTCATAATCATGCAAACTAGAGTGAGCAAATGGAGACGAATTTTCTGTTTAGTCTGAATCTTGGCATTGCCATCCCCAGAAAAGGAATGTTTGGAGCAGCTCACCTGGTAGAGTGGCTTGGCCTGGTTGGTTGTGGGCTTGGATATCTTTTGCCTACACAAAAACCTTGATAAATGTGTTTTGGGACATATTTTCTAAAAACCAGGTGTTCAAAGCTGCAGCTTTCAGCCTTAAAAATCTGCTAGTATAGGTCTGCAGTTCAGTGTGCTGCAGTTACCTGATTTCTTGTAGGAGGGAGCAGACCATGATTTCATATTTTGCTTATGGGAAACATGGATGCACAGTTTTTCAGGACCTGTGGGAAGCTGCATGATGAGGCAGCTGTCAGTGCAGCCTGCTGTGGGTCCCTCTGTGGCCTCAGTGTAGCAAAAGGCTGGAGTGAGGGGGGCTCAAACCTCATGGATGGAGATTGGAGAGATGTGCAGGCTCCCAGAAATGGGCTCCACTTCTGTCTGCTTTTAATTCAAAACTGGAGGCTTGAAGAAAATTATATCTAAAAGCAATTACAAGCATGGGAATAAATTAAGGGCGGGTAGTTAAAAAAAAAGAAAAGTGCCTTTGTCTGTATCCTGAAAAATGCTTTGAAATAATTGCAGATAAGTCTCTGCCCAGTTCCCATGGTCAGACTCCTGGATGGATGTCTGGGCTCATCATGTCACTGGGAGCTGGTTTCTTTCATTGCTGTGAGACAGTCCAGCTTCCAGAGGCATTCAGTTGTTATTTATTGCAGAGCACTGGAGGGGGACAGCCCTCCCCGTGTCAGGCTTGCCAGGCAAACACATGTTCCTCACCTTGCAGGCCTGCTCAGCCCACAGAAGAGGGAAGCTCTGCAGAGACTGAGGACTGACATAGAAGTGCTGACAGATTCCTGGCTGGAAACTGCATTAAAATCCCTGCTGCTCATCCAGTCCAGGTATGGAACCTGGAAGTGCATGTGAGGCTTTCTCAGCCCTTTCTGGCCCTGAGGTGCAGCACTGTGCTGGGCACTGCCCCTGTCACACTGCTGCAAAGTGACTGAGGGCAAGTATTTCACCTGTTTCTCTGCTGGAACACCTGTAATTAGCAAGGTCCCCATGCTCACCACATTGTTTTTCTGACAGGGGATTCTGCCAGAAGCAAACAAGTAAAAATTGCAAAACCTTGTCCTAAAATGCCTCCTGAAAGCGGGACAGCGAAGCGCACATGGCACCTGGGGAAGCTGATCACCTTGGCACCACTGCCTGTAGATGTGCTGTTACAAGTGTTTTTCTTCTTTCAGAAAAAACTGTGAGAACATCCTGATCACAACCACCCAACTGATGCCAGCTCTTGCCAAAGTTCTTCTGTATGGACTGGGCGAGGTGTTTCCCATTGAAAATATTTATAGTGCTACAAAAATAGGTAAGAGAGTGTGCCAAGTCTGGCATTGTGCCATCTGCTGAGGATTAGCTGGGATCTTTACACGGGGAAATATCATTTCTGCAGCTGAGCAGCCCCATGTGGCCTCGGGAGCTGAACTGGGTGCTACCCCTGCCCAGTAAGACAAGAAGTGTTTCTGTACTGGGAGGAAGGGAGCCGTTCAGGCTCTGTTTCTCTCTGCCTGAGGCTCCTTACAGGGCAGTTGTCTTTGGCAGGTAAAGAGAGCTGCTTTGAGAGGATTGTGTCACGGTTTGGGAAGAAGGTCACGTACGTGGTGATCGGAGATGGCCGTGACGAGGAGGTGGCAGCCAAGCAGGTGGGTGTGACTGCAGGGCTGGGGCAGTGCAAAGGGAACTCCCTGCCAGCCTTTCCCTACAAGGACTCTCCTTCCAAGCTGAACTCTTCAGGCCAGGGCAGCCAGGAGCAAAGTTTACCTTTGATGCAAGAGATCTTCCATTGTGTTAGGATGGGCAGTTTTCTGGCTCCTGAGTGCTTAAAGTTTCTCTTTTACTGTTGTTTAGGATTGCATATGACACTGTCCCTGTCAGCAGTGTCTTAGTGTAGCATGTTGCATGTAGCATGTTGAAAGCTTGGACTCAGTGATCTTGTGTGGTCTTGTGAGGTCCCCAAGACGAGGTGAGAGATGAGAATTTCTCAGAAGGCTGATATATTATATTATATTATATTATATTATATTATATTATATTATATTATATTATATTATATTATATTATATTATATTATATTATATTATGTCGTGTCACGTCATATATATCATTATCATATCATTATCATTTCATATCATATTATGAAATTATATACTAGAACTATACTAAAGAAAGAGGAGGGATACATCGGAAGGCTTAACAAGAATGATAATGAAAGCTTGTGACTGACTCAGAGTCTGACACAGCTGATGATTGGTCATTAATTAAAAACAATTCACATGGAACCAATCAAAGATGCACCCTGTTGGTAAATGATCTCCAGACCACATTCCCAAGCAATCAGATAATTATTGTTTTCATTCTTTCCTGAGGCCTCTCAGCTTCCCAGGAGAAAATCCTGGGCAAAGAGGATTTTTCAGAAAATACTATGGTGATAATCTTAGATGTCCCTTCCACCCTTGATGATTCTATGGTTCTGTATGCTGATCATAGCCTGTGACTGTCAGGATATTGCAGTTTCTCAGGAGTGTGGAGGAGTCAGGGCTTAGGATCAGCAGCAGATCAATACAGCACCTGCCATTAGGCTGGAATACAAACAAGGAGCAAAAAGATTGGTTGATTTGGACAGGCCTGGATGGGTTGTTCAGTTGTGCTAATTAGTAGTGAAGTGCAAAGCTGACTGTCAGGACTTTGACTCTGCAGGCTTCACACACATGTGCCAGAGCTGTCAGCCCTGGACAGGCATTCCTGGCTGCAGCAGCAGCTCACAGCCAAGGTTCCCATCGTGAGCAGCTGACAGTCAGTGCTGGTGCCTGTCACACACAGCTCTGCACATAAGATGGGCTCCAGATACAGATGTGCACGTGGCTGAGTTCTGTCCTGAGAGTGGTGAGCTCAGAACCGGCACACTGCACAGCCCTGCAGCTCCACCCAGCCTGCTTTCACCTCAGCTGAGAATCCCTGCATAAACCTGGCTGTGCTCTCTCCTTACAGCACAACATGCCATTCTGGAGGATCACAAATCACGCTGACCTCGTGTCCCTTCACCAAGCCCTTGAGTTGGACTTCCTGTAAGAAGTTGGAGCAAAGACGTGACTGCAGCTCCCGCCTGCCCTCTCCATTGCTGGGGGGACAGAAATCTCACATGTTTGGGGACTCACCTTTCAGCTTGGTGAAGAAAACATACCTAATGCAAACTGTACAGTGGAATATGACAGCAGGTTGTTCCTTGGGAGCACGGGCCCTGCCAAGTCCAAGGTGTCCTGTGAAGAAGCCCTAGACTCAGCAGAGCTAGAGCTTGTCTGCAGAAGGGACTTACAGAGCCAGCTGAATGCCTCTGGCCTCCAGAGGGAGGGGCCATAAAACAGCAGATTTATGTGTAAGAGCCTTCTTCTTTCTATTCAGCTTAGTTGTAGAACCCAAGTAAACACAAAAATTTATTTTTATAGGAAAATGCTGATGGCAGAGCTTAAACCTCCCTTGTTTTGCAAAGCCGAAGAGCTATGGGTTTTTTCATAGGAAATATTAATGAAAATGTCAAAAATACCTCTATTGCTGTAAAATGTGTCCTCTCTCCTTCCCTGGGTGTTCAAAACAGTTAATTTATTACAATATCCTTATGTTGTTTCCTCAGTGTGGGATTACTGGAAAATATAAAGGTAAGGGAATGCTTCTGGAATATGTGGTTCCTTGTAGAGGCAAGTATTGGTGTTCTGAATTGATCCCAGTGGCTTCTAGTCAATGTGTGCAGAAGCCCTTTTAGCCAGCAGGAGATCACTGGATTTCAGCCTTTGGACTGTAGATCTTCCCTGCAAAGAAAAATGAAATTGAAATTGCCTGTGAACATCAGGTACAGCAGACTGGTGCAGACTGCTCAGATGTGAACTGAGTCCTCACCTGGACTAGGAATAATCTAATTCCTAAATCCTCATGAATGTTGCAGAGAAGGCTCTAGCTATGGTATAACCTTCACCTCTGTGTTCCTGACCCTATTTGTAAGTTCCTTTCAGTAGAATCAGATTCAATTTTCTTATATTCTTTGCATTAGCCTAACTACATAGTGACAAACAAAATGCCTTGTTAAGAGGAACTTAATTTTCTAAGACACTGTGACTTGGCAGCATGGAGCACTTGGGAGGGATGGTGATGCTGATTTTTCTGCAGCTGTCTCAGAACAGAGGCTGGAGTCAGTGACCTGCAGCTGCCCTGGGCAGGAACAGCCAGCAAGGACTGGGGCTGGCACAGAGGCTGGTTTTGTGCCAACTCAAGCTGTGTTTGGTGGTCCCCCATGTACCCTGATGGCACCAGATCAGCCCTGAGGACTGGAGTGTGCTGTGCCCCAGAACCTGCTGCTGCTGCTGCAGCTGCCAGACCTGTGGCTGCACCCAGACCCCTCCAGATCGTGGTCATTAACCCCACATCAGCCATTGGGAGACTGGGCTGAAAGTCTGTCACTGCAGGGAGGACACTGACCCATTTGCTGTGCCCATACAGGCAGGGATGTGTTTGCTGCATTCCTTTAATGGCTTTAATTACTGAGGGTTAATTTCCGTCAGTGCAGGGAGAGCTGCTGGGCCAGCTCTGCACAGACTCTGCTGTGCCCTGGGAGCATCCTGGGCCAGCTCCAGTGACCATGGGGCAGAAGGTGCCTAGAGCCAGGGGTTTGGATACCTCGTGCTCAGGGACTCCACCTGAGAGGTTTATTTCACATGGTACCAGCTCCACTTTCTCTTTGGGTTTGTTCTTTGGGTTTTTTTTAGATTAATTAAATTGGAATCAAAGGTGATTCTCTTTCTCCAGGGTGGTCACTGGAGTCAGGAGTGATCTGCTTTTCATTCAGCTCCTGGCCAGGTGTTGGCCTCGTGCTCTGATCCCAGGTGGATCCTGGCTCTGTGTGTTTCCCCAGGAGCTCTGCAGCAGGAACGTGCTGGCTGTGTGGGAGCTGCTCATCCATGAGGAAAGTCTGAGGGGTCTGCTGTGGGTGTCCCTGGGCAGCTCAGCAGAGGGAAAGGTGTCGGGCTGCCCAGGGAGCAAACAGGCTGTGCTGGGAGTGCTCAGCAGTGGGTTTGGAAAGGGGAGCAGCGCCCAGGGGTGTTCTCTATCTGCACCAAATGGAGAGCCAAGGTGTGTTTGCACCTGTTCAAGGCAGCTGAGGCAGGTCCAGCTCCCCTGCTGCTGGGTCCATAGAGTCCAGTTCCTCTGGGGTCCCTGTGAAGTGCCAGAGCTGTGCTGAGGAGCAGCCTCATTGCTGCCACGGTTGGAAATGGATCAGGACTCAGTTTAGTCACAGAAGAGTCTGTGCTGATGCTGAACATCCCTCAGCCCATCCAAAGGTCTCCTGTAAGCAGGCTGGGGAGCTGTCCCAGCCTGTGCAGCAGCCTGTTGGGAGCATATCTCATACTCCAGCTGGCTGAATTTGGGATTAAAACCTGTGCCTTAACCTCCCACCACCGGCACGGCCGAGCAGCCCACGAGCTTTGCTCCCATGGGAAGCAGAGCTGTGCTGGAGAGGGGCTGGGTTTGCCCAGGCACTGGCAGCAGGTGCTGCACCTGCAGGCCTGAGCTGCCTGGCAGCTGGCTGTGCTTTGTGTTTGTTTACTTCAAATGTTTTAAGGAAATTTTAAGATGTTGGTAAAATTTTAGCTGAGTGTGGAACTCGCAGCCACTGACATTTCATACTGGTATTTATATGATGTTTCCTTGAATGTATGTAAAGTACTTTTATAACAGGAAGTTGATGGTACATTTCTGTGTTTGTTAATAAAGGGGTGACCTGGCTATTTTATTTTTTCCTCTAGTGGCTGAATTTAAGCCTTTTCCTGTCTCTTGAGGCAAGAACAGCATCTCTGTCCAAGCATTGATTTTCTCCTGTCTCTGTCACCAGTTCAGCTACAGTCAGGTCAGGGGTAATAGGAGAGCAAACCTGAACACCTGAAGGACAGTCAGCCTGCAGGCCCAGAGCACCTGAGTGCTGCTGGCTTCCCCTTCAGCTTCAACACAGCCACAGAGGCTTTAAAAACCACCTGATTCATTAATATTTGTTGCCTCCAACAGCCCTTGGGGAGATGTCTGTGCTGGCACTGGTGTGAAGCAGTAGGACCCCTGGAGCCCACAGCACTGAGGGTGATCTCAGGTGCTGCTGGCTGTGGGGCCTTTCCTGTTCATGGTCTGTAATAGGAACTGTCCTGTGAACTGGAAAAAATAATAAAGTCTATTTTCTATAGTCAGTGCTTCAGCCTGTTCTCTGCCCTGTGTCAGTTCCTGCCCCTGTGACAGCCTGAGCCAGGCCTGGCAGCACCAGGAGCACTCAGGGTGCCACAGGTCACAGTGCAGCCACCAGAGCCCCCATGATCCTGGGGAGTCCTGGGGAGCCAGTGGGGACCTGCTCCTGGGCCCTGCTGAGGTGTTTTCCTGCACAAAACATTCCCTTCCCATTTTCTTTTGCACAAGGCAACACCCCTCTCCCACCTTGTGCTGCTGGCCTTGGGCAGGGCTGAGCTGCTTGGAGGAGCAGCTGTGAAACAGCATTTCAGCTGCTCCTCCAGCTGCATCCAGATGCCTTCCCTGGTATGGAATTTCCTCCTGGGATGGGCTGCTGGGAGGGATGTGATGGAGGTGAGGGGAAGGAGCCAAAGGTCAGTGCTGTGGGCAGCCAGGATGTGCCAGAGCTGCCAGCTGGGCAACAGCAAAGGGCAGGGGCTGCTCTGGGGCCTGGGCACTGAGCTGGGTGGAGGCAGCTGCACCTGGGGAGTGCTGGGTGTCTGTGCCCAGGAGCTGGCACAGCACTGACCCCACTGCTGACCACACCTGAGCAATGCTGTGGCCTTGGGAGCGCTGCCCAGGCTGTGGTGGTGGAAATGGCAGCCAAGGGAGCATGAGGTGTCCAAGCCCTGAGCCACCCTGCAGCCACTCCTCCCAGCACAGGCCTCCTTCCCATCCCTCCCTGAACACACTGATAACAGCTGAGCTTTGACCTTAACACCTAAACTAACACAAGGAGGAAAAGCCTGGCTGGAAACAGAAAGGTCAGATAGCCACAACCATGGAGGAAACAGATCCTCCCTGCCCCACCACCCATATCCCAGCACAGCAATGGCAGCAGCAGGCACAGGAGAGGCACAGAGAAAATAAACCAGCGCTCTTGGTTTTGTTTTTCTTTTTTTGAAAAAGCTACAAATAAATAACAAGAAAAGTTGACAGAGCAGTGCAGCCATATGCTACAATGTGCTGGACTCCCCACACTGTGGCTTTCCCTGAGGGTACAGCCATGGGAGCCATGCTGAGTGCCATGGGACTCACTGGGTGTTTGCACATCACCCCTGGTTTCTGCCAGCTCCCTCCATCCAAAACAGCAGCCTGGGCACAACCAGGGGCACACCAACAAGTCTACCTCCCCCCTCATGTCCCTTTAGAGGAGCTGCCCTCAGACAGCAGACTCCACAGCAGCAGCTCCATTCAGGAAGTGCTGCTGTGCTGGCTGGGACAAGGAGAAGTGGGTCTGGGCCAGCCACTGCATCCGCCTGTTCACCAGGTCTGGTTCCAAAAACGAGCGAAACTCCACCCCATCAACTCCTCCATTGGCATCCACCTCATCGTGTCTGCCTTCCTGCTGCACCTGCACGTTGGGGTGCAGCCACTTGTAGTAGGTGACCCTCAGCCCTAGCCCCAGCAGGTAGCAGGGCAGGGCTGCAGAGACCACAGGGATGAGGTATGAGTGCTCCTCCTCCTCGGGAGCCCGGCCCCAGAGCCAGGCCAGGCCCAGCAGGGTGCTGTCCACCAGCATGAAGCCGTGGTAGATGATGCTGCGGTGCAGCGTCCTCCCCCGCGCCACATTGAACCAGCTGAAGTAGAGGATCACAGCCACCATGGCCCGGTAAAGCTGCTCAGCACCAGGGGACTCCATGAAGTCCGTGCCCTGCAGGCTGACCCAGAGGAACATGGCCAGCCACACCAGAGAAAAGTGGACAGCCACGCCGTAGGGCCAGAGCAGCGCGAAGAGCGCGAGCGCCAGGATGCGGGGGCAGATGAGGAAGAGGTTCCAGAGGAAGTAGATGATGGAAGAGCCAGGGCTCAGCTCGTACTTGTCCTGCAGGAAGGAGCGCAGGGACTGGTGGTAATCCAGCAGAGACCAGGACACACACAGGAACGCCGTGCCCATCCCCAGGCCTGCAAACACACAGGTGAAAATGTCATGGACATATTTTATGAAAAATCCTTTGCTAGGATCTTTTCTCCTGAGAAGCCAAGAGGCCTCAGAAATGAAATGTAAACAATAATTATCTGCTGCTGTGGAATGCAACAGGTGCATCTTTGATTTGTCTCGTGGTTGTTTTTAATTAATGGCCAATCACAGTCCAGCTGTCTCGGACTCTGGTCAGTCACAAGATTTTATTATCATTCCAATCCTTTCTATTCTTTTCTAGCCTTCTGATGAAATCCTATCTTCTATTCTTTTAGTACAGTTTTAGTATATAATTTTCTTTTAATATAATATATATCATAAAATAATAAACCAGCCTTCTGAAACATGGAGTCAAGATTCTCATTTCTTCCCTTGTCCCTGTGAACACCACCACAGTGAAAATGCTGAGGGGGGATCACGGGGTGGCCCAGCCTGGCTCAAACCTCTCCCTGCCCACCACTGCTAAAATGAGTTTTCCCCCAGCTCACAAAGCAGCTGCTGTCAGGGTCAGAGCATCAGCACCTGCATCTCTCCCCTGGCATTCTGCCCTCCCTGAGGACAAGGAGGCTGGTGCCTGGCCTTGCTCAGAAGATGAGGAAGAAATGTTGGGATTGAACAGCTCTGCAGAACCCATCTCCCAGGCAGGGAAGCCCTCAGCCCCCACAGGCAGGTGAGTGCTGGCTCCCACGTTGTTGGGCTCCCCATTTCCCTGCAGTGACACCTGCTCCTGCTCAGCGGCCTGTGCTTCACCCACACCAACACCAGCACCTCCCTACTCCCCAGAAGGTGCCTGATTTCTCATCTGACCCTCAGCCTCCCCTGGGGCACATAAAAGAATGACCACAGCGGTCCCACAGCTTCAACCCCCCCACCCCAAGCCCAGCATGGTCCATTGGGGCGTGTGAGTGCAGGACCAGGGTCCACCCTATAGCGTAACATGTCACAGGAAGGAGTGACACAGGGGCAGAATGACACTGCAGGCATCTTGCTGGGTTCTCCAGCCCCAGGACAGCCTGTCTGATCTGCCCCACCCAAGCCTGCACCCCCACAGCCCCCTCCCTTGGCCCCAGTCCCTCACCCTGGGAGAGCTCAGCCTTGTTTGTCCGCAGGATAATGTAGAGGAGCAGGGTGAGCTGCGGGGTGTTCTCCAGGAAGGTCTCGAAGAGACGCAGCATGCTGATGTCGTGGGAGATGAAGGCCATGTGTCTCTGCGCATCTTCCTCCTCTGCCTTGGCCCAGCACACCCTCCAGCCCACCTTCAGAGCATAGAGGCACCTGTGTGGGACCAGCTGTGGTGAGGGGCCACACAAGGCACAGACCTTGGTCCCCACGCTGTCCTGACAGCTCAGCAAACTCCTGTCAGGACCACAAACCCACTGATTTGTGTCCGAAGCCCTCTTCCCCCCTGCGCAAACCACACACCACAGCAGCCACACGATACAAGTATAAAAAACTGGGCATCGGCCTCAGCGGACCTGCCTGGATTATTCCCTTTCCCCGGCTCGGCCTCGCTGCTCCCCTCAAGTGCCGGGGGAGCCCCAAGGCCGTGACGAGGTTTCGGGGCGCTGCTCCGTTTGTCCGGAGGGCAGCGGCAGCAGCCCCGGGACACAGAGCAGAGCCCGAGGGAAACTTCCCCCGCTCCACCGACACTCCTCATCCGGCTCCAGCCTGGGCTGGGCCGAACCGCTCTGTGCTGGAGCCTCCTGGCCCTCCCGACAGCCGAGGCACCGCTCACCCCCATCCCCGGGTGCGGGAGGGGCCGGGGCGGAGCGGGGCCCGGCGGCGGGCGGGAAACTCGGTGCGGGGCTGCCGTACCTGAAGAAGAAGCCGAGCTGTAGGAGGTGCAGGACGGCGAGCAGCACCACGGGCACGGCGGGGCGCAGGGCGGGCGGGTCGGAGCGCAGCCAGAGCCAGCTGCAAGCCTGGGCGGCGGCCGAGGCGGCGGCGAGCAGCGCCAGCGACAGCGCGGCCCAGCCGGGGTGGCCGCTCCGCGCGTACTGAGCCGCCACCCAGCCGTCCATGAACAGGTCCAGGGTGGCCGCCGCCGTCCCCGCCGCCGCCAGCGCCAACTGCAGCGGCCCGAAGCGCGGCGGGGCAGTTCGCGGAGACATCGGGGCCCCGTGGCCCGGCCCGGAACCGGCGGTGGCGGCGCCGGCACAGGCCGGACCCACCCCGGACAGGGCCCGCCCCGGGCAGCGGGACCGCCCCGGATCGGCAGCTCTGCCCCGGGCTGTGGGACCGGCAGTCCCGCCCCGGGCTGTGTGACTGC
Organism: Diglossa brunneiventris; assembly: GCA_019023105.1. Lineage (NCBI taxonomy): Eukaryota > Metazoa > Chordata > Aves > Passeriformes > Thraupidae > Diglossa > Diglossa brunneiventris. Next base: position 4,494,261 of record CM032375.1, read on the forward strand.
CCCGGATCGGCAGCCCCGGTCCGTGTGACCGCCCCGGGCCGTGTGACCGCCCCGAATCGCCAGCCCCGGGCCGTGTGTTCGCCCCGGGTTGTGTGACCACTCCGGGCCGGCAGCCCCGGCTCCGCTCCCGCCGCCGTCGCAGCCCTATCCCCAGCCATTTATCCAATTGCACAACTGCTCTCCTGACTGCGAGCAATTCCGCACACCTTCACTTCCAAAAATCCTCAGGGCTTTTCTTCCTAACCGGCACACCTCCTACAAAAAGGAAACTGCAATACTTTTGGTTTCTAGATACGCTGAACGCTGTAGCCAAGTTACACACGCTGTAGCTCACCTGTTACACACCTAGTGCATGATTCAGCCCCAGAGGTGCACCCCGGGCTGCACATGGGCCACTGAACCCAAGCAGGACACTGGGATGGGCCCCAGCAGGAACTCCTGGCAGAGCAGAGCAGAGGCCCTGGGTCTCCCTGCCAGCCCCATGGATGAGCCCACAAGAAACTGTCTTTGCAAACACAGGTCCCTTTACGAGTCCTAGGCAACAGAAACTATCCTACCCTTGGAACTCCTGAACACCCAGAGCTCACCAGACTGAGCCTTATGTGCACATACTGCTATTCCAGCAGGCTCTGTGTCCGTGGACATTTATCAAGCTGCAGTGGAAGGACAGGTCAGCACAGCACTGCACAGCAGAGCAGCTATTTTGGTGGCAAAAATGGTTCTGACTCTATTTGGAACTGCTCTTTTCTTCAGTAGGACAATTATTTAATTTCTTACTGGCCAGACATTCACTTCAGTTTGAACCTTCAAAGTAAAAAGCTTCGGAAAGCTTTTTACGGAAAAAATAACAATAGTTAAACTTTCAGTTAAACTGAAAGTATGAGCTGTGCTTTTAACCCCAGGTTTTGTCAAAAAGTTTTCTTTTTCAAGGCAGAGAAGCCTCTAGAATCATACATGATGCAAGGTGCCCCAAGTTAACATTTTATTGGAAAAGTTCAAAAGCTCTAGTTAACAAGATCAGCTCTAGTACAAATATAGATTTAAGTGCACAAACTAAAAAATAAAAACATCTTCTCATGATTGCTGTACATCAGTGGAGGATTACTCTTGGCTACCCACTTTATGAAGAAAATGGAATGGAAGCTGAGTTAGGAGAAACAGCTCTAGAAATAAAGGACAAATCATAAGGAGACTCTTCTTTCTATCAGGCACTCTCTAAGGAGCCAAAACAAAGTGAAAGCTCTGAAGCTTTGAGGAGTTCAGTCTTCCCATGTCTGTTTATACTTTCAGTCACATGGTCACAGCATAGAATCAGGTCCAATTACCAGAATCACACACGTCCTGCTCATCCTTGAATTCCAAGGAGTTGGCATTCACCCAGGACTTCCCACAAAGAGCAAAGGTCACCTTCCATGTAACAGAGCTCAGCAAGGTATCTTGAAATATGGACAAACATTTGCTTGGAACTAAAATCAGATGGAGGGAACTTTACTCAGCATCTGTTGACTTATAGTGATCATCATCCACCGTGGAGTAGATGTGTCCCTCGCTGCTGAGGAATTCCACAGCTTGCCTTGAAGAAAAACCCCACAGCTGGTAACTACTTAGCAATTAGTTAGCAAAGGGAGGTAAATCACCACCTTCCTGATTTCCAGAATTCCAATTTCCAGACCCCATCCCCACAGTTCCCTCCTGGCAGCTGCCCAGGGAAGCTCTTGGTGTCTCTGTCCTGTGGGCAGTGTAAGTGACACAGGAAGTTTCTCCAAAACTATGGCAATGTGCTCCCCCTGAAGCTCAGACTCTGCTTGAGTCACCACTCTGCACCTCCTGGGTAGTACCCACCAGAGGGGTACTGAACAGGGGTACTGTTCTGTCCCATGCTCCAGAATGGGGACAGAACATAAAAAGGTCATGGAAGGTAATGACAACTTTGGTAAGTCTCAAGAAGATGTTATAAGAGACAGTGAAGTAGAATAGAAGAGACTATTCCTAGATTTTTATCAGTGTGCAAAGAGCAAGGTAGACCCTGAACAGGAGAAATGCTACTGAGGCACTGCAGTACATTGCTGAACTGATAAACAGCTCGTTTTGAAAACAAGGAGCAAAGCAACTGGCAACAGCTCATTCAGGGCAGTGAACCTTTCAAAAGCTCTGTCTCCTGTGCTGCTGGGACCACCTGAATTACCCACCCTGATTCACAGGTGAGGGTCAGGGCTTGTCCACTGTCCTCTCTGCCTCTGGAAGGACTGCCTGGATTCCCAGAGCATCCTTCATTTCTACACACTTACTTGATGGTTGACATACTCAAACCGTGGAGCTGGAGCTTCAAGTCTTGTAGACTCATCCCCTCTGGGACATGGCAGCTTTTGATCAAGTTCAGCACCTGGATGAGCAAGAACCACAGCAGATCACATCAGAGGAGCTCTGGTGGCACTGCTGTGCTGCCAGAAGAGCTGCTGGCACCCACCTGGCTCTGGTATGCCGTGAGCCCGTTCACTGGCAGGCTGCCACCTCCTCCATAGCCCCCATGTCACTGATCCCAGTGGAGGAAAATGACTGTGGCACTCTTGATGCTGACTGGAATTAGGAGAATAAAAGTGCTGTGGTTAGCCAGGCTGCCCAAGACTGCAGAGTTAAAGACTCACCGTTATTTCTAAGCCAGTAAGTAAAACCAGCTTCTTATGGAAGTGGATTGCAATACAATCTCTCTCTGAGGAAGCCAGGACTCCTGTTATACCTTCAGTATTGCCCAGCTTTAAACTCTCCAGCCCCACAGTGTGGGAATTTTCCCAGTGAAAGGTCCCTTTTGGGGAGATCACCAGTGACCCAGGATGGGCCATGATGAAATCAGGGTCTTTGTACATACCATGAGATTTTTTCTGAGGATCATGTGTGCATTGACAATTTCCAGTATGTGTGTTGTGAACTCATTCATATTTTCCAGAGGCATGATCTTAAATGCTACCAAGCTCTTCTTATTCTTTCAGAGGAAAAAAAAAAAAACAAACACAAAACAAAGAAAACAATTTACAGCACAGGAACACGAAGATGCCTAACAGCCAACCCAGCCATTTCCTCCAGGAGTGTGGGACAGCAGTGGGGAGAGAACTTCTCTGCATGCAGCTCATCCAAAACCTTCTGACCTACATCTTGTGCTGGTTTTGGCTGGGGTACAGTAGCATGGGCTGGTTTTTAGTCATTGCACAGGGCCAAGGGCTTTCCTACCTCTCACACAGCTCCACCAGTTATTAAACTGGGAGGGGACAAGGAGCTGTGAGGGGAAACAACTGGGACCCCCATGCCCCACAGGACAACCCAGACCAGCCAGTGTCATGCTCAGTTATAAAAATGGTCAAAGAAGGAAGATGCACACCTGTCTGCCCATGGGAAGTGTGGAATTAATTCCTTGTTTTGCTTTACTTATTAAACTGCTTTTATCTGAACTGATTTCTCGCTTTGACCCTTCTGATTTCCCCCATCCCACTGGGAGCAAGCAAGCAGTGGGGAGAGATGTGATTTTGAAAGACAATGAAGACAGAGTCACTCCTCTTTCTAACCAGCTGGGAATTAACTGCACCTTGCCTTAATGCACATACAAGCATTACTTGAGTATTTACACCACATGTGCTATGTGAAGTGCTACAAGTCCTACAAGACACACACAGGTAACAAAACCTTACCTGGAACGACCGAAGGTGACCAGCTACTTTAACATAAGTTCCTGGAGGCACCACAACATTCTCACCTCCTGCCTCCTAACAGAGAGGGAAAAACAGGTTTGCTGTTTCCTGTTTCCATTTCTCAATTATCACAATAAGCAACTTAGCATAGCAGGCTCATCTGAAGCAAGCACAAACAATGTGCATTCCTATGTCATGCTAAACTTGCAGTAAGGCAGTGAACACCTGCCTGATCACCCTTCCAAAACCGTTCAACTGAACTCAGCTATACCAAACAGGCAGACAGTCATATACACCACCAGTGACCTCTGCTACAGCAGCATCTCTCTTTGATTTCAGCGACATGCTATCCCTAAAATGCTTTCCAGAAAAGCCACACCTTCTGCATTCAAAAAGCTCTGTGAGAAGTAGGGAATTGGTGGTGTTCATCAATGATCCTTACCGGTTCCTTCCAGTCGAGACACTGTATAATTCTCCACCCACTTTCCCCAAAGTGGGGAGAAAAAGCTTTCCTCCACCCACCGCTCCCCAAAGCCGCTAAAGAAGCCTGCTGATAGCAAATCCAATGCTTACATCAGTATCAACCCATTGCCTGACGTCCATCGGTGCTGCCGTCATGTCGTCCACCTTGTAGAGGATGTTGGTGGGCGCCTTCTCGGCGTGCCGCACGATGCCCACCAGGGTGACCTGCGGCGGAGGAGGAAGGGTCACACTCGGGCCGGCCCCTGGTGCTCACCTGCGCCCCACGGGGCCGCCCCGGTGCTCACCTGCGAGATCTCCACGTCGCAGATGCGGAAGGTCTCGTCGACCTGCTCGGCCGCCAGCAGCTGCGACACGGTGCAGGGCACGATGTTCTGCGAGCGGCTCCGCTGCGAGGGCCGGAGGGGCCGTCAGAGCCGGCCCAGGCCCGGCCCCGGGCCCCTCCCGCGGCCCCCGCCCGGCCTACCTGCTTCTTCTCCGCCTGGACGCCGGCGGGCGACCCGAACCCGCCCGGGGACTGCGTGTAGCCGCCCGGGAGCCCCGCGCCGCCCATGGTGCCGTACCCGCCATCAAAGTTCCCTAAGGGGGGAGAGAGAGAGACCGTGACGCGGTGGCGGGGACACAGCCCCCTTTCCCAGCGCTGCCGCCATCACGGGGAGCGGCCCCCTCGGACCCCGCGGCTCCCTCGAGCCCCGCGGCTCCCTCGAGCCCCGCGCACCGTGCCCGCTCCACATGGCGCCACTCCGGGACTGGCGCCGCTCCGGGACTGCCGCCGCCCGCCCGCCGGCCCGCGCGCGCCGCCGCCAACCGCCCAATCCGGGAGCGCCGCTCTGCCGCCCCGCAGCCAATCACATCCCTCTGCCTTCCGGCTCCGTCCAATAGGAGGAGGCCGCGGAGAAGCCTCCGCCGCCATTTTGAGAGCGGGCACTGCCCGGCCTGGCATGAATGAAGGGGCGGAGCCAGGGGCGGAGCCGTGGGCAGTGCCGAAGGGCGGGGCCGAGCACAGGTGACGGCCGGGCCCAGGTGAGGGCAGCGGTCTCTGTCATGCAGCCCACGGGCGGCTCTGCCGGCCCGCAGCCAATCGAGTCCCTCCACCTTCCGGCTACGTCCAATAGGAGGAGGCCGCGGAGAAGCCGCCGGCGCCATTTTGAGAGCGGGCGCTGCCCGGCCCGGCCGGGCATGGATGAGGGGGCGGGGCCCAGGGGCGGTGCCTAGGGGTGGGGCCGAGCACAGGTGAGGGCTGGGCCCAGGTGCGGGCAGCGGTTTCTGCCATGCCGCCCCCGGGTGAGCTCGTGGTGCTGTTCTGGCTGTGCCTGCTGGCCGTGCTCCTGCCCGCTGCGAGCGGCGGCTCCGGGCGGTTCTGGCACCTCACGGACCTGCACTGGGACCCCGGGTATGAGGCGGCGGCGGCAGCGGGCCGGCCGTGCCCCTCGGGCGGCGGTCGGGCCGAGCCCGCCGGGCCCTGGGGCAGCTACGTGTGCGATGCGCCCTGGAGCCTGCTCCGCTCGGCCGCCCGGGCCATGCGGGCCCGCCTGGCCGCGCCCGACTTCGTGCTCTGGACCGGGTGAGAGTGGCCGGGCCTGCCTGAGGGACACCGGGGCTGGGCGGGACAAAGGCGGTGCAGCCCGTACGGGCTCGTGGTGTGTGTGGTAGGGCTCTTTCCATGGGCTTTAGAAAGGAGAGGGCAGAACGTGCCTTGTAATGTAAAACGGGTTTGGAGGAAAGTACAGCCCCAGCGAGGGCGCTCGACCTGGCAAGAAGCTCGTGGCAGTGAGGTGACAAAAGAACCACAACTCGCTGTCCGTCCTTTGTGCATTCTTTGTGATCCCACAGTGAGTCCGAGTACGCGGAATGCCCAGGGGAAGGAGCTGTGGGCTGTGTGTCCGTGGGAACAGCACTGTAAACCAGCTCACAGCGTTTCTCTGGCTGCAATGAGGCACCTGCAGACCCGGCTCAAGGAGGGACTGTTCTGCTTTAGGAGTGAGAGAAACCTCCCCTGTAGAGAGTGTTCTCTCCTGGCGTGGTTTCCCGGGGTAGGTCCTGTCCTATGGGAGGCCTCATTAGCACTTACAGATGGTAAAACTTTATTTTGCATGGTTATTGTGTATGTGGTCCTTCTTCTGATAGTGCAGCCTCAACTTGCTGTAACCTCCAGTTCCAGTTTGCAGGGCTGTTGTTTGTCCCATGTTTTCATTTTCTGTCCCTACAGGTGCCTGTTCCTACTTAAATGCAATTATTGGTTCTTGTGACTTTATGTTGAGTATTCTTTTTCCCTCAAGCAATTTTCCCCAGCCCTCTGGCATGGTTTTGAATGTTCTCCTTTGTCTCCAGTGGGCTTGTGGACAGCCCAGCATCATCTACAAATGCCATAAGCATGTTAATGCAAACACAGACATGGGGCAGCCCTGGACTGCTGCCTTATAGAGGCATTTCCTTGTTTCATGGTGATCACAGCTGTACAAACAGCTCTGCTTCACTACTGCAGATCAGATGCCCTCAGACTGCAAAGTGCTGACCCTTGCAGTGTTTCCAGGTGCCTGTGACACACCCCAAAGCGGGGTGCTCAGGGGTTTTAAGGTGAAGTGAATCCTGGAGTAGAAGAGTATCCTGAGTTGGAAGGGACCCACAAGGATCATGGATTCCAACTTCTGGCCCTGCACAGACACCCCAACAATCCCACCCTGTGCATCCCTGAGAGTGTTGTCTGAACACTCAGTTTGGAGTGGAGCTCAGTTTTCCTGTGAGCAATTTCTTGAAACTCCCTCATTGTCTTGGCCAGGCGTAATAGCACTGACTTCTGCACCCAAAAGCTTAAACTTTCTCTCCTGGGAGGCTCAGAGAGGAGTTGGCAAGTTTCTCTGCCTTGCTCATTGCTGGAAGCACAGGCCCTGTTAATCCCAGACAGTGACTGTGCTGCTTCTCTTTTTGTAGAGATGACACTCCCCATGTCCCCAATGAGCAGCTCGGAGAAGAAAAAGTTCTGCACATAATAGCAAATCTGACTTCTCTGATAAGAGAGACATTTCCAGGTAGGATTTGAGGGGATGAGAAGGGGAGAGGGGCATAGAGACCCATGGGAAGGGTTAACCGGATGGAGAAATGACAGAATTGGGACAGGGAAGGGCACAGAAGGGACTTGTTTGGTGGCCTCAATTCTGCCGTGCCATACAGCATTGATGCACACTCGTGTTTCAGGTTAGCTCACTCAGGAGAGAGGGAAAGAAAGGTTTCTGTCATTAGTAGTGAAGGTAGAAAAGGCTGCAGGACACCCTCAGACAGAACCTGTGTCAGCAGGGGCCAAGGAGCCTTACTGCTGGTGACAGCTCAGTCCCTTGGCTGTGGGTGGCTTGTCCCAAGGGTGGCTCAGAGCCCTGGGGCAGAGGGTGGCTGGCCTTGGCACAGCTCTCTTCCCAAGGCTGGGAGTGCCTCAGGGAGCTCAGAGGGGCCCTGAGCTCCCTGCCCTGGGCCTCTGCAGCCCTGAGCTCCCCTGTGCCTCTGCAGCCCTGAGCTCCCTGCCCTGGGCCTCTGCAGCCCTGAGCTCCCTGCCCTGGGCCTCTGCAGCCCTGAGCTCCCTGCCCTGGGCCTCTGCAGCCCTGAGCTCCCTGCCCTGTGTCTCCTTGACTCTGCCCCCAGGTACCAAGGTCTATGCAGCGATGGGCAATCATGACTTCCACCCCAAGAATCAGTTTCCTGGGAAGGAGCACAGGATCTACAACCAAACAGCAGAGCTGTGGCGGCCCTGGCTGAGTGATGCCTCCCTTCCTCTCTTCAGAGCAGGTCTGGCACCACTGGTTCATGTTTAGAGCATGCTGGGCATATGAGAAGGGGTGGGAGAATACCATGAACAATTTTTCTTGCTTCTCTGCTCAGAGCAGCAGTATTCATAGAGGATTTGCAGAAGTAGGGTTTTTATGCCAATTTAATGCTGTTTTCTGTCTTGGAGCTCTGCTTGCAAGAGGAGAAATTATTTTATACTTTAGTCTCTTCTGCCATTGTCAAGTTACTGGAAAGAACACAGAGTGGTGACCTGCAGAGGGAGGAAAAATATCTTTAAAGGTAGCAGCTGGTGCTGGGGCTCTCCAGAGCTGCCCAGCTCCTGGTGCTGCCCATTGTACCCATTCAGGTCTCCCTTCACTGGCAAGAGACAAGGGAGGAGTCCAAATGCACATCCTGGGGTGCTCAGGGCACTGTCCCAGGCAGGGACCCTGCTGTGGCTGCTGCTGAGGAGAGCAGAGAGAGGTGGAAACAAAGGGATCTGGGATCACAGCCACCAGTGTCAGCAGATCTCCAGCTCTTCCTCTGTTGGTTGCATTTTTCAGGAGCTTTCTACAGCGAGAAGCTGCCTGGCCCAGGGATGAGGGGGCGGGTGGTTGTCCTCAACACCAACCTCTACTATGACCAGAATGATGAGACAGCTGGTGAGGAGGATCCTGGGGGGCAGTTCCAGTGGCTGGAAGAAACACTGACCAACGCCTCCAGAGCAGATGAAATGGTATTAAAAGGACTGAAAAAACAACCTGGGCTTCTCCCCAGCCTGGAAGCTCTTCCTGCTCTGCTCCCTCTGTGTGCAGCTGCAGCTGCTGGTGCTCCGTGGGTGGTGTGGGCTCTGTGCTCAGGGCAGCTCTTGCTTCTCTAGGTTTACATTGTGGGGCATGTCCCTCCTGGCTTCTTTGAGAAGAAAAGGGGCAAGCCCTGGTTCCGGAGGGGCTTCAACGAGCGCTACCTGGGAATTGTGCAGAGGCACCACAGGGTGATCGCTGCCCAGTTCTTTGGGCACCATCACACTGACAGCTTTCGTATGTTCTACAGCCACACAGGTACCTGCTCTGGTCACCCAAGTGCTTGTGTGACAGCTCTGACAGCTCTCAGAATCACTGTCCATGAGAGTATTTAGTGGCTGTTGGCTGAAAGCAGCTAAGAAGCCAGCAAAAGCATCTGACATGCTTCAGGCAATAAGAGGCAAAAGTGGTTCTCATCCCTACCCCGAGTCTGTAGCTCCTGCCCTCCTTCCTATTCACCCTCAGATATTGTTGTTTCCCCTCTATGCCTGGCAGCTTCTTGCCTGTTCTCTCTTGAGGGCTTTGGGCATTGCTGAGGGAGCAGTGCTGAATCTCTGTGTGGGTGGGGTGCTCTGGGTGAACACATTTGCTGAGTGTGGTTCCCTGGCCACCCTCACTGCAAGTCTTTGCCACCATTGGAGAGCCCATTGCTGGCTGCAGCAGCCCTGTGCTCAGTCCCCAGTGTTGTTCCACATGTTAATCTTTGTGTGTGGGGTGGTGCAGGGAGCTGGGGACAAAGGTGCTGTCAGCAGTGCAATCTGCTCCAGGTGCTCACTGTGATGGGGACAGGGTATGGGACAAGCCATGGTCTCCATCACAGCTTGCTTTGCATTTCTGTGAAGGTGCTCCAATCAATGTCATGTTCCTGGCCCCTGGAGTGACTCCCTGGAAAACAACATTACCTGGAGTGAGCAATGGAGCCAACAACCCTGCCATTCGGGTGATTGACTATGATCAGGACACCCTGCAGATCTTGGTAGGGGACTCCTGTGTGCACCACACTGCAGTTCTGGGACAACTTTAATTCCCCTTGTAGTCAGAACAGGCTTTTCAGGATTTCTCAGTGCACAGAGGATGAGTGGCTGTGTGGGAGAGGACTCTGACCCAGGATATTTCAGCCTCATGTCTGGTACAAAGATTTAGTTGGAGCATCAGTGAGTCAAAGCGTGGCCCTGGCAGCCAGTGCATCCTGCTGGGATGTGTTCCCCTGGGCAGGATCAGACAGTTTTTGTGGTGGTGTTCATGTCCTTAGTGAGTTTCATTTGATACTTGCTTTGCTCCTCAGATAATATGGATCACAGAACTACTCTGAATAATAACAGACTTGTCAGACCACCTCCAAAACTTTTAAACCATCTGAAAAATTGTGTCCCTCTGAATTGAGGTGAATTGTAGGGGCAGCTTCTGTTTCCCATCTCTTTTTTGCCAAGAGGTGGAGGATGGGTGCTTATGCCCATCCCTTTGTAGTGGATGAAGCTCTCTATAGTTGCTCTGTTTACATGTTTATAGCATAGAAGTGAATGCTAAGATATGCTGTGCAAGGCTGGGGAGTCAGTGAAGCAGAGAGAAAAAGGGCAAGAGACTGAGAACAGCTGTGAAAAACTGGATTCTTTGGTTTGTTCACAGTTGAGAAGATAACTTTGCTCAGTAACACTTGTGTAGCTCTTCTGCTGCTGGGCAGTGTTGATAGTAACTGACTGATGTCTGAACAGGCCAGGCTCAAAGCTTCTGGTGTTTGGAGGTCAAAGTCAAGCGGAGCAAAGCCACCCCTCCAGCCCTTAGGGAACAGGCTCTGTTTGGGGTGGGTGTCCCCAGGTGCCCATGGGTAGGAAGCCCCATCAAGGGCAGCTGGGCCCTTGGGGTGGGGGCCAAGCCTGACTCAGTGTCTCACCCAGGGCCAATCTTGTCCTGATGTGTCCCCAGTTCTGCTTTTCTCTCCCTCAGGATATGGTGACTTACTACTTGAACCTTACTCGTGCCAACACGATGGCCTCAGCGGAGTTCCCAGAGTGGGAGGAAGAGTACAGGCTGACAGAAGCCTTCCAGGTCCCTGATGGCTCTGCAGGCTCCATGCAGACAGTGCTGGAGAGGATCTCCAGGGACCCCCAGTACTTGCAGCTGTACTATGAGTTGAACTCTGCCAGGTATGACCTGGAGCTGTGCCAGCAGGAATGCCGTGTGGATCACCTGTGTGCCATCAGGGAAATCGATTTTACAAAGTATGATGAGTGTGTGAAAACCAACAGCTCTGCCTCTGCTGCCAGCAGTGTTTGGCTTTTGGTTTTCTGCATTTTCTTAGGATTTCTCAGTCCTCAACAAGTGCTGGGATAGCCAAGAGCAAGAGAAAAGGAGGAGGGCATGAGATCACACTACACTGCATGGGAATTGGTGATTTTGGCATTGAGAACTTGCTTGGAAAACAGGACAAAATTGTCAATGTTTACTGAAAGCCCTGTGATGCTGATTTGAAATTTTCTAGAGATGTGTGAAGAGCAATGTTTTTGAAAGCCTTATTGTGCCAAAGTGACTGCAACAAGGAGCGTCTCCCCTCTGCTAGGACTGCTGGGGCAGCCTCACAAATGAGATGAAGACCAGGCCTCCTGTGGGCATGAACTGCCCAGGGGTGAGGGTAGGGAGCTGCTGCCAGCATTCCTTGTTTTGGCACACACTTTTGCAAGTCTGCCTAGCTGGTGACTCAGGAAATCTTGCTGTGGTGGCTTTGTTCCCCAGCAGCCTGTGGCTGTTGAGCAAAGCGAGGTGGGTTGGGGTGACAGCCCAGAGAGGCCAGGGCAGGCTGCAGATCAGTGACAGGGGATGATGGTGCATCAGCCTGCCCAAGGCCTCACTCTGTCAGAGGAGCAGGCTGAGCAATGAGAGAGCAGAGCTGGGCTCTGGAGTACAACTTACAAAGAGGATACAGAACCAGATAAAACTCTACTCGGACAACAAAGGCAACCACTGATCAAAATCCACTGCCAAGTGTCACTTGTGTACCAAAGTGCAGCACGAGGCAGCAGAGCAGCTCACAAGCAAAGCAGCTGGGGCAGCTTTAGGAGCTGCAGCCTGAGGCAGCCCAAGGCCAAGGCCTGCAGGGAGAGGGGCACTTTGCCATGGCAGGATCCTCCCCTGAGCCACAGCACCACAGGCAGGCTCAGCTGTACCAGTGCACACTGGAACGAACACACTACACTCTCCAACCTGGCAAAATCTGCATTTAATTTACAACATAGTAAAGGTTACAGGTAAAAAGCTCAACAGAAGTGTGAAAAGGCCTATTACATATTACACAAGTGTACAAATGTCTGTACAAAGCCCCTCGATGTTCCTGTCCCCTCATGGCCAGCTGTGGCCTCTAAGCTCTGAAATAATAAGAGCTGGTTCAGAGTCTGAGAGGAGAAGGGCTTTAAAAAACAAGCAGTGAAGTTTCCCTTGTCAAGAAAAATCTTGCAAAGAGCCACTTGCAAAAAAAAATCCCAAAACCCCCAACCCACCCCTCTTCCCCCAAAATAAAACAAACAAACAAAAATCCCCCCAAAATAAAAAGAAGGAAACCTGCTCAACTTTTGTTTGTCCTGACTAGTCTTACTCTAAAGAGTTGCCTTCAGAAAGCAACTGGCTGGGAAATGAAAATCTTAGAGGCCAGACTAAAGAGGAAGATTTTGAGTTATTGTGGGAGCACTGGGAAGCAGAACAAATGCCCAACAGCTGATCCATCAATGGCAACTTAAACACAGAGCAGCACAGCTGGATCATGGAGCAGGTGCTGAATCCACACAAGGAACAGTCTGAGCTAGATGTGATGGTGTGGGGAGGGAACAGAGCAGTCTCTAAAGCCATGGCTCTTGTGAGCTGGGCAGCTGCCTGCTGGCACCTCAGGGACATGATAGAAGCAATCACTGCAGAGCAGAACTCACAGATTTTGGGGCATCTGCCTGAAATGGGTCTGGTGCATCCAGCATCCCATCTCCTTGGAACACAGCACTGATCCAGCACCATCCCAGCTCCCTGGAACACAGCACTGATCCAGCACCATCCCAGCTCCCTGGAACACAGCACTGATCCAGCACCATCCCAGCTCCCTGGAACACAGCACTGATCCAGCACCATCCCAGCTCCCTGGAACACAGCACTGATCCAGCACCATCCCAGCTCCCTGGAACACAGCACTGATCCACCATCCCATCTCCCTGGAACACAGCACTGATCCACCATCCCAGCTCCCTGGAACACAGCACTGATCCAGCACCATCCCATCTCCCTGGAACACAGCACTGATCCACCATCCCATCTCCCTGGAACACAGCACTGATCCAGCACCATCCCAGCTCCCTGGAACACAGCACTGATCCACCATCCCATCTCCCTGGAACACAGCACTGATCCAGCACCATCCCAGCTCCCTGGAACACAGCACTGATCCAGCACCATCCCAGCTCCCTGGAACACAGCACTGATCCACCATCCCATCTCCTGGAACACAGCACTGATCCACCATCCCAGCTCACTGGAACACAGTCCTGCCCCAACAACCTGGCACTACCTCCCCAGGTACCTGCAGTCCTGCACACAGTGAACAGCCAGGTACATGCTCTCATTTCAGTGCACATTTCCTGGATCCCCCAAACAGCAAAGGAATGTGACTTGTAGCTGAACTGCATTAGAGTGTGTACAAAAATCCAGAATAAACTTAAGAGTAATAAAGCTCTGGCCTTACCTTGCATAAAGTACAGCCACAATATGTCTGAGTATGTGAATCATTTTCAAATCTAAACCCAAGGAACTAAAGGGTTTAAGCAACAACCCAAGTCCACTAAGAATTCCTATTCTGGCTCTCAGTAGCACTCAATTATCACCTGCAGTTCCCAGCAGCTAAAATATTGGTGTGTGGGGAACATGCCAGTCCTCCCAGCTTTTTGTCTTGATGAATCTCATATACTCTAAACTTAAAAGTTCCATTTGTAAATAAAAATGAAACTATTTAAGTCACAGGGGCCACCAAGTCTAAAAGAAACTCCACTGTGTTAACTTCACCCTGAGTTACCCAGGGGAGTCACCACAGCACAGTGCAGACAGTGCCTGATCCTCTTGGATGCCCCAACTGTTTGCAGCCTTTATCCATCCCACAGACCCCATTCTGCAGCACTGGAACAAAGCTAAGGAACCCAGCTGCTTCCCTGCTCATCCATCTCAACTCATGGCTCATGGATGATCTAGTGTTTTATGTGGAAATCAAAACAAGCTGTAGCCAAACTAAAAAAAAAAAAAAAAAAAAAAAAAAGACAATGCCCCACATTGGTGGGGTTTTGAAAATACAAAAAATAAAAGCTGACCTATATTCTGCAAGTTTTACAACTCCTTCCAATGGAATTCTGCGAGGCTTGGCCCCACAAACATTTCCTCTTGACAGAGCTGCCCTGCTGTGAGAATGTCCAGCAGGAGCAGTGTCACCACAGAGAGCCCAGCACTGAAATACACGGACCTGCAGGGTCATGCCATAAGTGATAATGAAATTGTGTGACTGCCCCTTTGACTTGTGGATCCAAACTCAGCACAAAGACCTCTGGGACAATGTGGCTAAGAAAAGGCTTGTAGGGGTTTTGGTTCAAAAGGAGACAGGAGCTGTATTTTTTTTTTTTTATAACAGACATATAAAAACATTTGAAGACAGATCTTTAAAGGATATTTCACTCCTCCAATCTTGGTATTACATCTGTTAGGACACTGAAATTTTAAAAAGACGATAAACATGAAAAGTTTCTGGAGTTGTGACTCCTACCCTCCCTCAGCCCAGCTCAGATCAGCAGGGACGGGGTCGGCTTCTTGCCCGGCCAGGCCTCCTTGGCGTATTTCTTCTTCTTGGGTTCATTCACAGCTTCAGGGTTGAAGACAGTGGGGTTTGGAGCTGGGTTCATGTTCACTGTGGAGGGCACAACTGGAGTCAAGTCCACATCGGGGGCGAGGTTGGGGTAGGGCATGGGCAGCCCCCCGATGAGCGCGGTGCCGTGGACGCTGTGGGGCTGCGAGCCGGCCTCGCTGTGGGTGGGGGGCAGCCCCCCGTAGAGCCCCCCGCTGTAGGGGAAGCTCTGCATGCGCCGCGACGCCGACTCGTCCGTGGGCAGCGAGCCCGCGTTCTCCAGGCGCTTCTTCTGCAGGCAGGAGCAGTGAGAGAGTTACTCACAGTGCATGGAACCATCAACCGGCCTCAGCTGGGCACCGAGACCGTTTTCTGTTCTGGTGTGATTTCAGGGTTTACCCCAGAACCTCGGGTCCCTGCCCTGAAGATTCCCTCCCAGGTGTGTCAGTCACCTCTCCTCTCCCCTCCCAGCACTGTCTGTCAATCCTGGCATTCCAGAAGGGCACTGAGTGATTGGCAGAGTCAAAGGATGCCCTCTACCCCCGGGGGGCATTGGGCCATCCAGGTGTCCTTTGTCCCTTTGTCCCTCCCCTCCTGTACCTGCTTGGTGGCTCCCTGCCCCTTCCCTGCCCCTCTCCCGGGGTTCAAAGGAGCAGCAACCACGGGGTCAGGGAGTTCTGTGGGAGCTGCTGCTGCATTCAGAGGCCTGTGGGCCAGAATAAAGCTCTGGATCCAACCCTCCATCAGAACCGACTCCTTTCCTTCACCATCGCCTTAAAGCTTCTCCACAGAGGGAAACCTGAGGAGCAGCCCCTGTTCTGGGGGGAAGCTCCATCCCAGCACCACCAGAGCTCCTGCAGGCCTGGACTTGTCCCCACAGGCCCAGCTGCAGCACCCAGCCAGCCCAAAGTGTCTGTGGGGTGAAACACCACACACCCAGCCAGCCAAAAGTGTCTGTGGGGTGAAACACCACACACCCAGCCAGCCAAAAGTGTCTGTGGGGTGAAACACCACACACCAGCCAGCCAAAAGTGTCTGTGGGGTGAAACACCACACACCCAGCCAGCCAAAGTGTCTGTGGGGTGAAACACCACACACCCAGCCAGCCCAAAGTGTCTGAGGGGTGAAACACCACAGCTGCTGCTATTTGGCTCAGCAGCAAGGGCCAGACAAGCTCAGGCACATCCTATCCAACTATATTGGTAATATTCCAATAGTTTTCCCCAAGAGGCACCTAAATCTGCCACATACAAAGTGCCAACAGACTATGTCCCAGTCTTTGTCCTACAAGGTTTCCTCTGGGTTCCCTTGAAAACCACAACAATAATTCTTAGAGGCACACAGTGCAGGAAGGGAGACAAAAGCTGACACTCAGGTGTAACTCATATGAAGTCTGAGCACCTCTTCACCTCCTTTCCACTCCTGCCAACCTTGAGCTCATCCTACACAAAGACCAAGTGGGTCACAGAATGTCCGGGGTTGGAACAGACCCACAAGGCTCACTGAGTCCAACTCCTGGCCCTGCAACAACACCCCAAGTCCCACCCTGTGCCTGAGAGCATTATAACACAACCTTCCCTCCCCCACAGAAAGAATTTGCTACTTCTAGATCACTTGGGTAATTTTGCTCCTGATCACTGGAATCTTCTCCTGCAGTCTGAGTTTATGGAATATTATCCTTCTCCACATGATGTTATTTAGTCTATACCAGCAACAAGTGAAATTGCTGTTACACAGTGGCTTAGCTGCTCTGAAGCTCTGCAGATCTTTCTATTCCCTTGCATACTCCAATTAAATAGAAAACTGGCAAGACTCTCATCTTGGAGCAAAGCCTAAACCTGCTTGTTCTAGTACACAAATGTATGAAACATCAAACACAGTATTTAAATAAACAAGCTCTCATTTTCCCCTTCTATTTTCCACATTTCCCACAGTTTTATCTGACACCTGGAACTAATGCACTAGATTTCTAGAAAGTGTCTCTTCATGGGAGAAAAAAAATCACCATTGATCCCATGTGTTATTAAAGAAAAAAAGCCAAAGCTGGGTTCAAAGGGAAATGCTCAGATTTGCTAAAAAAGACAACTGTGAAACACAGACATCACTTCTGCCTAGCAATGAAACACCTCCCATGTGGGAGCATTCTGTTTCTAAGGTGCAATTCATAAATCATAAAGTGAGTTCATCAATGTAATGTGCTAATGAAAAAGTTAGGAGTCACCCCATACCTTAACAGGGACCACTGCTGTCTGTACCATGTTCCTGAACCGCCCCACAGACGGGTCCACGTCCTCTGCAGAGAGAAACAGGGATGACTGTGAGCACAACCTGTGAGCACAACCTGTGATACCTTCAGTGAGCACAACCTGTGATACCTTCAGTGAACACAACCTGTGATACCTTCAGTGAACACAACCTGTGATACCTTCAGTGAGCACAACCAGAGATGCCATCAGTGAGCACATGGGAAAAAAAACCTCTGTGGGGTAATGTAGGAATGTGCCCCCTGTTGATGGAGTGAACAAATTATTCTTTGTCTCCTTAAAAAGGAAAAAAGCCCAGAAGTTTCTCTCCTCAATTAGGTAAAAGACACCTCATAGGACCTTAGGGACTTCATCTCAAACCTAAGGATAGCAAGCTCCTTACCTGGATTGATGATCTCATCATCATCACTGAACGTCACTCTGGAGTTCTTCCGCTTTCGCTTTGGCCTCTGGATGTCCAAGTTCCCCTCCTCAATGGTCAGTGTGGAGATCCTTTTGTTGTGGGCTGTATTAAACTCTGTCAGATTCTGCAGAAAAATTAGAAACAAATGAAGTCTGACTTAATCACATGACTGTGCACATCAGAAGATCACAGGACATTGTTTAGTTTCAACTTCAGTGTTAGATTTATGGACCTGATGATCTTAAAGGTCTTTTCCTAAATGATTCCATGACTAAGCAAATGAGGGGGGAATGCTGTCCTTGCTAGAAATGCCATCAAGGCAGCGTGCCATCAGACTTGTGGTGTTTGTGAGGGTCCCCAGGATGAGGTGAGAGGTGAGAATCTGACTCCAAGTTCTCAGAAGGCTGATTTATATTATATTATATTATATTATATTATATTATATTATATTATATTATATTATATTATATTATATTATATTATATTATATTATATTATATATTATATTATATTATATTATATTATATTATACATTACATTATATTATATTATATATATATATTACATATATACATTACACTATATTATATATTACATTACATTATATATATATTACTATTATATTAATATTATATTGTATTGTATCATATATGCTATACTGAATATGCTATACTATATACATATCATGCTATACTGAAACTATACTAAAGAGAAAAGATACATCAGAAGGCTTGACAAGAATGAATAATAAAAACTTGTGACTCCTCAGAGCCTTGACACAGCTGGACCATGATTGGTCATTAAATTAAACCAATTCACATGCTGGATAAACAATCTCCAAATCACATTCCAAAGCAGCAAAACAAGGAGAAGCTGAAGCTTCCCAGGAGAGGAAATCCCGGCGAAGGGATTTTTCAGAAAGTATCATGGTGACATATACTCACATCCAGTTCTGTCTCCTCCTCTGGCAGCCCCAGCAAACCCTTCAGCTCCTCATCCTCACCCCCCATCTTCTCATCCCCCTTCACTGCTGAGGGCAGCGTCTGGGGCTTCTCTCGCAGGGTGTAGGCGCGCGTGGAGGCGCCGAAGGAAACCGTGGAGTCGATGGGGATCTGCTGGGGCTTGTGAGCTTCCAAACGGATGTGGCCCAAGAATGTGCCGTGTGCTGAGGACATCAAAATGCAAAATAGTCTGTTCAGCTTGGGATCATGGTATTCCAGTTCAAGTTTGAGAATCTCAGAAATTGTTTCAAGGTACAAGGCACTGAGGTACTGCTGAGAGCATCAGCTATGTAGAGCCACCATGTCACAAACTGAGATAACACACACCAGAAGTCCTCAGAAAATCACTGGAAATAAACTACAAACACCTTTTACTTTCTGTATTCCTGCAGGTCCCAATGTACTGTCTGGACAGTGCAAAAAAACACCTGACAGGTTTTAGACCTTGGGAAATCACCCTCAGAAGACAAGGCTTCACTAAAATTGTGATGGCAAGGTCAAGACACTTTCCTCCTCTCCTCTGGCCTCTTGCAAGTTAGAAATGTTTGAAATACGCAGTGAGGCAGCTGTAGGCTGACTGGAGCAAACACTCCTTTGTCCTAACCCTCATATCTCCCTACAATGCAAATTCAAATTATATCCATTTGCCCACAGTGCAGACAACAATGGAAAGGGAAAAAGTATCTCAGATTCAGAATGTTTAAGCACTGAAGTATAGCTCTTCTGTCTGGTTCAATGCCACACTACTTACTGCTGTTCAGATCTATGAGGAAAACCCTCTTGAGATGTTTGTGATAGACCAAGGCAGCATGGACCCGAGAGCAAGACTGGTGGTCAATGGTAAAATCACACAGATCAGGATTTCTCCCAAAGAGATAGTATTTCTTCTCATCAATGATGAGTTTCTGAGGTAGAATATCAAACAGAGAAGCATATTAGACTCCTAGAATCTTTTGGAACTTCCTGAAAAAAATTCAAGAACATGAATAAATAGAGCAAATTCAAGACAAAGCATCAACAGCTCATCAATATTTCAGTTTAGTCTGGCACTGTTAAAATACATGAACTCAAGTCTGCTCCACAAACACTGATAAGCTCTGCAAGCAGTTACCTCACAATTTCAGTTACCATAAAAACCGATCAAACCATTTCTCATTCTTGCCCACAACTGAAACCAAAAGCATCCCATAAGTTTTCATTTGCACCTGTTACACACAAACAATACTGCCCCGACTGGGGAACACTTCCAAGAGATTTTGCAAAGACATAAATTCATGGAAGTTACTGCAACAAATAAGATAATTTTATTGTCTTTAATTCAAGGCAACGTTTCTAAAATGTTCTGTGCCTCTGAGCTATAACCCAGTGTCTTTCTTCACACACTGAGCTTAAACACTGCATGGCTTGTTTTGCTGTTGCACTTTACAGACCCAGCAATCACAGGGTGCCCTCAGGCCTCTGCAGAGGCTGGGACACTGATGGCTCGGTTAGTATCAAGTGCTCAATAACCCCCAGGATTTAACAATGCTCCTCCTTGGTTACTGCTGCCTACCAGAAAAGACAAAACTGAAAAACTCTGCCACCTGTACTGAGCAGGGACACAAACACAAGGATCACATCCAAGTGCTGTTTGGGTCAGGGCTAGAGGATCTTGCAAGAATCTTTAAATTAGTGGCAATGGTACCTACCAGCAGCAGTTTTTCCTTCTAGACAGAGAAGAGGAGGAGCTGAGGAAAACATGTGAGGGAAAACAACATGGGGGCACCAAGGGCAGGGGAGAAGGAGGGGGAGGAGCTGCTCCAGGTGCTGCAGCTGAGATTCCTCTGCAGACTGTGGTGAGACCAGGGTGAAACAGCTGTGCCCCTGTAATCCATGAATCCATGGGGGAGGCAGAGATCCATGCACAGCCCCTGGGGATCCAAAGGGGGTGCAGAGATCCACAGGGGATGCAGAGATCCATGGGGGAGGCAGAGATCCACTCACAGCCTGTAGGGATCCAAAGGGGGTGCAGAGATCCATGCACAGCCCCTGGGGATCCACAGGGGATGCAGAGATCCACAGGGGATGCAGAGATCCACAGGGGATGCAGAGATCCATGCACAGCCCCTGGGGATCCACAGGGGGTGCAGAGATCCACAGGGGATGCAGAGATCCATGCACAGCCCGTGGGGATCCACAGGAGGTGCAGAGATCCACAGGTGATGCAGAGATCCTGCAGCCCTGGGGGTCCATGGGGGATGCAGAGATCCACTCATAGCCCATGGGGGATGCAGAGATCCATGGGGGATGCAGAGATCCACTCACAGCCCATGGGGGATGCAGAGATCCACCACAGCCCATGGGGGTCCATGGGGGATGCAGAGATCCATGGGGGATGCAGAGATCCACCCACAGCCCATGGGAAAAGGGCTCACACTGGAGCAGGTGGATGCCAGAGAAAGCTGTGATCCAGTGGAGACCCAAATGGAGAGAGAAGGCTTTTTGCTTCCAAACTAGAGCAGCCCAGCTTTAAAAGACTGCACCCCATGGATGAGTGACCCACACCACAGCAGTTTTGGGAAGACTGTTTGCCCCTGGGAGGGACCCCATGGCACAGCAGAGAAAAGATCCTCTCCCTGAGCACAGAAAGATCTCAAGTGATGAACTGACCAAAACCCCCACACCCCCACCAAATCTCCTTGTGCTGTCAGTGGGAAAGAGGGAAGGGCTGGGGGAAAAAAAGATGTTTTAAAGGCTTATTTTACTTCTTGTTAACCTCCTCTGACTCTGTTAATAATACATTTACTTTATACCTTTAAATTTGAACCTGTTTTGCCCTTAGAGTGGTTTTTTTCTCCCAATCCTTATCTCAACTCATGAGTCCTTCATTAATTTTTTCCCCTCTCCCCTGCCCAACTGTAGCAGGAGAGGATAAGTGAATGACTTTTGTGGGTGCCTGGCATTTGGCCAGTATCAAACCACTACACCCAGACACATTTCTGTTTCAGTCAGCTTCAAGTTAGGAGTCTCTCCACACTGAAATACATTCACTGGTTTGGGCTCTCTCTGTCAACAATGGTAAAGAGACTTTTCTTTATTTATTCCTTTCAGTGTGATATAAGACAAAATATGAAATAGAGAATGAGGTGGTGCTGTAATAAAAATAACTTGCTGTATCTGTGCTGATCACAACATTGTTCACAGATCCTGAATGTGGGAGGAAAAATCAAATCAAACTGTATTTCACACTGTAGGACAGAGCAGCACTCTTGCAAAATACAGGATGCCTGGTTAACCTGACTGTAATGCAAAATAAAAAAATAAACTGACCAGACAGGTTTCTCAAACAAGCAGTACAAAGGGAAGAGGTTTAACTGATGGAAGCCCTGCATGGCATGAGGCTGCCTTGCACAGGCAAGGGAAAAGTCACTTCATTCATTGTTTCAGAGAAAAAAAACCTGATTTGAAGATAATGAATACATGAGAGAAAGGAAATACTTATGAATAAGTGTGAAAAATGATGGGGAATGTTCTGCTGCTGATACACCAAATCCATCAAACCCTAACTCCATACCTCAATGAGTTTGTCTCCTTTGACTACATCCAGATGTAAGCCAGGTGGTGGTTTCCCTGCCCTGGAAAATAAAGAAAGGAAAAACATAGCATCAAAACATTTAATAAAAATTTTATTAGTATTAGAGCTGCTTGAGCTACAGACCAAACCTACACAAATGAAAGCAGAAGTATTTTGGGGAAAATATGAAAATCCTGTAATTTTCTTTGCCTCCCTGCAGATTCCTTCTGACAACACAAAAACCAAAAATATTTTATGGTAAGAGTAAAGGTAAAAGGACATGAAGCATCTCAAGCATTACCACTCCAGGTGAAAACCATCTGATTTACACAATTATCAGAGCAAGTCCTGAGAGCACATGGCAGGAGATCAGCTGGGACTGTTTGCTGAAAAGCTCTGATTCCTCATGTCACCCCCAAAATAGCACATCTCTACCCCTGGCTGCTGAGAGGAACAGAAACTTCTACCACCTTTCCTTTCCCCTCTAGGATGGTGATGGCAAAAACCCCAAAGGGGCTCTGCACACACCTGGAGCACTATAAAGTGCTGGGCAATAGCCAGTGCTCCCCACACTCCCCTGTGGAACACAGGGAGCACAGAACAGGCTGCAGCCCTAGAGAGACCTCTGGCAGCACAGCCCTGCCCCAGCACATTGCACACAAGGAGCAGCCCCAGTGCTCCTGCTCAGCTCCTGGAGCAGATTCTCCTGTCTGCAGCATCATTCCCACCTGGGCAGACAGCACAGAGGCCCGAGGGACTCAGCAGATCACAGCAAGGGGTGAACTCATGGGGGCAGCAGGAACATACTGGGCACCTACAGTGCTCAAAGCCAGGCTGCTGCTGTGCCACCTGCACCACACAGGGTCCCTCAGCTCTTGCCACCAAAGGATCTCTTTCTGCTCAGATAGCTCAGGATCTGCATCTCCAGGACTTCCTCACAGGTAACATCTCTGCTGCTGGAGCAGCTTTCCAGGCAGCAGCAGTGACCTGGTTCTTGGCTGCACTGCTGCCCTGCTGAGGAACTCTGCAGAGATCATGTTCCCATTCTGCTCAGGGCCTGAGCCAGCCCAGGAACAGTGACAATGGCAGTGATGTTCTCAGGGTGGCTGGAGAAGAAAGAAAGGTCACTGGTAGCTGAAGCTGTTTGCAGGGGTTAAATACAGAAGTTCATGTTTCTGGGGTGTGCCTTACACTTACTGGTTTCTTCTGTGCTGCAAGGTCAGCTCCCCTCAATAATTTCATGTAAGAACACAGTCTCCTGTTATTTCTACTTCATTTCTTTCCCAGGCATTTTCCTTTCTTGTTTCCAATCCATTACACCAGCCTGCCCAGACCTCTCTGGCTCTTTCTGAATTGACCACTCAGGACTTTCACAAATTTTCTTGTCAGGCCCTTCTCAAAAACTTGGATATACCATCCTAACAAGGATATGGTTAATTCTGACTCCTGTTGTTTCAGATGAACAAACAGCAGCAGCCAAAGCAGAGGATGCTAAACTTCAGCACAAGTGGTGACTTCAGCAGTGAAATGGGATTTTGGTGATGTGGGGGACAGACCAGCAAGCAGAAATGCTCCCAAAGGTGGGGCACAGTCTGTGTGATGAGCTGGAGTCCCTCCAGCACAGCCAGGGAAGCTCCTCCTCTTAGGTACTGCTCGAGCAATTCACAGCCAGGCTACCCCTAGGTTGCTCCTGGGCTCCCTGCAGATGTCAGTGCTCAGCTTTCACTGAACACAGGCTCCTTTCATGGATTCCTGTCCACTTCTCAGTATTCCCTCTTTCTGCCTCTGAGCACTGGAAAACTTGTTCTCCCCCCTTCCTCTGAAACTGCCAAGTTCTGATTACTCTGCAACCCAACTTTTGGAAATTTTCACACACCAGCCTTACTCTGATCAAACAACAGCTACTTCCCCAATTTCTTTTTCTCTTTCCAAATAGGTAAACCTTTCAACAAATTCATTCTGCAAGTCTCCTTGTTACTCAGTCTGGCCTCTGCTTTTCCTTTCAGTGATCTGTTCCTGGATACTCAGCCTGTCCTAACACATTTTAGCACTTCCCCCTGTACCTGTCAGGTCACAGGAGAGCCCCCAGGAGCTCCAGCACAGCTGAATCCTGTCTGATGCTCATGTTTTGCTATATACCAGCTCTGCTTTTTCATTGCCCCCTCTACTTTTAGTTCCATCCTTGCTCTTATTTTACTCTGTCTCTACCCTCAACTTTATTTTCAACAGATAAACCAAGCTCAGCAGAATTACAAGGCAGTGCCTTCAGCTGTGAATTAAAGTGCTAGAAAAATCTACCTATTCTCTGGTCTCTTTTGGACTGTGGAGAATCCTTTGTAGGCAGTATTTCCCCTATCCACCTATTCCTGCAAAACACTGAACACAGAAAGGTTGTAAATACTGATGATGATACCGTGAAAACAAATTCACAGAAGTAATTTCTGATAGAAAACTCCTTTGGAACATTTTAAGTCAATGTCAGAGTTCAGGCTGCCCAAATTAGATACCTGAAAAGCCTTTTAGTGACAAAAAGTAGAAAGATTTTTCAGTATTATATTAAAAACCAATGAAGTCCAGAGCCACCAAAGATCAGAAGTAATGCCGGGATTTGGAAGTATCAGTTCCAAATTCAGTTCTTCACATGTTCTGCTCCATCAAACCTCACACCTCATGGATCAAGGAGTAAAACATGAAATCTCTTGCACAAATCTCCTAGAAGAAAGTTTGTTAGAAAACTGGCCTTATGCTGGTACAGCAGAGCAGTTTTTTCCCATTTTATGCCCAATGTTAAAAAAGTCATTTTCCACTAAACTAATTCCACTATGTGCTAAAGTATCCACTAAACTGATTTTCCTGCACTGTTCTGAAAGATGAAGAATTACTTGAGGTCAGCAGATTGTCCTCTCTACAGAACACAAAGAGCCCTCAGCCCTGCCCAAGGCCAACGCTCTCCTATCACAACTTGGCTCCAGCACAAGTGCTTGTGTTTGAAAATGAGAAAAAAGCAATTTCTTCTGTACCTTGCAGATGGTGCATCACAGTCCCCAGAGCCTCCCCAGGGCAGCATCCTGCAAGTGACCTGCAAACAACACCTGCAAATGCACCGACTGTGGTGGGCACTAGTTGAGTGAGTTTGAGACTCAGGATGCTCTGCCTGCCTCATGAATCCTGAAACTCCTGGAGGGGATGTGAAGCCTTCCAGAGAATTAACAGAGCTGACTGGCAAGGAGAACAGGAGCATTCCCAGCTTGGGATTTCCCCCAGCAGCTGCACACGTGGATTTGCTGGCCTTACAGAAGACATCAACTGCTTACAATGATCAGCAGTTAAATATTTACAAGGGATGCCACTGAACAAAAGCAGATTCCAGCACAGGTTTTAAAAAGATTTAAATACCTACAAGCAAAGAAATCTTTCTTCTGTACTAGAAACAGAAAATTGTGTTTCCTTGCTTTCTCCACCTCACGCTCCACAGGCCAGGCCATGTCTCTGTAACAAAGAGAAAGCATTTTGGAAAAGAAGGACAAGGCCATTTCCACTTTGGAATGTGCCAAGTAAGAGAACTGAGGTTTTACAAATCAGGATCTCTTCCACAGTGCAGACTCAATGCTGACATGCCAGCAGGGTTATAATGTCTATATCCAGCTGGAACTCAGCAGCCTGACTGATGTAAGTCACTACAAGAAATTTGGAATTGTTGCTATTAAGGACATAGACAGGACAGCCATAATTCTATTGTGTTGGTTTAAAATTAGGTCAATTATTTGGGTTCCTAAATGTGACTCAGAACCTAAATTTAGCCACTTCCTAAAAATCATGGCCTCTGTGACTCATATACACACCTTCATGTCCAATTTCAAGGACAGGGTGGAATTTGCAGAGCTCTGGAGCTCATATTCTCCAGAAATCTGTGTAAAAGCATTGTCAGGAATAGCGAGTTCTTGGCCAAAGAAACTAAAGAGAAACAATTTCTGCCTTCAAACAAACTATTTCTATTGTATGTCCATTCCAGGACAAACCTGACATCCCCACTACTGAGGTGCGAAAGAGAGTAAAGCAAGAGTCACAATTCCAAATACAAGTTACACCAGGACAGAAGGACAGGCAGGCAGTATCCACAATATCTGATCCCTTCAACACCATATACCACATAACCTGTACCTCAGAGAAATCACTTTTACCACCTAAAGCCAGCTCAGAGGGTTTGCAAAAGTCTTACTCAAATTAAGATGTCTAATTGTTATCTAAAGCCATTTTCTGATCTCATGGAATGGGTAAATATTAACTACAGGAAGTACTGGCACCCTCTTTATGCCAACTGTAAATGCACAGCCCAAATCCTGGCTAATGTACAGAGGAGTTACAGCACATGCAGAAACATGTTCTGGCATCAGCAAGGTGGCAACCACTGGTTTTCATCTGTCTGAAGTTTAGCTGCTGGAAACACAAGGAAAGAAAGAATAAATATGGTATGGATTATGAAGAAGCAACCTATAACAGCACAAAAACTAAATCAGAGCCACAACTTAAATCAGCTGAAACCTGGGAATTTCAGTGCAGAAGTCTTTTCTGGAAATGGGGTACTCAGATACCATCCAAATTATGGAAGAAGAGGTAAAATGATAGAGGCAAACCTCAAAAGCATGGGCAAGGAAAAAAGCTACCCTTTGGATGATATCTAAGATGTATTTCTCATATAATTGGTGCTCACAGGTCCCAGCCAGCTTTCCTTAGAAGCAGGAACATAAACAGGTAATGACTGTGATTCTGATTTGAATAGAGGTTGAGGAGACTGAAGATAATTCACTACAGAAGAATCTGCTTCTGACTGTGAAGCCTCTCTGCAACTCCATGCT
The DNA here is from genome assembly GCA_019023105.1 of Diglossa brunneiventris. Taxonomy (NCBI): domain Eukaryota; kingdom Metazoa; phylum Chordata; class Aves; order Passeriformes; family Thraupidae; genus Diglossa; species Diglossa brunneiventris. Next base: position 4,520,911 of record CM032375.1, read on the forward strand.
CTTGGTCACCCAAAGCTCCTGGAATGAAGCCTGCAATGCTGCCTGCACAGGAGACTTTTTGGTGCTTGTGGAAGACCAGGCTCCCTGCAGGGTATCTTTACATCCTCTCAAGTCAGAGCTTTGAATTACAGCACTATTGGTCCAATCCTGCCCCTGCAAAGCACCTCCAGTCTGGAGAATCCTACCTGGGAAAGGCCCAGCCTGGTCCCACATCACACCTGTGCACTCTTTGCTTGGCTCTGAAAGGAACAAATACTTTAAAACCATGAGCTGGGAGCTGCAGCTTGGCAGATGTCAGCAGAAGGCATCCAGAGCTTTAGCATGAAATACACTCTACAGAAAAATAACCAGAAATAAATAAATGCACCTGGCAGGAGAGCTCCTCACCCCCAGCATGGTTATCACCAGCCAGCACCACCCAACAGTTCCCATTTTGGGTTCACTGCTCAGAACACAAACACTGTGGCTGGAAGCTCTCCAGGCTGCCTTCCTGCTGGCTCACTTTATTATTTTTCCTCTTTTGGGTTTCAAAAGCAGCATTAAGGACAAACACAAAGCTTTCACTGGTGTTAGCTGCCATGTCTGCACGTGCCAATTGGACAAAATCAAACTGTCTCAGGCATTCCTTTACTTCACAGCTACAAACACACAAAAAATGGTCCCTAAAACCATTGCAATGTGCAAACATACAACAGAGTCCAAGAGAAAATAAAAAGTTTCCTTACAATGTACAAGGAAAAAGTCCAGACAGGAACTTTGCTGCACCAAAGAACTATTTTGGAATATTATTGTAAAAGGACATTCAGGTTGCAATAAGTTAATTACAAAAAAATCTTAAAAATGTGAGAACAGAACAGTACCTGGCACCCAAACATGCCCCCCTGACCCCTGGGTTTGGATCATCTCCCAAATGCCACCTCATTTCTCACCCAGCACAACACATTGTGCTTCAGAACCAAACCAGGGCAGGCACACAGAGAAATTCTCTCTGTCAGACCCTGCTAAAGACACAAACCAGGCCTGAAGAGGCCCTCACAGTTACAGGTGTTACAGTTCTCTCCTCCAGATGGGATTTCTTTAGGAATTCATCTGCAATAGCATGCAAGCCACTGAGACTGAGCATTTTACAAGCTGTGTTTCCCCAGCTCCTCCATCTACAGCTTTCAAAGGTACAAGTCATTCCAATTTACATGGAATATAATGCATATTGTGATCACTGCTGTATAAAAACGTTAGGGGAAAAAAAAAGGATGATACTTCAAATTTCAAGCTGAATATCCAGAATAATTTTTGGCTTTATCTGGTTTATTGTGTCATCATCTCATGGAACACCATCCTGTCTCATGCAATGTTTATTATTGTGTATGTTCAGCACAAATAAGACCCTACAATACATGAGGAATTCTCTTCCATGAGAAGGAGAAATGGCTTTACCATCTAAAGCAGGCACTTAAAAAAAAACCAGGTCTGAATTACAACACATGAGCACTGACACAAAGCTCTGAGAGCTACAACACAGCTGGGTGAGCAGGGACAGCCTGGGCTCTGCAGGGACAGGCAGGGCTGGGCCACACAGCTCCAGCTCTCAGGTGCTGTGGGCTGCCTGTGTGATTTAAAATGCCACAGTGCCCATCCCAGTGCTCTGGTACCCATGCTGGTACCATCCCAGTGCTCTGGTACCCATCCCAGTGCTGCTGTACCCATGCTGGTACCCATCCCAGTGCTCCTGTACCTATCCTGGTTCCCTCCCAGTGCTCCTGTACCCACCCCAATGCCCAGGTACCCATCCCAGTGCCCAGGTACCCATCCCTGTGCCCATCCCAGTGCTCTGATACCCATCCCAGTGCCCAGGTACCCATCCCTGTGCCCATCCCAGTGCTCTGGTACCCATCCCAGTGCCCAGGTACCCATCCCTGTGCCTATCCCAGTACCCATCCCAATGCTCCTGTATCCATCCCAGTGCTCCTGTACCCATCCCAGTGCCCATCCCAGTACCCATCCCAGTGCTCCTGTACCCATCCCAGTGCTCTGGTACCCATTCTGGTACCCTCCCAGTGCTGCTGTACCCATCCCATCCCATCCCAGCGCTCCGGTACCCAAAGAAGGCAGGAGAGCCCAGATCTCTTCAGCGATGATCCAAACACAGAACAAACGAACAAGGGCACCCCGATGCCAGGCTCTGCTCCCGCAGGAGGCCGAGGCAGGGCATTTTCAGGGCTCCCTTCCACCGCGGGCTCTCCCACCTCTAACCCAGCCCAGGGCAGGGTCGCGATGCTGCTTCTGCAGCACTCAGCCCTGACTCCTGAATCAGGCTAATAAAAACGCCAGCCTAGTTTCAGGCTGACAGATTTCCCGTACCGGACACACGCCCTGAGCAGGATATTTAATTCCTCCCCCACCGCGGATTCTGTCTGAGCTCTTAGGAAAAGCCTCAGCACCCCAGGGAGGCCCCGGGCCCCCCGCGGCGCTGTCGATGGCGGCAGCCTCGGGCCGCGCCCGGAGCCCGCCGGCCCGGCCGGCGCTGTGCGGGCCCGGGGAGCGCAGCCCCGCGCCCCTCCCGCCCCCGGGCCGCGCGGCCGCTCACCAGCTCGGGCACTCGAACAGGGACCCGCCGCCCGCCGGGGCCGCGCTCGCCGCCATCTTGGCTCTGCCCCATTCAGCCGCCGCGGGGCACCATGGGAGCGCGGAGCGGCGCGCGCCGATCCCGGCCTGCCCCGCGCGCCACCGGAGGGGCGGGGATTGGGCGGGGCATAACTATGCCACGCCCCCTGAGGGCTGGCCCCGCCCCCGCCCGGACCCGGCGCGGGAGCTGCGGCAGCGCCGGTACTGACCCTGGGACCCGGGGACAGACCGGGTACCGACCTTGGGACCCGGGGGCAGCGCCGGTACCGAGAGCAGACCGGGTACCGACCCTGGGACCCGGGGACAGCGGGCGACCTGCAGCGCCGGTACCGACTCTCAGGGACAGACCGGGGTACCAGACCCGCGGTACCGACCTTACCGGGGAGCGCCGGTACCGACCCTGGGACTCGGGGACAGACCGGGTACCGACCCGGGGACAGCGTCGATACCGACCCTGGAACGCCGGGACAGCCCCGGTACCAACTCTAGAACGCAGGGACAGCCCTGGTACCGACCCTGGACGTGGGGACAGCCGGTACCGACACTGGAACGCGGGAACAGCGCCGGTACCAACACTGGGACTCGGGGACAGGCCCGAGTACCGCGGGGACAGCGCCCCTGTCCGAGCAGAGCCCCGGGCACGGCCCGGTACGAGCGCGCCCGGCCCGGCCGCCGCAGCTGCCCGGGGCTGTGCCCGGGCCCTCAGGCACGGCACGCTCCCTCCCCGACCCTCACGGCACCTCCCTCCCCAGAACGCTTCCAGAAACTCCCGGAGGGGTCGGACTCACATGCGAGAGCCGGGACACTGCAGCAACAGCCACGGGAGTTTCCCGTTCGTGGCTTTTCAAGCTCGGGCCCATTAGTCAAGAGTGTTAAAAACACCAGTTCTACTGCCATGAACAGTGTGCAGAGAGGAGAAAGGAGTCAAGCAGTTACAGAAACTCTGAGCTCAGCACCCTGTACCCTCAATTCCAGTTTCCAGAGGAATAAAACAGGCAAGAAGAAGGATGGAGCCTACAAAGAATGCTCCCGTTTAAGTCTGGTGACCTAAACAACAAAAGCTAAGTGCTTATGTTGGTTTATGGCAATGTGACATCCAAAGGACTGCACCTGGCAGCAGGCATGCACAAATCAATAGCTCCTGCCATTTCCAAGGAGAACTTTAAAAAAGGACCAGGACACAGAGTTCCCTTGCTTTCAAGTCAGATTTTATCGTACAGGTTCACCAATGGCTCCAAGTTCTAGCAAAAGGCAGTCAGAGCTGACCCAATGCTGCTCTGAGGTATGAGATTCGTTTCTCTGGAATCAGCTATCGTACAGGACTCTGCATAGAACTATTGTGTATGTCCTTGTGAAATGGATTTCATGTTTACAGGGAGTTTCATTCTGAAAAATCAGGGAGCACAGAATTAAAGCTGCAGGAAACACTACTGTGCTGATGTAAAGTCCTCTACGCCGCTTAGAGGGTGTGGGAATTTGCAGGCAGCCCTGACATGGGAAGAGATGAGAATCTCGAATCCATGTTTCAGAAGGTTGATTTATTATTTTATGATATATATTATATTAAATGATGTATTAAAACTAGACTAAAAGAATAGAAGAAAGGATTTCATCAGAAGGCTAGCAAGGAAAGAAAGGAATGGAATGATAAAATCTTGTGACTGACTGAGACAGTCTGAGCCAGCTGGGCTGTGATTGGCCGTTAATTAGAAACAACCACATGAGACCAATCCCAGATGCACCTGTTGCATTCCACAGCAGCAGATAATCAATGTTTACATTTTGTTCCTGAGGCCTCTCAGCTTCTGAGGAGAAACATCCTAGCAAAAGGATTTTTCATAAAATATCACGGCTACAAGAGGGGGAACTGCAAACACACCTTTGCCAATGTCTAAACTGCAAGAGAAATGAGCTCTGACAGAGGCTTTTAAAAGTGTTTATTGATGATTATTCGATGGAATGGCGGCGCAATAGTGCAAACCACTGTGCAATTGGGAGACCACTCCCTTCCCAGCTTTCACGTTTATTTTATTATAGACGAGACATGGAAGAAGGATTAAATACAAAATGGGTCAGTATGCTGCATTTACCACCCCCACTGGGCTTTGGACAGATTACTGTTCCCTCAGTGCATGTCAGTTCAGAGCTACATTGAAGTGGGGAGTGCCTGCTTGTTCTGCCCAACCCTGTGAGCTGGAACCAGCAATTCTTTTCATTTGTACACACATCCCCAGTCTGAAAATCCCAGCACTTCACTCAGCCAGTTTCTGCACTTTCTATTTCGTAAAGAATTGAAAATACCAAATGTTCACAAGCCACACATAATATTTACTAGAACACCACAAGTGAGCTTCAAGAGCACTTCTTCAGAATCAACATTTCTGCTAAAACTCTTCACTAATCTTACTAGCTTGTAAACTTAGGTGCCCACTTCCTCATTTTTAAGTCTTTTTTCCCCTGGAAGCTTCTGAAAAGTTGGGAGTGAGCAGCTGAACCTTTTATATTTAGTGCTTGAGTCAGCATTGGAAGAGATTTATTTGTCCACTAGCAAGCGACCAGCTAGTTTGTCTAAGGAGATTGCACTGTTAGATTCTAAGTCAAAGAACATTCTGTCCTCAAGTGATGCATTTTGTGAAAAAACAACCCCAACCACACCCAAAAAAATTAAACCACACTGTTATGAGTCTCAAGGCTAAACTGACCAGCATGTAGAGGTTCAAATCATCATCCACACATACCCTCCTTGCCTCTCAAATCTGTGACAACATCCTTTTCTTCAAGAGAATCTAGAACCACAGCCACTTGGAGACAATAAAACCATGGGGCAGAGACTGGAGACTTTAGAAACTGCTGGATTTACATAATGTGACTTGGTGGTGGGCTGTCTTTGAATGCCATTCTCATTCCAGTCCAACAAAGTTACCTACACATACAATAAGTTGAAGTTGTGTGACTTGTCAAAAACAAGACATCTCCAATTATTGATCACACTTCAGCATACAGCTGGGACAGGGAAGAACACATTACAGAAAGCAAAACCACGAGATTTTAGTTACATAAAACAATATAATTTGTATATAAACTGATAAATACTGTCTCCATGGTTCACTAATTCCATATACTAGTTATCTGCACATTAGTTGCTAATATCTATTATTAGAAGTAGTTCCAACTTGTGCTCTCTCAGGGTGGTCAATTCATCTCCGAGACTAGTCAGCCTGTTTGCTCTGACAGAAAAAATCTCAGCTGTGAGACTGGGTCCCATGGGAAGATTTCATGTTCTCTTCCAGATAAGGAGTCCTATGATTATACAGACCACAGCAAGGCCAAGAATCAGGATACAGATCTTCTTACGGGATTTCTTCTAATAAGAGAAGAAAAAAGAAGCCACTGACACCAGGAACACTTGAGGAAAAAGCAAGGCTACCATTTATGCTACTGACTTGGGTGAACAGGAGCACTTGGTACCCCCCCCCAGTTATTTGAGAGAAGCAACCAGTGTAGTCTGAACACTTTTACATGTTCCTTGAACTCCATGATTCTACAGATGAATGTTTTTAATTTTAGGAGTGCAGTGGTCTAAGAGATGCAGTTAGGTCAAAATGTGACAGGTTTTGCTTCTCTTAAGGAAAATACAAGCCTTGGAGAAGGCCAAACCTTTCTAGCTATTTAGATTTTTCAGGTAATCCTAATCAAACTCCTAAGCAGTTCTCACATACAATCTCCCCTTGGCCACTTGGGCTTGGTGTTGCATTTCTACAATTTAAATGATTTCATGTACAGTTACTGAACTTGGATTCCACAGCTTTTCTCACTTTATTCATCACAGGAAACTACAGTCCATCCACATACACCAAATATTTTTAACTTGGCATCTAAGGATTTGAGGGTAGCTATATATAACCACTTCCTTCTCCATCCAGAAAAAAAACCACATGCAAAACATGTCCAACAGCTCCCAAAGTTAGATTTATAAATACCTCAGAACTTTGGCAAGGAAGCCATGGAGAGAGAGAATTCTACTACATGCTGCCAGATGGTAAAACCAACATTGCCAGCCTTGCACTCAACAGCTTTGGAGTTTTATTGCCCTCCAGTACCTCCCACTTAACAGCCTGGAAGAGTCCAGTATTTTCTTGGGGAAGTCCCAGCAGTAATGGGACTGACTAAAGCAGAACCCTTACCCCTACACAGAAGCTGGACCTAAAGGGACAAGGATGATGAAAGGAACCTAAAGAAAACACTGGCCACCATACAGCAGTGAGAGCCACTCAAGAGATTTGATGGGACAGGGAGCACAGACTATGGGATAGAAACTCAGCAGCTGGACAGGAGTGTTGCAAATCCTGGTCACCAGAAGTTCCCCAAGTCTGGGCACAGATTTTTGCATGCCAGTGTCTTGGCTGATATGTTTGCAAGTTGGATACAATATCAGAATTTGTTCTTGTTTCTTCTGCCAATTCCTAACAACAACAAAGGCAGGTAAACACTTAGGCTTGCAGAGTGTGGAGTGCCAGACTCTATTTCTATTCTTTAAAGTAGAAGGTGAATTTCAATACCAATTTCAATACCATGTTTTTGACTCAAGTGCTTTATATACTCCTTGCAGGCAATTCTGAATGAGTGCCAGCTTGCATGAGCTGGTTTTAATAACTAGTCTGGTGTGCTGCAGTCCTCAGTGTCTTGCTCTCTACCTGTTTCATTAGTGCTCAACCACACACTGACAATCAAGCACACAGAATTTACCTGATAATAGGCAGCTCTCTGTAACTGCTCACTGGCTCTTTCCACATGGACTTCTGCACTTTCCACATTTGCCTCTATGCTATCTATGGAAAAAACAGGAGAATTCATTGCAAAGTATTTCAAAGCTTCAGTGTTTAAAAATTATAGCCAGAAATACAATACTTTTAATGCAAAATACTGAAAAATTTTATCCATGTAACTGAATCAAGAAAAAACTGATTATCCAAATGCACTTACCAATCATATCTCCTTGGTCATGAATCATCATGGCTAAATCCTTAAATATCTGATTAACATCCAAAATGTCTGCCTGAAGACAACAGTTTAACAAGTTACAATGAACACTGGGTACAATATTTTCTAATCTTCATTCTTAGTGCCTCTTCTGACCATCACTCAAAGGGTCAGAATAGGCACCAGCATTCACTGACTTGATGGCACCACCTGTGCAACTTGGGATTAACACAGGAGCCTACAGTGCTCCAGCTACTGAATATTTGTTTAATCACACCAGCAATTAGCACAGCATGAACACTGTAACATGAGTTGCTCCTGCCATATCTGAAGGATCACCAGTCAACACTGAGGGAAAATATAACTCCTTCAGATTATCTTGGCATCAATCCCCTCTAGGAGGAACTCTATTCCTCCACCATCAGCTCTCCTCAGCCCATCCCATTAATTATCCTTTAATTTATCTCCCAGTGCTGTTAATTTATCTCCCAGTGCAGAATTGACTGGTCACCTCTAATTGCCTGATTGCAGTTTCTCTTTCTTTAATGAGTTCAAGGTCCTGTTCAGTTATTGCCACATCTTCTTCCTGAGACTGCATCTGATTCCAATCTTCACCACTGGAAACAGAGGGAGAGTCAGTGTCTCTCTGAGGATAGGAACTTCCATGCTGCATTTTATGGCAAAATGAGTTGAAGTTGAAGAGTTTCCTACAGAACAACCCCCAGGTTCTTGGCCCTGTCACTGTGTACAAGGACAGGACCAATTTGTGACAACAGTCACAAACTGGAACAACTGAAAAAAGGGACAGATCAGGCAGTGTGAAGGCACTGGAAAGCAGTTACATGCATAGCTCACTCTGTTCTAGAATATAGCAGTTACCTACAGCATTTTAGAAGAAATTGCCTATTTCAGTTCTGCTTTAAAAACAAAATACTTGTACCTTCCCTCTTCTTACCAAAGATCTCTCCAAAAGGGAGAAATCAGGGTGAAAGCTCTGATAGAGAGCAGCCTGCAGCACATGAACAGAACAGAACAACACCTGAAAAGCATCTGGATTCAAAGACTCTTGCCCATCTGGGATTTGGAGATAAGACTAAAGTGTTTTAGTATTTTAATTCATTAGTCTAGTAGGAACTTTGAATTAAATTACACACCAAAAGAGATATTAAAACTCAAGTAACTCTGCATCCCAGTCTACCTCTCTCCTGATGAGCTGATTCTTCACAACTGCTGCAGAAGTTACACCAATTAGAGTGGAGCCAGCATCTATAATACAAAGCCACCTCTATGTTCAGCTTAGAATGTTCTTGCAGGGCAACATCTCCATCTTTTCAATAGAGAAGTGTGCCAGAAAATATTGTATCAGTCCAGTGTTTGGTACAACACTAAAGAGTAAGTTTTAAAGTCTTAAAAGTGCCTAAAGAAATGAAAACAAACTCCACAAATAGGTCAGACACAGCTGACCATTCCAGTAATTCAGCTCTGAGATGACCATAGGGTTTGCATATCTCAAAAGGAGAAGCTTCTGACACATGGCACAGAACAACAGCTTTGTGGAATAGCTGCTGTGTGCCATCATCTCCTGTCTCTGGGTACCACTTAGGGGGCCTTTTTAAGGCTTTCAAAGCCACCCCAGCACCTGCATAACTGAACACCTGAGGTTTCAGCCCTGGCTCAGAGGGGAAGCCCAGGGCTAAGGAAGGGACACACACCAAGCAGCTGAGCAGATGAAGGGCACTTTGCAGAGGGAGGATGAGACAGGTAAGCAAGATCTCTTGATTCAGAAAGTAAAGGATTTATACAGACAGGGCCAACAGATTTCAGCCTAGTTGAGAGATTAATCACAGATACTTCTGGAGGGGCTCAGGCTCTCTTTACCACACTGCAGAGTTGATGTAACATTTTACAAAGCCATCTACCACACTGTTACTGCAGAAGCAGTACAACTGTCTGACAGGTGACAGCAATGCTGTCTTGTGCACATTCCAGGATTAGTTTGCCAGTGCACCATGTCCAGGACTTCTGAATTTTAGGCAGCCCCATCTGCTATTCTGCTGTAGCTCCAACTGGGCTGCTAGAGAACATCCAAACCCATGATATAAATATGCAGCTCTCTGTGGAAAGAGTCACAGTGAGTGAAATCCTGTCTGGTAATCTTATGTTTACGGGCCAGAACACCAGGAGCTCCAGCTGCCACATCCTAAGGGCACTACTATTCCCCTCAGGGTAGTAATCACACAATCTGTACTTAAAGAGGATAAAATGCTGTCATATGCAGATTTTACATAGTGTATTACATGTGCTGTAATAGTTGCTTTTCAACTCTTTTTGCTTTGCATTCAGCCAGCAGAGCCTGGCCCAAGTTACAGTAATATATCACACCATAAAAACTTTAGTTATATGCAGTGAAAACCTCAAGAGTACAAGAAGTTATTACCTATCAAAGGAAACGAGCTGCTCTTCTCTGAACCGCTCATCAGCCTGGAAGAGATAAATGAGTCACCACTCTCACACTACCAGGACCATGCACAAAATCACCAGCAGTATCTTGAAGACCAAGGCACATCCTGTCCAGAGAGTTCTTGGAGAATGCCACTGTCACTGCAGCCCTAAAATTTAACTCAGGTTATGAAATATTAGTTTTAGCTTCATCTTTAGATATAATTTTTAGATTCAGATTGCAAATCAGAGGCAACTGAATGATCAAAAGCAGCCAGTCAATGTTCTTGGATCAGCTGTCAATGTTTGTAACCTCCTTCCTCAACATGAACCAAAAAAATTTAGAGCATGATACACACTGATAAATGTGTTCCCTTGTAGAAATTAGGAAGCAAAAATTTAAGAGCATCATTCAATGGATAAATGTGTTCCCTTGCTGAAATTAAGAAGCAAAAATTTAAGAGTATAATTCAATGGATAAATGTGTTCCCTTGCAGAAATTAAGAATGCATACCTAGCAGAAAGCCCTGAGGCAAGAAGAGACAAATGCTTTCACTGGCCATTTTATTATGAATTCTTAGGACCCACAGGGGTTTGTCAAAACATAACAGTGAACATACATTGGAGATATTAGCAGGACAGAAATTATAAGAATATAAAGCAACATAGTGTGAGATTTGAGATATAATTTAAGGTGTGGTAAGCTTCATTCTGAAGTCTTAAATTTCATAGCATAGGGCTGACAAAGTCAAGAGCAGCCTGCAATACTTTGCTCTTCACTTTGCTTTGACTCCTCATCTCATCTTCTGCAACATTTGAAACTACCAGGATTCCTTCCCTCCTCTATGCTGACACTGGAGCACATTGAAACAAGAAATTACTTTCAACATCTGGAATGAAAATCTACTGCACCAAGGCCTGAGCCTCACTCAGTAAGGTGTCAGTAGACAGGTATGAGGTTGGAAGGCAAGTACAAGACCTCTCAGAAGACTCACAGTTCAGTACATCACTCCAAAATTCCCATAAATACTTACAGAAATACGGGAGCCAGCTCTTGCCCTTGCTACAGTCTCTTTTTCCTTCTCTGACACTCGCCTCTGTACTGCCTGGAAATTGTTTAAGGCTGTAGAGAAGTCATTCATTAATCGTTCTTTCTGAAGCCTCTGTTGGCGCTGAGGAATCAAACACAAACAAGAGTTAGACATTCCCATTCCTTTCAAAGTGACTGCCAGAATCTTAAAAAACCATCACAACAACAACAATGAACTGGCACTCAGTGATCTTTTGGTGTCAGTGGTCAGAACAAAAACCATGTTTTAATTCCTTACACCCACCATGTTTTAATTCCTTACACCAATGCCTTGCCAACTGCAGGACAGCTTTATGCAACAAGGCTCTCCAATTTCAATCTAGTTCTGAGGTACACCATTACTTTAATTCTAATTACATTCCAGTAATTCACCACATTTAACTACATACATTTCAGTCATCATAAAGTGACTGTAAGACTCTTTAAAAAAAATCATAACAATAACAATGAACTGGTATTCAGTGATCTTTTGGTGCCAGTGGTCAGAACAAAAGCCCACCATGTTTTAATTCTTTACACTAGTGCTCCATGCCTTGCCAACTACAGGACAGCTTTGTGCAACAAGGCTCTCCAATTTCAATTTGAAAGTCTGAGGTACATAATTACTTTTATTCTAATTACATTCCAATAATTCACCACATTTAACTACATACCTTTCAGTTACTTACAATGCCTTTTCCCTCCATTCCTTCACTTAGCAAACCTCACAGTACTTACCAAAATACACACAAATTCACACTTAAATCACAAAAACAGGAAGCCCCACGCTTCCAGAACTAATGATAACACCCACTGTCCCAGTCTCCTAAGGTGTCTCTCCCAATCATGCCACACAAGCCTGTTGTTTTTAGATCAGATAACATCCTTAGTCCTGATAACCATTTCAGTTTATCTTTTTCCCAAATACATTAGTGGCAATAATCCTTTTCATCCTCATTTTACAAGTTTATTTATTTAGCTTCCACAGGACATCTCCTTTGAGTGCTGTGACATTCCAGCGATGGGAAATAAGAAATTATGGAAAAGCTTGTCCCAAGGACAACATCAGGTCAGTTTTTATGTTTTCTGATTGAGAGATTTGCAACAGCTGGCTCAAATTGTGGGATTTCCAGGACTGCAATCCTGCAATGAGCTCGCACCAATTCAACAATCATTTCAAGAAAAAAACCATTTTCAATTCTATTTTTTCTATAACAAGCCACTACAGCAGCCTCATAATACACTGAGGCTTCCATCTGAACTCTCTGAAAGCAACAACCCTTCTTGCAGAGCAGATCCTCAGCATGCTGGTTCCAGCTGGTTCCAGCTTCTGCAGATTTGACTGAATTTTCCCTGGGCTGCATTCAGTGAGATGCACATGACAGGATTTTGTTCATCACAGAAGATTAACTGAAAAATATTTGCTGAATAACCAGCAAAGCACAGCTATGCTTCCAACTGGCATATAAACCTTCAATACAGAATTAGACCAAGACAACATCTGCTGACCCACATCCCCAGATCATCCTACAACAGCACCCCAAAAGCAGGCAGTGGTGAATTGACACTAGCAGCAGAGAACTGTCCCTTCCCTTTCCCACATGGAGCAGGAGCTACTATTTGGTAAGAGAAAATCATAATCTTTGCCTCATCATATTTTGCTTTACTCAAATATAAGCACAGTGAGTCAGCTTCTCCCCCTCCACCACTAATAAATCACATGCAAGGGGAAAGTTTTCTGGCATGCTCACATTTCATACTGATACACATTTTGCTCTGAATTCTTATCTTAAAACACTACCTTGCAACACCAGGCACTTTGTAAACAAGATTATTTTTCAGAAATTTATTCAGAAAATCAGAATTGCATACTGAGTTCTCCCCAAACATTTAGGGCCTCTTATTCTCTTGTGGGGAAATTTTATACCTGTTTGCTCCTGGGAAACATGGTTTTCCCAGTGTCATATAAGCAGTCAGCTTCTCTACTTCACCATCATCCTTCATTGCAAAGGCTGCTGGCTCTTCAGCTGTGCCAGTTCAGGCTTTGTGACGGTGTGGTCTACCCCAGTTTCATGAAATGAGTATCTAGAAATATGTCCAGAAAGTTCTGCCTGCCTACCTGTTCAGAAGCAGACAGGGGAAGTGGCAGAGACCCCAACTCCTTCAGATATTCATTGGTCTCTTTGGCGAGGCGGTTTGCAGAGTGCTGCAGCTGTTGTCTGAAACAGAAATTCAAAAGCAGTTACACAAGATCTACCTAAAAAGCAGCCACTGAGCATTTTAACATCCATAATGATGACTAAATAGGGGTTCTGAGGTCACACACCTTTACAGTAGGTTTTTTTCAACCTAAAGGATCAGAGTTGTACTTTTTTTTTTTAATGTCAATTTGACTCTGGACTACATTTTTAGAAAAAGATTAAAATAATTTCTTTGCTCCCTGCTAACTAGTGTAATTCAGTAGCTTAAAAAATATCTTTTTCTTCAATGCCATAAGAGAGAAGCAACTTTATTCAGTGAACATAATCCCACTTTTAGGGTGAATTCCTTATGGTACCAATTAGTAACTAACTGTTCACTTGACAACCACCAATTCCATTGGTTAAATGTACATTTGATTAAAGTACAGGGACTCTGATATGAAATTCTTCATTTTTGTGAAAAACAGTGATTAGAAAGAATAACAATCCAGCTTCACAAATTGCAAGGCTTTCCCTTAAGCCTTTATGTTTTCCAACAACATTGCAATATGAAGCTATGGTTGTGAATAATCTAATACAATTACATAAATCCTATACTGTAAACTAGGAAGAAAAAATACTAAAACCAGAAGCAATTTCTTTTGCATTAACAGGTAGAAGATGCTTAAGTGAAAGTCACTTTTTGGCCCAATGGACACACAAATCAGGGCATTCAGGCTCCATTATTGTATAAGCTGTATATGTAAACTAAAACCACCATCCATGCATTTTGGCAAGTTGGTTTGGCAGCTGACAATTTGTGGGGTGCAGCCACTCTCACCCCAAAGAGAGACAGATTATGCAGTGACGTTCAATGGGAAGGCATTTGTTTGGTCACCAGTGATTAATTCTTTAATCTACTGATTAAACAGAGATTGAGTCAACTGAGCAGCTCAAGGAAACAAATCCCTTTCTCTCCCAATTGGACTCTGATCTCATCCTTCAAATGTGGTGTGTGTATCTTTCACCACAAGTCATGAACTTACCCAAAAAATCGCTGTTATAAAAACCAGGATAATTGTGCATTCAGAGATTCAAGGTACATGGAAGAATGTACTTTTTAAGTTTTCTTTGATGACCTCAGAAATTATTCTTTCCATAATGTGCTATTTATGTTCCATAAGTTTGTAAAAGATGCACAGACACAGAGAAGCCCTGTACAGTCTCTCCAGGGGTCAGTTTGAATTACAGCTGTTTAAATGTCTTCTACATTGTCCCCCACTGGCATATTATTCTTCTGAAATGACATGTGACATTTTGTCTGCCATATACTGACTAAATCCATCTGTACTACAAGCTGCTTTGTCTCCAGTTATGGGGCTCCCTGACTGTTTTTCCTTACTGGTTTCATGTGAGCACCAAATACCTGGTATGGCATTAATTTCTTCTGAATCATGTGTGAAGCTAGCATGACTGTTCCTCAGAGGACAGCTAATGCTAATGCATGGCTGAGGTACTACTACTTTGAAAAGAAAATACTAAAAAATTATATAAAAGAACAATATAGGAAGAACTGTTCCTACCCAGCAGTTTTGAATGGCTTCTCCAGAGCCCTGCAGAAACACCTTAATTTGTTCAGTAAACTACTTAATGCAGCTAGTAATTCTGGGTTTGCAGGACTGTATTAAATTTATCTAATAAAGCATCTCCTCAAAGTAAGTAACCCACTATCCCTAAGAACACAGAGAGAAATGAAAGGACATCTATATCAATGTTTGCTCATTTAATACTCACAAATTTTCCTGAAGCTTGCTGGAATCCTGCTTGGTTCCCAGCTGGCTCATTAAATTCTTTATTTGAGCAGCTGAAGATAAAGAGATCACAAGATGAGTTAGTAAGATAAGTTCAAACATTTTATTCCTTCTTGAATGTATTCTTTTAGCTTTCCCCAAAAGAAAGCTAAAAGCTAAATTTGTTTCAGTATCTGACTTAACCTAGTAAGGCAACACTTTTATTCTTTCCTTTAAATAAATACAAGTATCTTATGGGTGGATGGCAAGAGGATGGGGCCAGACTCCTCTCACTGGTGCCCTGAGACAGAACACAGGACAACAGCCACAACTGAAACACAGGAAGTTCCATCTAAATATGATGAAAAATTCATTTGCTGAGAGGGTGACAGAGCCCTGGAACAGGCTGCCCACAGAAGCTCTGGATTCTCCTTCCCTGGAGATATTCAAATCCTGCCTGGATGCCCTCCTGCACAACCTGCTCAAGGGAACCTGCAACTCCAGAGGTCCCTTCCAAACCCAACAGTTCTGGGGTTCTGTGAAATGCAAAGTGTTATTTTAAACATCCCCACCTATACATGACCCAGCCTAACAAATTAACTTTTAGACAAGAAAGTCAAATGAGGCATAGATACCCTCAAGAGAAGTCACTGGAGCTAAGAGCTTGTGCACTCCTTTTCCTCAACCTTTTCAGACCAACTAACAGAGCTGTTTCTACCAGCCTTGCTATTTCAGTATTTTAGGCTAATCACTGCTGCAGAAAAACTTCACTATGCTGTGTTGCCACTTTCACATTGTTTTTAAGTTACTTCACTTAGTAGTGCTCTGTTAGAAAAAAATTAAAAAGAAAACGACAAGTGTTGCTATTAGTTTCAAAAATCCCCGCCCCAGACCTGAATTTTTCTACTCATGACAGTCCAAAGATTTCAGAATACTGGCACAAACAATCTTTCAAGAACAGATAGCAATGTGCACCTCACAGACTGCCTTTGTCAATTTGAAATCATGTTGTAGCACAGAGAGGTATTTTAAACATCCTTCTCCCTTATCTCTGATGTTTTCCCACTATTTTCTTTGTGTAGGCACTCATGATCACGAAACCACACAATGATTCACATCAAACCATTAACCTACCTGAAAAGCAAGTACATTTTCTCTCCCCAATCCCTCTACCTTAGAATTCTTTTCTGACAGATCAAGAAGCTGATCCACTATATTGTGCAGCAGCACAGATTTTATCATTACTGAAGTGCTGGGCTCAGCAGTACAAAGATTGATTGTCCCAAATCAATCATGAAATCTAAGCTATCTCATCATGCAGTGAGAGGCAAGACCAAGGAGGATCACCTTAAAGCAGTTCCACAGGCAACTGAATTGAGCTGAATTATGCCATGATTTTAACAAGAGTTTCTTCCAATTCAGAGACACCCTCCTGTGAAACTTCTGCTTTCAGCCTGGAGTCTTTGCAGTTCATTAAATGCGTTGCTGGAGAAGCATCAGATCCCTACAATGCCCACTTCTTTTAAAGGGATGTCCAATAGCTTACAACAAGACTGCAATATGAGTTAATCAGTAATTAGCCAGTAATTAGCTTTTATATCCACCAAGTGTATTCTCACCTAGAATTTCAGATTTCTATTAGGTTATACAGTGAGGAGTTGGTTGGCAACTCCTCATATACTGAGCTTGGCTTCCAGCAAGCAAATCTGCACATATTTCACAGCTCTGTCAGACACAGGAAGGTCAGAAAAATTCATAGTCAAGCTGGTGACAAACAGCACCAGGACTGCACTCTGTGTGTGGCTGCTGAGGACTTGGCAAACAGCATTTGTGCCATAATGTCCAGACATTCTGTGCCTTATTTCTCTCTGCATGGGGAGATCCTTGCACAGCCCCATTTCCAGGCCCGGCAATGTCTGTCCTGCCCTGAGCCAGGTTCAGCAGTTTGCTTTGCTTAGTTTATCTCAGCCAACAGCAACACACACAGTCTACACAAAATGAGAATAAAGTGTCTAGGAAATGAAGAGGCTGGAGCTCTTTATTCTTCGGATAGTGGGTATGCACCAACACACAGAGCCCCTCAGTCAACAGCTTTCCATCTCCCTTAATTTCAGGATATAGAGCCTTCCACATACTCACTATCTGACAGCTAAGGTTTCTTGAAACACTTCAATCTCTCCTGTAGCTGCAAGTCTGCTACGTTACCTGAGCAAACAACAGTTTTGCCAGCTCAGCCACTGGTTTTCTGTACATTTTGTGTGGAATGCTCACTCCACAGAGACTCCCCAAAGAAGTGAATAGTACTCAGCTGTGCACACTGTTTGCCTGCTCTTTTCCTTACAGGGGAAGAAGAAACCAGGACAGCCTTAAGGCTTCAACATATTCTTCTTCTCTTGGCTTGAATAGAAAGTTTTTACATAGTATGTAATAAAGTTAACTAGTGTAACACTAAGTCAGATGTTCTGTGTGTTCCCACCCACCTCAATAAAACTGTAGGGCTATTTGTTTAACTTGAGATAGCAGTGCATGGAGATAGGATGGCTGCAGGTCATGAGACAGCAGAAGCCTGTCCTATGGGAGAGAGAAGCTGAGCTGCTTAGAACAGCAGGCTCAAAGAAATCCCGTGGAAGGAAGAAAGGAGTGTAAAAGAAAAATAAAAAGGGAAAAAAGGGGAAAAACCTTAAGCCATGCTATTTGGCAAACTTTGAAACAATTCAGCAATGTCTACACCAAAGAGAAATGAACATGACTGAGCAAAGCATTTTCAGTAACATAAATAGCTTCGTATCATCAGAGAAGTCACGAGCTTTTTGAGGAACCAACATGTTCAATTGATCTAGCATGGGCACCTGAACAATTAATATCATTTTTTAGCAAAGCCTGTATCCTTAGGAAGGATTACATCAAAGACTCTCCCGGATGTGAGTGCTTTAAGAAGCAGCAATTCAGCGACCAGTACTGAGATTTCTGTGATTATCACACAATACCGGTAACTTTCTCTAATGACAACAAAGTGCAACACCATGTCCTTAGGGACATCCTGCCCAAGAGCAGGACACTGCCAGCACAGCGAGGGGGAACCGCACCTTCCGAGATCCCTGGGACAGCAGCTGCTCCCAAAGCCGGTGACACCCGGGCTCCTGCTGCCCCTCACGGAGGGCACCCGATGCCAGCACCGGACTGCCCGAGGTGCCGGTGCCTTGGGGGAACGGGAGGCTCGGTGACAGGGACAGACCCTCACAGAGAGCGCCCACAGAGCTCACCCCGCCCTGCAGCCGGGCAGGGCATCACCGTGCCCGGTGCCTGCTGTGTGTGCCCGGCCCGGACAGCCCTGCCCGGCACCGCTCCGGGGAGGCTCTGCCCGCCCCGGCTCCCACCTCACCCTCACGCTACCGGCCCCGGGGCGCTGCCGGGCCGGGCAGCCCCGTCCCTCCCCGGCCGCGCACTCACTGTACTGCGCGATGCGCTGCACGTTGCCGCTGCATGTTTGGATGATGCCGCCGAAGTCCCGGCGGCGGCGGCGGCGCCCCGGGGCCGCGCGGGTCCAGCGGCCCGTACGACATGGCCGGGCCGGAGCGAGCACGGGCCCCGCTGACAGCGCCCCCCCGACCCCGCGCCTGCGCGGCCGCCGCGCCTGCGCAATGGGGGCGGGCTGGGAGCGCGGGCCGTGTGAGGGGAGAGGGAGCGGCGTGAGGGGTGGTGGGGGCTGCGAGCGCACCTGGAGCTTGTGAAAAGTGCATTTTATATGACTCTACGCAGATATTTACCATATGTATTTTGATGTATTTATTAGTAGTGCTGTATTTACATTTTAATAATGTGATAAATTTAGTCTTGTAGTTAAAAGGTAACTTTTGTAGTTACGATAAGAACTATGTAAGTGGGATATTTTTTTAAAGAAAGGAATGAGGCAATCGCACCAGATAGCCACAGGACACCTAAATGTTTCAGAGAAAAAGAATTTATTGCCCTATTATCAGAAGAAATTAACTTCTTCCCACCTCAAAGGTGCTGTTAGGATTAAGAGGAAGAAGTTGACACTGACCAGACAGAATCCTGTATTTGAATGGAATTTATGCATCATGTATGAAGTGTATGAATATGCAACAGGCTGTTGTTTTTAAGGGTTAATCCTTTGTTAACAGGTGTCCTTTTTCGGGCTTGTGCTGCCCAGAAAAAGGTACCCGGACATCCATAACTCTTTGTCTTTATTGTCTCATATTGTCCTAATCCAGTTTGTCCAAATTATTATTACTCTAACTGTATTGCTATTTTAATAACAATTTTATTACTATTAAACTTTTAAAATTTTAAAAACAAGTGGTTGGCATTTTTCACAGAGCTCATCCAGCCCCACCGTCCAGTGCAACCCCTCAACCACTAAAACATCACCCAGCGCCACATGCTGCCTCTTGAACACCTCCAGGAGCGGTGACTCCACCATCTCCCTCGGCAGCCCAATGCCTGACAGAAGGGTTTTTCTAATATCTCATGTGAATCTTCGCTGTCTCTGCTCATTTCCTCCTGTCCTCTCACTGCAGGCACAAGAGAAGAGACCAGTACCCACCTCACTGCAACCTCCTGGGGACTTGTAGAGAGTGATGTGATCCCCCTGAGCCTCCTGCCCTGTAAGATCTTAAGAAGTCAGTGTATGTGTGTGTAAAGTAAGAGTGTAAATGTTTCTTTAAGAAATGCTTGGTACAAAAAAGATTTCTGATTTCAGAAGCATCCACACCACGTCAAAATGATGGTAAATATGGAGCAGGACCGTGGATGAAACTTGTGTAATAGAATAAGAGAAGGCTCCAGGGTGATCTTATTGTGGCCTTCCAGGGCCTGAAGGGGCTCCAGGAAAGCTGGAGAGGGATTTTGGCCAGGGGATGGAGGGACAGGACAAAGGGGAATGGCTTCCCACTGCCAGAGGGCAGGGGTAGGTGGGATATTAGGAAGAAATTCTTCCCTGTGAGGGTGGTGAGGCCCTGGAAAGGAAACTTTCCTGTCTGCCCACCCCGATGCCACTCTGGGAGTCACACTTATTCCAACTTAACATAAATGGAAGTGGGAAGATGGGACAGGGAGCTCATGGGGGAGGAAAGGAGTTTTGCAGGCAGAGTTAAAGTGACAGCAGTAGCGGTTGAGGGAATCCCCATGGTGCTGCTGTGCTTACAGTGTGTTCTGCTTCATCAAGGAGGATTCCCAGGGCTCTGGCTCCCCTCTCTGTGTTCTGAGGGTGCACAGTGTGGAGATATCACCACCGTTACACATAGCCCACACATCCCTGCATTTCTGAAGCAAACAGCGTGGCTGTAGGAAGGATTGGGCCAGCACCTGCTTCTGAGAAGGGACCCCAGTGTGGTGAACCCCAGGACCCTCAGCACTCATCACCCAGGTCTTGGCACTCCACCCCTGAACTCCCCACCCAGTACCCAGCACCCCAAACCCTGCTCCCCGCAACCTGCACTTGAAACCCCGCATTCAGCGGCACCCCACACCCAGCACTCAGCACCTGGCATCCCAAACCTCATAATCTGCATCCTGCACTTGACACCCCGTATCCAGCACCCCACACCCAGCGCTCAGTACCCAGCACCTGGCACCCTGCATCGTGCACCTGACACTCCGCACCCAGCGCTCAGTACCTAGAACTTGGCACCCCTCACCCCGCTCCCCGTTCCCCGCACTCCGCTCCCCGTTCTCAGCACCCCTTTTCTCGCACTCCGTTCCCCGCATCCCGCTCCCCGCCCTCCGTTCCCCGCTCCCCGCACTCCGCTCCCGCAGCCTGGGGCCGGGCAGGGCGGTGGTTCTCGCCCAGTGCCGCGAGGGGGCAGCAGCGCCCCGCGGGAGTTCCCGGGTGGCCCGAGGGGCCCCGGGTGGCCCCGGGTGCCGGGGTCCCCTCCTGCCCACGCTGGCTCTATCGGCACCACAGCTGATTAGCGGTGCCCGTACCAGGGAGAGGTCACCACCGATGGCCCCCAAGCAATCACTCCACAGCACCTGAGCGTCCCTCTTCATTTGGGGACAGCCACGCTGGCATGGGGAGGACAGGCTGCTCACACCCTGTCCATACTCTTTTCTGCTTTACACTGGCTACTCCAAAGAGCTGACTTCAAGATGCTGCCGTGGCAATGGACCCAGCTATATACAGGGCTTTTCTTTCCCTCCACCCCCACCAAAGGCAATCTTCTCCTGTCCCTTCCAACCCCTTTGCAATGGGCGTCAGAGTAGTCCTGGATTCTCAGGGATGAAGACAAAAGGAAAAGTCAGGGTGTGCTTTTCAGAAAGTGCCAAGATTCTAGAAAGTGTGTCTTCCCTAGAGAGGTCTGAGAGCTACTTTGAGTCGGACAAGTCCATAAGGAAGCTCCCATGGAGCTCTGCTGGGCTGAACTGCCCAGTGCTCAGAGCAGAAGCTGCAGGCTCCTTCCCAAGGCTCCTAGCTCTCTTGTTGCCAGTCTCACACTGCCAGAGCATTCACCTGTTTTTCCTCTGGGATACCATGTATTTAACCAGCCGTCCAGCCCAGGTGATTTGTGGAAGTGTGGTAATGATCTTTAATGAGAGGCTGTGCCCTCACACCCTGGGCACTATTCCAGTATGCTCAACCCCTCTTGAGCATAACCCAGGTCAGCAGTCCAGAAACAGGGCCCTGATTGCACATCCTGTGTTAACGAGCCTGCCTTCTGCCCGGTGACCACGTCAAAACTGCCACAAACATTTCTGTGGAGGATGTGACTCAGGGTCTCCTGCCTGCCTCCCCATGGCTGAGGGGACCCCAGCTGTGCCCTAAATGCTGGAGCTTGCTGAGCACATGGAGGCAGGTTTTGCTTTGGAAGATAAGGAGGGTTTTTTTCAGCCCCGAAAGCTGTTTATTCTTTGCAGCGTACTGACACCAGAACGGAAAGGGCCTTTTCCTGAAACTGGCTATTTATAAACAGCCTGTGGTGCAGAGCCTTCCCTTGCAGGGGGGCAGGGACTCGTGCAGCTTTTCTTTTGCTGCCTTGAGCTCGCTCAGAGATCCTTCAGAGGGGAGTGAATAGAGCAGGTCTTGCTGCCCATCTGCTGGAGGCATGCTCTAGTACCAAGAGCTTGTAGTAACTCTTTGGAAATGTCAAACTCCAGTGAGTACCTAATTCAGCCCTAAATCCCTTGGCTGTGCAGTTGGTGCTGTTCACAGCCCTGAATTCATATAAAGGCTTTGCAGGAGAAATTTGCCACTTGTGGCAGTCGTGCCTTTAATGAGTGACACAGCTGGGCTTGTCCAAAGGGGCAGATCCCTGTGGTGCAAGGGCAGAAATCAGGAGCACTTGTAGCTCTATCTTTCCAAGATGCTGAACAGTGCAGTGTTCACTGCATCCACACACACCAGAGGTGGGATTTGGCTGCTCCAAGAGCTCTAAAACACAGCCTTGGAGCCTTGGCTAGCTTTGCTTCCCTGTTGTGTGAGTCAGCACAGGCAGGCAGTCAGGACAGCCACAAACCTGTGGCTCAAGCACAAAGAGCAAATTCATTCCCATTACTGAGCTCTCCCAGGGATCTCCAAAGCAAGACCCAGGCAGAGGTACACAAACTTGATCCATGCTGGAGGAACACGGGTCTGCTGCTTACACTGCTTTATCAAGGGTTAGTCACAGCTGCAAGGTCAATTGAGCATTTACAATCTTCCTCACCAGTCTTCTTCTTTTAGCCCATTCCTCCCCAACACTTGTGAAAGGAGAGAAATAGGCATCGTCAAATCTCATCTCCATGAGATGCCTCCCTTTGGATTTTATCCAGTTTGTGTTGGGATGCTGGACAACACTCTCCCCCCCTTCTTGTTTTTTTCCCCAGCAGTCCAGTGGCTCTGTGGGCAGTGCTGTTCTCCTTTTCCTTCAGGGACACTGAGATCCTCTTTTGAACCCTGTCAGAAATTCTGAGGAAGCTACAGCTGTGTTTAGTTATTAAAATTACCGTTCCTTTCCTTACCTAGCTGTACCCTCTTGACAAACCAGGTTTGCTCTTGGCACTGCTCACAGTACTGCAGTGTTAGCTGTATTCTCCCACCTGTAGGGATGTGATGATTTTTGGTTGTGGCTCTGGCACAGAAGAGTGCCTGGCAAAACAACTGGCAAAGGGACTTGGCTGAGAATTAAAGCATTAAATAAAACCCTCTGTCCCCTTCTGGAGTTTGTTTTGCGCTGTTGAAGAAAGGCAGAGGTGTGCAGAGGAATGGGGCATGCACAACTCTTCAGCCATGCAGGGAGAGCCAGATTTCCATGGGTAAATCTGCTTTTTGCAGCTGAAGCAGTGAGGATGGACCATGGATCACAGCCAGCAGCGTGGGAGATCAGAAAACTGGTGCATTGAGGTCTCTTCACCCCCCTGGTATTTCAGTGGTCATGAGCAGGTCATGAATGTTTGTAGCAGGCTGAACTTGCAAAATTCCCTGGAAATGAAAACTCAGGGATATTTTTGGCAAATCTGGAAAGGAAATAATAATCCATCCGGAGGCTGCAGGATGCAGCACAGCCCCTGCACATGGAAAGGTCCCACTGCCTCTGAGCTGCACATATACAACAGACACGGGACTTGGCTGACTTGTCAAAACTTTCCTCAACTCACTACAGTGCCTTGCAATCAACTGAATTTTGTATTTGCAGTTGAAACAGGAAAAGCAGGACTTGATCCATACCTTGGTGTAGCAATTATGAAGCAACCTAACGGCAGACTGTAACCAGCATCTGAAAATGGGGAGTGTTGTAACGTACTGAATAACAACATGCTCCAGAAGAGCCCCTCAGCATCAAATATTGCTGAGGTGGACCCCAGTGTAACCACTGGCTTTTAAACAGCAGCATGTTATCAAAGACTCGAGGTGCAGATCCCTGTTTTCCCTCTTCAGGGCAAAGGCTGATCTGGGAATTGGGCTGGGATCAGATGCTTGCGAAAGCAGCCCCTTGCACAGCTTTTACTACAGGCTTAGTGCTTCTTCTCTGGAATATCACTTGGATTTGGCAAAGAGCTGCTTTGCCTAATCCCTATTCATGCAGAGACATGTGGAGGTTCCTGGGAATCCCTGCTGCACTAGGGACTTGGGCTCAGCAAAGTGGGAATACTCCCTGGGAATATTTCACAGTGGGATTCTCAGTTATTGTTGCAGAAGCACTCCAGCAGAGTCCAGCTGTAACAAATCACATGTAAGATCTCAGAGATATCCTCATCAACATGTGCTTGTGACTTGAGGATCTGGAAAAGGGAACAACACAGATGTTTCTGGCATTGACACAGCCAGACTTACCTCTGGTTTCTGCTGTGATCAACAAAGGACCTGGTACATGGGATGCCCTGCCTGAAGGTGTTCTGCCTCACTGTGGCAGCTGTGAGACTCTTTGTCTTTGCCATTGGCTTCTTGAATCCAAATTGCTCCTTTTCCTTGGCAATGTGATTGTCAGGGAGCCCATGCTAACAGATAATAATCAAGGGGCTCAGTGCTGTCCAAATGCAGAGTGGGATGGAGCTGGAGATGGTGGAGTCATGCTTTACTTGGGAGCTGCCACCTGCCTCTGCCTCTTACCATACACCCCAGGAGCAGTGCTGGGACATAGGGAGGGACTTACCTGTAAGACAGGACTGGAGCTGATGTGCAGAGCGTTCCCTGGACTCTGCTGCAGGTGCCAGTGTTTGTGGGATGGGTATCCTTAGCAGCCAGCTTGTATTTGAGGGAGTGACTTGTTTTGGGAACTGCACAGGATGACCTCAGGCACAGCCATAGTTTTATTTTTATACGTTGTCAGTATTTGACGAGGAACATGTCCAGTTTTCTAGAGGAGAAAACCACATCTGAGACAGTTCTGTAGCCAAGAATGTGAAAGCTATTTCAATATTTCTTAGTAACTGTGTTTTGGAGTTTTAGGGTGAGGTAAATTGTAAAATCCCCTTTCTTCCTCACCCCCGTGGAAGTCCAGAGGATTCATGGGCAAAGTCAAGATGTCACAAGAACAAACTGTATTCTTTGGCTGTTTTGAGTAGGAACAAACCATCCCCAGAAGTGTGCTGCAGAGAAACAGAGCAAAGCTTTCCCCTGCTCAAGGAAACTCAGACAGGCTTTTCTCTAAAGTCTTGAGGAGACAGTGGTGCAGAAACTGAGGTCCCAAGATGGCAGCATGAGGAAGAGGAGCAGATGGGATTCCTCACTCCAAACTTTTGAGGCAAATGCAAACCCAGCAATACAGGGTTTAAAAGAATGAAGAAACAGAGCCCTAAAACTAAAACAAGGCTCCAAACAAATCCCATCCCCTGAAGTTTTCAAAATCTGCCTGGACAAAGCCCTGGGCAGCCAGCCCTGCCTTTGAATGCAGTCCTGCTTGGAGCAGGGGATTGGACTGAATGACCTCAAAAGGTCCCTTCCAGTCTAAATATTTCTGTGGTTCTGTGATGGATGTTTGAAATATAGAACAACCAGGCCTAATTATAGCATTGGCAAAATCCATGACACATCCATCTAGAGCTTAAACCAGTGCTGTTCCCTCCCCCATCCCATAAAGCTAGAAACAGGGCAGAAAAAGGTGATCACAATCTGCAACACACAGTGGTTCTTGGACAGGGAGACACTCAAGAGGGAACATCTCAGGAGCTCCAAAATCATCACTAATGTGGAGAAGATGAACAAGAAATGATTGTGAATTCGGGGACACAGAACAAAGTGAGGGGGTGGCAGGTTTAAAATGAAGAGGAGCTTAGAGAGCTTAAGCTTCTTACAAAGACCTTGATTTCTCCCCTGTGGATTTCATTGGCATAAGACATCACTGAAGGAAAATGTATCTATGAATTAAAAACAAACAAACCCAACCAAACAAAAAACCTCACCAAAATAAACCCCTCAAAACAAAACAAATATTCCCCTGTTTATGAGTCAGGAACCTTTGATTCAGGAGATCTTTTGAGCCACAGATCAGTGGTTTTGGCCATATAGAAATGTTCAGGTATCCCCAAGTGTGCATGTACCTCCTATACTGTCAGAAAGAGCTTCAATGAGCTACACATTGCCTGCAGAAACACCTCTGTTCACTCGGGTTTGACCCTCTGCTAAACTTGCAGAGATCAGCAGATATCTCCCATCACACTTGGGAAAAATAATTCCCTGTCACCTTCTCCTTTCACTTACATTATAAACTTCTGTTGCCCAGCTTCTTCCTGACTGAGGAGTCCCAAGCTATTCTGTGGCTTCTTTTGAGAAATATTACTCTACACCTCAATTGTTTCTTCTTTCTAAAACTAGAAAAAACCATTTTTCTAGTTTTACATTATCAGTTTTCTATAAACAGACCAGAAGTTTTGACAATTCACCATCATGGATCTGAATTGTCTGTTGATTCTGTAGGGCATTCACTGTTTGATTTTACTTTTCATTCATCTTCTCATTTTCTAGCCTTTCTTTTGCTTGTCTGGCTCCTCCTGAACAGCAAGCTGAGATTTTTCATGGAAACATTAATTGTCACAGTTAGATCTTTGCTGAGTATGGCTAGTTTAGAGCCCAGCACTGCGTGAAGTCAAGGAGGATTAATCCTCTAGCCATCATTTTGTATTTAGCAGGCATTGCTCATGTTATTGCCTGGCCACTCACTGTTAGCAGATCCTGCACCAGCTCTGCACAGACTTTCACCTTTCCAACTCTACATCACCCTGAGCTATCAACAAACTTCGTCACCCAAGAGCACGTGGTCAGAGAGAGGCATGTGGAAAAAGGCCTTGTCTTTCTGTGCTTTCACACTCATGCTCCCAGAGGCTGCCTCAAGCCCTGGACATTACATAGAGAGCTACAAAACCTATTTGGAGACTTACAGAGGATCCAGCCTAGGTGAGGGGACAGGGTGGGGTTTGAGAGCCTCCCTTCTTCCACAATACAGAAAGTAATCTCCTGGTACCTCAGAGGAGAGGTGCTTGTTTGTAAACAAGCTTTCCATGTGAGGAGTTCACTTATGTGCCCTCCAAGCTCCCAAAGTGACAGGCACTGTCATTCAGCAGCAGTGTGCAGTGCTCTGCAGAGCCTGTCAGTCCCTACCAGAGCTTTGGGGGTCACCCTGCTGCCCTCCTGCCTGCTGTGGGACAGAGAAATCAGTGTCAGCTGCATGGGAAAAACAGAACTCAGCCCTGTTATATTTTTGGTGACCTTTAAGGACCTCACCTGCAGACCCAGGCAGCTGGGCTGTCCCATTGTGCCACCTCTGTTCACAGTTACCCTGCCAGGGGGCCTGGGCAGGCAGGGTGCACCACACAGCTGAGTGCAGAGGGAGACCTGAGCTGTCCAAGCTGCTGCTGTACAGGTCCTGTGTGCCTGAACAAGGCATTCAGAGCCTGCAGCATGAAGGTGCAGGGGGCAAACTGCACCTGAACTAAGAAAGCGTTACAAAGGAAATGAGCACAGCATTTGGCCAGTCCAGCCCAGACAGAAAAAAACAAGCCCCCAGCAGAAATAAGTGGTTTTGACCTGGATTTTCCAGAAAATCACAGACTGACCACACTTAACAGGGTCTTTTGGGGAATGGGGGTGACATACTCAAGAAGCATTGAAATAATCTTAACTGAGCCTGCTGGGACAGACTCCCAAGAAAATCCTGACTGTGAAGCCCCAGTCACTCCACATCTCTGGTATTATCAGTTCCTGTACTCTAACTTAAATCAACAGCACCTTTCCCAGTGCAGTGTACAGCCCTCCAAGAGGATGCACAGACAGGTTCCCCTGGCCATCAAGTGCAAAGTGCTTATCACACAGAAACCTGGTCCTGGTGAAGCTCTGCAGAAATTGCTGAGTTGATAGCCCTCATCTGTGGGATGGACACAGCTCCTCACTTGTAACTGGGACACTGTAGGTCACAGTGGTGTGTACCACAGAGCCTACACCCCCCCCAAAAAAGAACTGACAGCCTAGAAAATGCTTATCTTGTGGTTGAATTACTTTTATTCTGAGGTTACCAACTCCTCACTCCTTACCTACAACCTGCAGCTACACAGAGACAACAAAGTTCTTCCAGGTCTCCAACAGCCCATTGCCACAGAGCTGACAGCCTAAGCAGGGCTCTCCCACCTTCAACAAAAGCCCCAGAAGTTATTTTTGATCAGGTCTCCAGACTGGACAGGCATAACCCCCAAAAGGACAGGACTTTAACAACTGGTCTTGAGTTGTGCAAGGAACAAGACCAGGGGACATTGACAGACAGTTCAAAGCGGTTCAGCCATTGCAATAATAGCATCCACAGCCCCATTACTACAGGGCAGGAAAGGAACACTTGGGTATCTCCCTCAACTCTGCAAAGAAACTGGCTGGAAACCCTTTAAAAAGGAAAATCCAAGCCCTGTAAGAGTAGGAGAGCAATGGATGTCTTGATTTTTAGAGCCTTTGTGCTACAGAAAAGTACAGCAGAGAGCTGCAGCCCAACTGTCAGAGGTGCACTCAGTCTGGAAGAAGTCACCACCCACATGTCCAAGCAACTCTAAATCTTTAAGTCCTTAAAAGTCCTTTAAATCTATATCTTTTAAGTCCTTTCCAACCATTCTATAATTCTATCACCTGGTTCAGCCAGTAAAAGCAGCCATTCTGCAACAGAGCAACACCATCCACATCTGTAATTTCTCCTCAGTACACAAAAGGAGCATCTCACCCTCCCAGCCACACTTCAAGGACTTAGTTCCAAGCATTAAACTAGAAACCCAATCCTTCCAACTCGAGTATCAGGTGGGGCACACAAGTGACAGGACCTACAGCCCCACCAGCAGGAGCAAAGGCAACGCTTCTCCCAGTGGTCCACACTGCACGGGCACTGAACAAATGCACACGGGAGATATTTCAGCTTTTATTCGCAAATCCATCTGTACATTCCGACTCGCCGAGCGGCAGCTGCCAGGGGCCGGCAGCGCCAGGGGGCAGCAGCAACCAGGAGTCACCGGAGCGCCTGGAAACAGGAGCCGGCGGAGGAAACCAAACCCCGCCGGCTTTTGCATCTCACCTTCTCCGAGCGAGGGAATTGGAAATCGAGTCACCTTTATCACATTCAGAAAGGTGTTGGATTTAGAGTCCTGCGCGTTCAGCATAACGATCTCGAGCTGAAGTGATTGTTCTGCAGAGCAGCTTGAAAACTATCCCAGGCTTGCTTTTCTCAAAGCCAGCATCTTAAAGCTGCAGTACTCTCCAGGCATCTTTCCCAGCAATCCCAAAGCCAAATAAACAAAAGGAGCCCTTGCAAATAAATAATCACAGGAAAATAAATTAGAACTGAAATATACAGTTACATGGTCTTTATTTGGTTTCAGAGGTGGAGAAAAGTGGAGCCAGACTGCAGCTTTAAGCCTCATGCCTGAATCAACCTCAAACACTTGGTAAGTTTTACAGCTGATTAGCAGTACAGGTCCGAGATCTGAAGTTCCACGGAGATGAACATTTAGGCACAAACGCACACCCTTCCCCAAGGCATACTTTATTTTTGCGAGTTAGAAAAAAAGCCTGCTATGGGGAAGTGCCCCTTCCCGAGCTGAACAGACACGACTGAAGACCTATTTACTGTCACAGTAAAACATCCCAACAAATAACTAACCCCACCCATGGTTGCAAGGGAAAGCTGGTTCAAACCATGCACCACGGAGACAATTCTCTCTCAGGATCCTTCAACTCCACCACGGATTCCACGAGCAAATCCAGCTACCAGCAGGGCTGCCAGCTGCCTATGGCTTCTTGTGCTCCAAGCCTGGTTGAGGAAAGTCATAAGTCCATTATTTCTGCTTAAGCCAGAAATCCTGTTAATGTCATTTAGAGGCAGTTCTACAGCAGGAGCTCTTGATCTGCTCTCTGTTTGGGGTGCACCAATCCCCTCTCCAGAAACTCCCGCACAGAAAAAACACACAGAAGAGAAAAGCAATCCATTGCAAGCCAGTGTCCGATGATTGTCCCTTTGGGGAGGGCAGGAATCCAGGACAGGGCAAGGCAGGGGAAGGGAGGAGGATGGCAGGTGGGGAAAAGTTAGAAACAAACTCAAAACCACCAAGACACAAGGAGGAGCTCAAAGCCCCTCAGCAACTGATGGCACTGGGTTGCTGTTTGCTAACAAAGTCTGAAATGAAGTCGAACTCGTTCTGTCCCAAGAATAACTCTGGCAGCTCCTGAATCCGGTCCAACCCCAGTTCCAGGACAAGGGATGTCAAGACCTCCTCATCTATAAGATCAGTGTCCATAACATTCAATGTCAGCGCCGGTGAGGGCATGTGCTGCATGCCCGGGTGCTGGCCCGGCCCCACTCTGTACTGCTGGGCACCCGCTCCCATGGGCCCGTTGCTCATGCCCAGCGGGTGGCCCTGGTACTGGGTGTTGAGTTTTTGTAGGTGCATGCTGGCCATGAGCTGCTGGGTGCCCACCGGCCCCATGTACTGCTGCTGCTGACCCGGGCCATTGAACATCATCGCGTTCTGCATCTGGTGGTGGCCCATCTGTCCGCTGAGGCTCGGTCTCGGCCTCATGGCACCGTCCATGCCAGCCCCTCCGTAGGGCATCATCTGAGCGGCGGCGGGCAGCGTCCTCAGCACATGCTGCCCGTGCTGCGGGGGTCCCTGCAGCCCGCTCACCCCCATGCGGTAGCCCTGCAGCCCGGCGCCACCGTGGCTCATCGGCATCATCATATGCTCGGCCATGCCTCCCGGTCCCCAAGAGATGACAGCGCCTCGGCCACGGCTCCCGGGGACGGCTCCGCGTCCCGCTCCCGCCGAGCCGGCTCCGACAGAAGATCCCGGCGAGCTCCCACCTCCTGCTGCCGGGGAAGGCACCGCTCCGCTGGGTCCGCTGGCGGGGGAAGCTGCGCGGAGCCCCGGCCGGGCCCCGCCGGGAGCCGGGCTGTGCCTGCGCGGTGCGCACCGCTCCGGGCTCCGACAGGCAGCGGCGGCTCTGCCGAGCTGGGCTGAGCTCCACACGGCTGCGCTGGGCTGGCCGGGACTCGCGGCTCCGCTCCCGCACTTATAGCGCGGCGGGCGGGGGCGGCCCCGGCGCCCATTGGAGCGCGGGCGGGCGGCCCGGCCCCGCGGGCGGGAAGGAGGCGCGGCGGGCCCGTTCCCGGCTCTGCTCGGCTCGATAGTCCCGCCGCTGCGTCCCTCTGGCACTGCGAGCAGCTCTCTGCAGTCACCTCTCCGCTGCCTTCCTCCTCACAGTGCCCCTGCCCAAGTCTTTGTAGCCGCTGATACACTGGGCATCAGGTGCCACTGCGGGGCTTGTGCTGAGCTCCCTGTTTACGCTGAACGATGCACCTTTGTCAGGTGCTCCCGTGGCTGAGAACAGCTTGTGGCATCAGCTGCGTGGTTGGTTAGTCGGTCGGAAGCATCTTCCTAGCAAGGATGCACCAAGCTTCCAAACACAGATGGTACTGAGGGTGCTGTACCCACAGGGGTTTGCTGGTGTAACTGTCTGCAGCAGTGTCTTTGTCGCCTCTGAGCTGAGCTCTGTCTCCCGTGGCCATCCACTGAGCTTTGCTAGCCAAATTATATCACCGTGGGTGTAGACTACAGCAGCTCTGGTGCTCTCTTCAGGACGTGGTGCATTCCAGTAATGTATGAAAGAACAGCAGTGATCTTCCTTGTCTGCGTTGTGTGTTGAAGAAACCTAGAGACTTCCTTATAAAAGGAATTTATATTAGTGTTGCATAGTTGCCTGCTTGGAAGACACGGAATGACACAGTTCAACTTGCTTCCCCAACTTCATTCTTTGTCCTCTCCCAGACAGCTCTTCACCACAGCATTACTGACCTGGTAGTGGTAGTGACAGACAGAACTTTTCTGCTGGCTTGGAACAGTTTATTTGTGGAGTTTTAAGTGTTCTGCATATTCAGGGTACTCACAGACCCTCGTGAGCAGAGGAAAGGTCTAAGTCAGGCAGCATGGGCACCTTAGAGGAGTTCTGAGCCATGGTACAGACCCAAAGGGTTACTTTTAAGGAATATTTCTGAATCCAAATACTTTAAACCAGCAGCTCAGAGCAGGGAGCACCTGGGAGCCTTCAGCTCCAAGACACCAGCAGCCAGGAATGGAAAGTGTCTTCTCTTATCTGGACAGAGCACAGGGCCATAAATCTCCAGGACATTCTGGGAGCTGCATTTGTTTGTGCCACCTTCTGCCTGGTTAGGTGGCTGGGATAGGTTTCAGGTGTTGTTGGTGAGCCTCTAGCTGATGAATCAGTTGGTTAATTGTTCATTATAATTACGTAATGATTGTTTTTTAACTCTAGAGATTTTGACAAATGCATTTTTAGTACTAATAAACACATGCTCACATACATAGACCTGCCTGCCTACGAGTTCACATGCAGATGCACACCCAGGTGAGGAATAAATGCTAGGGGAGTGTCTGCCCTGGTCTTTTCAGAGGCATCCAGCCATGAAAACATCTCTCACTTGGAGGAGAGGTGTGGTGTGTCCTGCAAGACCTGGGTAGGGGCAGGAATTCTTGGACAGGAGTAACAGGTGGGAAAGGGATCTCCACAGCATTTGCATTACTGAAGACCCCAAAGGTGATAAATTGCCCTTCATTTTGGAAACAAATCAGCAGATGACAGAACACTCTTGCCGAACACAAATGGGAAGGTCCCCTCTATCTCTGTCCTCTCTCATGCCCCTTCTCCTGCAAGGGTAAAACCAATCAGCTGCTCATCCAGCTTGAGAAGAATTTGACCAGAAATGTGTGCCAGCTTTGTGCCATTGTCCCTAAATATTTCCCCAGCATGACTTGGGGTGTTTGAGAAGAACCAGTGCCTGCAGGAAGGGAAGGGCACAGGGGGATGAGACGATGGGAGGCAATGGGCAGAGGTGTGCAGAGAGCCACAACTTCCATGTTTGCCATGTGTGTGCCAATTCCCTGTGCTCTGCGTCCTGAGGGCTCCCTGATCTTGAACCTGCAATATTTTATTTTACAGGGACCAGCTTAGACAATGTGCTGCAATTCACACTGCCCCAGCTGCTGGCTGGGGAGCAGAGGTGGGAAAGGGCTGACCACTTCTGATAGCATCCCTCTCTGCCCTTTTTGGCCCAGAACAACAAGTGGGTCCTTGTTGTGCTCGAGTCTTGAGGATTAAGGACCCAAACCTCTGCAGCCATATTTACAAACGCTGTGTGTGACCCGTCTAACCCCAGGCTCGTGTCTCTGCCCTGCCATCTGTCATCAGGACAGACTGCCCCTTCTGGGAAGGCAGATTAACGGCCAGATCCAGCCTTGGGCTCGTGGTCAGTGAGCCCTAATTGAAGTCACCACATCAGCCACCTCCATCAGTGTGTCAGTCATGGCTTCCTGACGTGGGACTTCCCAATGCTTGGGGTGATTTTATGGGGATACTTTATTCCCTAATCGATTGCTTTATGCCCAGAAATGGCTGCTGTAGCTTTATGATGGACCAGGGTGGGGTGGGGAGCCTTGGGCTCCTGTGTGGTTTGGCTCAAACCCTCTCTCTCTCTCCAGTGTGCTCAGGCTGTGGACCAGAACACTACATTGTTCCTTTGTTGGATTAGTTTTTTTGCTAGCTTGAAGCAAGAAGTTTTCTTTCCCTTCCCCTAGCCTGGAGGATGTATTGGGAATCCTCTTGGCAGCTTTTTGGTTTTTTTTCCTTGAACTGTTTCAGCTTTGATTTTTTTTTTTTTTTTTTTTTTGGTCTATCTGGGAAGCTGGCAGGGGGCCACCCCGAACCTGAGACCTTGGAGAAGCTGAACCAACACAAGAAAGGACACTGGAACCCACCAGCTTTGCCTGCTGTGAGGAGACCCACGCCAGCAAGGTTCCC
Organism: Diglossa brunneiventris; assembly: GCA_019023105.1. NCBI lineage: Eukaryota > Metazoa > Chordata > Aves > Passeriformes > Thraupidae > Diglossa > Diglossa brunneiventris. Next base: position 4,554,760 of record CM032375.1, read on the forward strand.
ATCTATTCTGCCCAAGAGCTCTGTAAGCTCCTGTTCTCCCTTTTCCCTGAGACAAAGGGGGGCAGCTGCCATCTACACGGTCTAGGGAGGGGTGGGGGTTAAGGTTTTGAAATTTTGATATTTAGCATTTGTTCAATCCTCTTCTGTGCCTTGCAGGCACCCCTTTGTTTTTCAGTTTGCTTTTTGTTTCTGTTAATAAATAGTTTTGTTGGGTTTTTTTTTTTCACTTTCACCCACTGGTATTCATTTCTCATTGAAAAAAGGGATTACTGGAACCCTTCTCTTTAGAGGAAACACTCATTTCAGGGTGTTTTCTCCTAAATTTGTCTCCAAATGGAGAGACCCGGGTCTCTACTGTCCTGGCTGTACTGGTACCATCAGCCCTGTGTTATCAGGGGTGCATTACCCAGGCTGGGGATTAGCCAGATTGTTGCTCCAGTGGCACCAGTTTGCCTTGGTGATGTCTTTGTCCCAGGTCAAGGCATCCATGAGGGTGGGCAGAAGATCAGGGATTTGACCAGCAGCACTTGGCAGATCTTTTCTTTTCCCTCTTAGGAGGCAGCCTGATTCCCAGCTCTGTGCCACCATGATTTTGTGTAGGTGAGGTGCTCACTCCACATGTTTGATGCTGATCTCATGCATTGACTGTGCAGCTCCAGTGGAGTTCCAGGGGTAAACTCTGCCCTCAGGCTCCCCAGGGATGAGAGGTAGCATTGCCATGTGCTTCTGGAAGCACAAAGACTTTCATCTTGCAAGGTTCACCAGCTCCTTGCTCGTGGCTCAGGCTCCTGGGAAGAAAGCTACAGGGGAAATGCAATGGATTTGGAGCATGTCATATATTATCTCATTTTCTTTTGGTGTGAGAATCCAAAATAAACTCAGGCATCCTGCATGATCTGAGAAGCTCTCCTTAGCAATACTGATCTTTGACCTACTTTTTCTGTAGATCGTAACGATTTCTTATTCTAAGATAACTATTAGGATTATTTTTTTTTTAGGATACAATGAATATTATTTATGTTCCTTTACTATACAAGTAAAATCCTTTAAATTCTCCCTCCAGAGACCAATCTGATCACACAAAAGCATACTGCCCGGCAGAGGGAGGCCAAACAGGTCTGATGGACTTGGAGGGTCCCAGAGCCCAAACTGCCCACCCCACAGGGTCTGCTTTTCCCTTTCTGGTGCATCTGAATTCCTTCAAGTCCTGCCTGGGGACACCTCTGCTCCCTCTCCCTGCACTGCCAAGGGGTTGAAAGTTTTTCTACCTAATGTTTGATTGTCTTGGAACATACACTTTAACCAAATATTCACCATCAGCTGCTGAAGGTCTCTATACCAGATCTGGAAGGATCCTAGGGAGCCTCTGCTGCACATCTAATGCTTTCCCAGCAGATTTGTTTATTGACAACCAGGAGATGAGAAGGAGGTGCAATACACTCATTTTTAATTTGTTTAAGGACCATGGCAGTTTGCAAACTTCAGCTCTGGAGGTGAGAAGTCCAGCAGAGACTATGGTGCTATAAATACTGAACCAGGAGCAAATTCTGATGGAATTTCTTCAGTTCGTCTTTAAATGGGTATGTCAACAAGCCAAGATTTAGAAGTTTAATTAAATATTAATTTTCTTTACACCGAGTTACACTTACAGGTGTTTCTGACAAAGAGAATTGGCCAACAGCAAATTCTTTGAGACACCCTGGTACCCCAAACATATTTCTTGTCCCCAGATGGGTCTGCCATGGCCAATTAAGGTGACAACCAGCATTCACTGGGCAGGATGTGGGGAATCTGTGGTTCCACCAGGGCCATGGGTGCCAGCATGGCCCAGCAAGGAGCTGTGGTGGATCTGAGCTCCCTGGGGGCTGTGAGCGGGGCAGAGCAACATCTCCTGGGAAGGTGCCCCAGACACTGCCTGCCTGGTGATGTGTCACTGTAGGACACGAAAGAACACAAGCACACCACCGTTCTCAAGGTGAAGGAAGAAAAGGGCAGTTTATTTTCTGATTCCAACATTTATAGTTTTCCAAAAGTGACAGCGGATTGGAGGGTGACAGTGACACCTCTCCAATGACACTGGTCAAACCAACAGTCCATCAGTTTTCTCCTCCTCCATAAAAGAAGACAGAACAATCAGTTATTTACAGAAAGTGTCTGAGAAAGTTCACCACAAGAGTGTCAACATCAGAAGGCCTAGAAAATCTTAAAAAATCAGGGTGACAGTGATGGTCTGTGGAGCTGAGGTTATTTGCAGGCAAGGACTTTGCCCAGCGCAGTCATGGTGTCGTGCCATCCCTCAGTTCCTGTGGGGCAGGAACAGGCTCGTGCCAGCATGGAGCTTCCTTGAGCAAATGCCTCTTAGGTGAGAGAGATGGGATGAGTGTGGCTTTTCTCATTTCTCATTTCTCTGAGAGCAGCTATGGGTGTGCAGCAGGAAAGACTTTTCATTAAGATTTTAAAAGCACCCAGATATTAAGGAGGAAAAGCAAAGAGCTCAGATGAGGCTCCTCTCTGGGCACCAGCAACTGCACAGCCACACAGCAGCCACACCCAGCAGCAGCCCTGCATCTCCTCTCCCTGATTTCTGCCTGGGGTCCTCCAGGAGAGCAGAATCCGGGTGCTGCATTAGCCTGTGATTCTCATCTGCATTTAGATGGAAACACTTCATAAAAAGCAGGAGGTGCTAGGCAGAGCCAAGGGGTGCAAACAGCCCATGGGAGGGGGCAAAGGGTGGGTTGAGCCCCCAGAGCCCCACTGGGTGCAGGGACTGGTCTGCAGCCAAGAGCCAGCTCTGGGGAGCCATGACCCTGCTGGGTTCCAAGCATGGGAGGGCTGAGCTTCCTCTCAGCTCTGTGGGAGCCTGCCAGATGTGCAGGTGCTGGGTGTGCAATCTCCTTGCACAGGCTTCCTGTGTGCACTGATGTGGGCCCACTTGCCCCTCAGTGCATCTCACCTGCCAGGGCCACTAAAGGGTGCAAAGGTGGCTGAGGCCAGAGCCAGGCAGGAGGGGCTGGTGCTCCCAAGGAGTGGCAGCACAGCTGATCCCAGTGCCCCGTGTGCTCCAACCACCAAGCTGGCTTGCCCAGGTTGTAAACAACTTCTTTTTTTTTTTCCCCTCTGGGCTAATCTCGCTCTCTGGGGGCAGATAACATCGCTGGAATTTTTCCAGTGTCCTTTGCAAGAGCCTCCTGCTTTGGACTTTGGCTGAGACACACATGAATGAGACACGAGCTTCCTCAATTGCTTTCTCTTGTTTGCTTTCCTCTGGACCTGCTTCCTGCTCTGCTCACTGCTTCTGGTTCCTGGTCTCATGGACAGTGACCAGAGCAAGCTCAGCACCACCTTGTTGTTGCAGTGTATTTGCAGGGGATAGGCCACAGTGTGCACCAGCCAGCCTGCTTCTAAGTTTATTATCAAAGCCTCAAAAATTCGTCAAAGCTATTAGAGCATAAATTGGGCTAAATTAAGAAAGAGGAGGCTGAGAAACTGAATACCAAGATCACAAGAACTAAATAACAGAAAATTATAAAACACCTGAACTATAACCAATCATATACTCCAAGAAATGCAGGCAGAAAATGAGTGAACAAGACAAAGGCACCAATCAAGAAGTGTGTACTTAGTAGTTTGTAAAATCTATAAAGATGTGTGTAATATAAACAATAAACAACTTCTATTTAATCATATTAGTCAGTTGTTCAAGAGGCCTAAACTTCCTGCAATCCTTGTACTTCCCTGGATGTCCCTGTGGGCTGGGGCTGGGATGCTGGCAGGAAGCAGAAGGGGCAGTGGGGTCTGGGCTCTCCTCACTGATGCCCTGCAGAGTGGGGCTGGCCCTTGGTGAGCTCCTGCCCTGCATCCTGACTTATTCCAGGGCAGCTGCTTTGGGTTTAGTCCTGTACCATGGCTGGGGTGGCTGCACTTCAGCCTCAAAGGCCCAGAGGGGTTCTTGTCCCGTGGCAGAGCCAAACCCAGTACAGGTGGTGTGGAACCTGAGCCCCAGCCCACCCAGCTGCCTGTCCCTCAAGACCTCAGGGACCTCCCTATAGGGTCTGACAACAGAAAATCTGTCCTGCTTTGGAGAGGGCTGGCAGCCCAAGCACCCCTCAGCCCCGGATGTGCAGCCTGAGCCTGGCCCAGAGGGCTCCAGGTGCTGCTCTGAGCGTGGCAGGACAGGCAGCCTGCCAAACCAGTCTGCCAGCACAGCCTGTGACATGCCACAGGGCCCTGAGTGTCACCAGCTCGTGCCTCAGCAGGAGTGGTGCACGTGTCACCACTCACCTCTTCCCCGTGCTGCCATCCCTCCCCAGCACAGTTCTGTGGCTCGCTGCAGTCAGGGAAACTGAGGCACCGACCCTGTGGCCACAGCTGAGCCACCACCCTGCACAGGCTTGTGCTCTGTTGGTGTTTCTCATTTCTATTCTTCCTTTCCAGCTGGGAGTTTTCCAGGTTTCTGTATGGAGTCTGTGGTCCACAGACAATGAACGAGCTGGCTCTGGCGTCCAAGGGAGGATCCACTGCCCAAGTCTTGGGGCTCTGCTCTTGCACAGTGCCCTCAGCCCCATGGCTGTCCTGTCCAGGCCCTCCAGCATGTTCTCTCCCTCCTAAAGACAAGCCAAGGGGTCAACCCTTGTCATGTGAGTGACCTGTAGATCTGCTCTGGGGTAAGAAGGCTTTGCCCAAGGCCTGGCTCACATCACTGCCCAGGCTTGTGGTCATCACTGCATGGCCTTTCTGGACATCCTGGTCACCACGATTTCCCTCAGGCTGGATTTGAGGCACAGGTGGACAGAGCAGGCTGTGGTTTCTCTGGCAAGAGGCCTGCTATGTCCTGTCCCATCACAGGTCAGGACTGCCTCTTCTTGGGTCCCCTGCCATGCCCTGTCCCTCTGCCCACTCCTCCCAGGACCTGCTGTGCTGGTGGGCTCAGTGGAGATGTGTTGGGGAGGATGGAACAGGAAAGCCTTATAAATATGATTGTCTGGCAAAAGGTTTTGAGAATATGGAAACTCTAAGTGAGATTGAAATGAAAGCAAGCTTTGAGATCCTTCAGTTACTGAACAACTGGAAAACAATGGCATGGCCAGCTGAAGGTAATCCCCTTTTGATCAAACAATACACTCTGCTTGCAGACAGGCCCAAGGCTCAGAGCAGACCCTGCCAGCTTGGCAGAGGGGCCCAAAGAGGAGTTTTTAGGGTTTAAAATGGAACACAGTGTGGTAATGTAATGATTCTTATAGGCTGTATGTAAATGCTGTAGGATTTGTATCTTGTACTAGATTGGTTAGTGAGAATCAGAATATTCAGCACAGAAGATGATTTATGGTATTGTAACGGAACTTCACTCTCTTAGCTCTTACTTACTTACTCTTAGCTCTTACTCACTTACTTGCTTTTCTATGCTCTTAGCTCTTACTCTTACTCTCACCTCTTAGCTCTTACCCCTCTTACTCTCTTAGGCTTTTACTCTCTCACCCTCTCATCCTCTCTGCCCCTCTCTTCTCTCAGCCTGCTCTGAGCTGTGGCTGGCAGCTCCCAGCAGGGCCCTGCACCCAGGCCCTTTGCAATAAACCACAAGTTCCTGACCTGGCTGCAGAGATCTCTGGTCTCTGTCCATCCCGACCGTGCAGACCCCCCCGTCGCTCCTACAGAGATGGACAGCACTGGGGCTTTCTCACTCAAGTGCTGCCTCTGTGAGACCCATTGTTCTCTGGGGCAGGCAGCCCCAGAGAGGTTTGGGGTTATTTCTTGTTATCTGCAGGCTCCTGCCCTGCTGCTGTGCTGGGGCAGATTAGCTGTGGCGGTTTCTTTGCTCTGCTGTTGCCTCATGCAACTGACTTGCATTTGGAGGTTGGGGTAGTCGGGGCTGTGGTGGTGAGTCTTTGTGGGGGCTGTAGAATGGTGTTTCTTTCATTATCACAGGAATATCTGTTGCTGTTTATCTGCCTTCTCTTTCCTTCGTGTTATGCAACCTCCTTTTCAGATGTCAGTGGTTGTTTCTCTAGGGCTGATGTAGCAACAAAACTCTTGCTGGTATTTCCAGACCCTCATGGCTGTAACATCCAAAGTCATACCTGCCCTTCTCTGACTGCATTAGGATCCCCAAGTACTTTTCCACTGCATTTATGAGTCCAGGTGTTGAGCAGGGACTACAGCAAAGCCCTGGGAAGATGCAAGCTTGTGAATGGGCTGGGTGCTGGCAGCTCTGGTTCATGTGGCCAGGGGAGGATCAGGGCTGGTGACTCAGGGCAACTGAAAGTTCTGTCCTGGGAGAGCTGCCTGGGATCCAGGTCGCTGGGACCTGTTTGTCAGGTTCCTATATTTGTTATTCACTAGCTCAGTATTCCTGAAAACAAATCGTGTTGTTGACACCTGATTGGCATCATAGGCGTCAGAGCATGGAGAGTGCCCAGCGTGGAGAGCCTGTTTGGGTGGCTGAATCCCAGCTCTGCAGTGGCCACATCTCAGCCCTGTGCCTGCCTGCAGCCCCAGCAGCTCCTCCTGCCCCTGAACAGCCCTGGTGCTGCCTGGGGACCTGCCCTGCTCCTCCAAAGCCAGGGCAAAGCACCACAGCCTTTGCTGTTAGAGACCTTCAGACTCTGTCATGTGTGCCTGGGTTTGGTGTGTGGTGGCTGCAGGCTGTTCATAGAACTGTAGAATCTTCCTGAGATGGAAGGGCCCACAAGGATCATGGAGCCCAACCCCAGGCCCTGCCCAGAAAACAGAAATAAAAGCTGGAATCCCCAGTTTTAGTGCCTGTACCCTGGACTGGGCTGCAGACATGCCATGGCAGCAGCTGGGATCTGTGTGCCCCATAATCCACGGGACACACTTTTTCCTTTAGGATTTGCTGTCATTGTTCCAGTGCCATGCTCAGGGTGCTGAGAGAAAGTGAGAATAGAAATAATTGTAGGAATTAATAATCATGGAATATCCTGAGTCAGAAGGGACCAAGGATGATGGGGTCCTGCCCAGAGCCCCCAACAGCCCCACCCTGGCCATCCCTGCAGCGCTGCCCAAATTTCTCCCCCATCCTTCATCTCCCCCATCCCTCACTCTCACAGAATCATGGAATGTGCTGAGCTGGAAGGGACCCACAGGGATGATCAATCCCAAAGCCAAACCCTGCCCAGAGCCCCCAGCAACCCCACCCTGGGCATCCCTGGAGCTCTGGCAGCCTCGGGGCCGTGCCCATTCCCTGGGCAGCCTGGGCAGTGCCAGCACCCTCTGGGGGAAGAACCTTGCCCTGAGCTCAGCCTGAGCTGCCCTGGCCCAGCTCCAGCCGTGCCCTGGCTGTTGTCCCTGGCCCAGAGCAGGGATCAGAGCTGCCCCTCCACTGTCCCTTGTGAGTAGCTCTCAGTGACCTCAGCTACTCCTCATATTGCTTCTCCTCCTCTCCTTCACTGGGCTTTGGGACACAAACCCCTTGGGTTTTGCTCCCCAGCTGGCCCCTTCTGCAGCACAGGTGAGCTCTGCTGGCTGGTTGTGGTCCCTGAGTCACCACTGGGCTGGGGTAGGACAGGACAGAGTCACTGCTGTGTGAGAAACTGCTGGTTACACAGAGAGGAGAAAGAGCTGGCAACAGGCTGGTGGCAGAGTCTGAACAGCCTCGGGATGCTGCAGACAGTTCTGGGGAGAAGGTACTTGTGGCAGGACACTGCTTCCTTCATTTCTAACAATGTCTTTCTGGAGGAGGACGTTTCTTCTTACACCAAGATTAAGCAGAAAAACCTGCCAGCTAAACCAGGGATTTCACTGATAGGTAATTTTTGCTTAATAGCAAACCAGTCCCATGAAAATATTTGTTTTACTCTGAAGAAATAAAGAAACAATTTTTTCTTCTTGCGTCATCCATTCTCCTTTTTATCGCGGTAAAAGCTGACAGGGAGCAGGAGCTGCTTGTGATCTTAGAAATACAGAAGAAAACATCTGTTGGTGTTTGTGGTGGGAGAAGCAGAGCTGTGCCTATCTCACTGAGCAGCCCTGCTGCTGCTGCCTGCCTGGGCTTTGGTGATCTTGTCATGTCACCAGAGCAGCACTGCTGGCCTGGTGCAGGGAGTGTGTGGAGATCAGCCAAAGCAGAGGGGTTTGTGCCCAAAGGAAGGCCAGTTCTCATGTGGGCAGCTTTTCCTTTTAGGGTTTCTTTTGATGTGAAGAAAATTGTCTGGATGCTTAAGTGAATTATTCATTTATTGGGAGTAAACTGAAAATGTGTGCTATCCAAAAATGCACGTTGCTGGCCGGTATCCACTGCAATCCATGGGAGTTATTGGCATGTGTGATGTCAGGAAAACAGCTCGTGTTGCTGCTGCCATTGTCAGGATTAAAACTCAACTGCCCTTTTTGGGAACACTGACTGCTGAAGGCATCTGTTGTGTAAGGAACAAGCTGGTGAAAGTAGATGACTGTCAGGTGGGGAGAGAAACCCTCCTGCTGCTGCCACGGCCATGCTGTGAAAGGTGTTTGTAGTTCCACACTCTGCAAGGTGTTGGGAGAGTTGGTGCTGTGGGTATGGGGGTGCAGGAGGGGTAGGAGCAGCATCTCTCCCTCCTCTCCCTCCCTCCTCCACCTGCCCCATCCATCTCTCTCTGCTGCTGAATCTATGAATCCATGGGTTGTACAGGATGGGTTGTCTCAGGGGGTTCTCCTGTGTATCTCAGCGAGGAAGTGGCCAAGGCCAGACTCTGAGATTCTCCTGTCACTGAGGTCTCCCTGATGCACCCAGCAGAGACATGAGATGGTGCCAATCATGGATTGGCATCCTTTACATGTGTTAGATCCTTTACATATGTTTACATCCTTTACATCCTTTTAAATATCTCATTTCCTGATGCCAGTGACCCCAAGTGCTGCCAGTCCTGGCCTTGGCAAGGTCTGAGTTGGGCTCTGCAGTTGAGAGCATGAAATGAGTTTAGGGAAAAGCTGAAAGTCTGAAATGGGAAAATCCACATTAAAAAACTGCAGTCCCTGGGAGACTCCAGTGTAAGGCTGGGGGACGTGGAGTTACAGGTCTCTCACCTGGGACAAAGCTCGAGGTTTGGGGTGAGATTTGAGCCACCACAGCTCTTCCTGTGTTCCTGGCTGTGGCTTGGTTGTGCTGCACTTTTCAGCAGCACTGTGAAGGCATTCCCCTGTCTTGGGGTGAGGTGGCTGTGTTAGTGCTGTCCTGAGGAAACAACATGTAGAACTGTGCTCCATGGCTGCATTTTTGCAGGCTGAGTTGCCTTCTCACTGCTGTGGTTTTCTGATGCTTTGGGGACTTCCAGCATCACACACAGGAGCTCATCTAGTGCTGGAGCTCTTGATAAGCAGGGAAAAAGGGCCCTGGGCTGGGAAGCAAGGTTTTCTTCTTGCTATGGATATGTGGCATTAATCTGGTCCACTCTCTGTCATGTGATGCCCTCTCAACCCTGGAAAGCAATCTGGACCAGCTTTAAGCTTCCACCTTGGTGGCCCTCAGTCCCCTGCCTGCTGTGCTTCAGAGAGTCTCCATGAGAAGGTTCAAAGGGCTTTGTGCCTCAGGAGCTGAGCTCCGCCAGAGCTGAGCAACGAGAAACATGGGCTGGAGCAACCAGGAGAAACTGTCCAGGACAGTGCAGCCCCACCAGTGTCTGGGACCTCCTCTGGGCATTTTCAGCTGGATATTGTCAGGTAGGAGGATTTGGACTGGGCTTGGACTCAGGAGCACTGGCAAGGTCCAGCATGGATGTGGGCCCTGCAAATGAGTCCAAGGGGGCAGAGAGCTGCTGCTACTCTCCCCACATGGGTAGCTGATCCAAGCTGCACAGGTTTCTACAGCATTCCCAGCTCAGATCCCCCTTCCCAAAGTCATATGAGCAATACAGCTTCCTTCTCAAGGTGTGGGAGCAGGTGACACAGCACACAGACTCTGCAGGCACTCCTGGAATGATCACCATTCATGGGCACAACGTGGAGATGCATGTGTTCCATGGGTTCACTCAGATCTGGGCATGTGTTTCACAGCCTCTGCTCCATGGCCAGAGGGGAATGCTTTTGAGCTGTGACAGGTGACCCAGTGTCACTGCTCAGGAATGTGGCAGGTGTTGCCCATGTTTTGGACCCTGAGCTTTGGGTGTGTGCTGGACCAGGTGATGTTGGGGGAAGGGGAGGACAAGGACGAGGCAGGTGAGGGGGTCTGTGCACAGGTGGCTTTTCTGCTAGCTGAAAGCACTTGCTGCTCTCTCTCTCTACTCAGGTGTTGTCCCCAGAGCAGCTGCCTGAAGATATTGTACCTGGGATGTGGTAAAGTCTGTGGCTGCACCCTGGAGTGGTCTGGCTGGAGCATTGTGTCAGAACAAAGCTGCTCCAAACCTGCAGATCAAGGGCTGAATCACTGCAAAGGTCTGCCCTGCTCACTGGGGCTGCCCACACTCGCTGTGATGGCAGGACTGGGAGCACAGGCAGAGGCAGCCTGCTCTGAGCTCTAAAGCCTTCCAGCTTGACAAACCTTGCTGAGGCATCCCTGCCTTGTCCTTTGTTTCATGTGTAGCCATGATATTTTCTGAAAAATCCTTTCCTTAGGATTTTTCCTCCTGAGAAGCTGAGAGGCCTCAGGAACAAAATGTAAACAATGATTATCTGCTGCTGTGGAATGCAACAGGTGCATCTGTGATTGGTCTCATGTGGTTGTTTCTAATTAATGGCCAATCACAGTCAGCTGGCTCGGATTCTCTGTCCGAGCCACAAGCCTTTGTTATTCATTCTTTCTTTTTCTATTCTTAGCCAGCCTTCTGATGAAATCCTTTCTTCTATTCTTTTAGTATAGTTTTAATATAATATATACCATAAAATAATAAATCAGCCTTCTGAAACATGGAGTCAACATTCTCATCTCTTCCCTCATCCTAAGACTCCTGTGAACACCACCACATCCATGGGCTCCTTCCTTGGGCCAGGAGATCATCTGTCCTCACCATCTCTGTGCCACAGGGAATGGACATCTCTGGGACCTGAAGGGTCCCATCTCAGCCTCTCCTCATGTAGAAGATGCTCCAACCCCTTCATTTTTTGGCCCTGTCTGCTCCAGTAACTCCACATCTTTTCTGTACTGCAGTTTGTGCAGCACTTTCTGGGCGCTGCTTCTCAGAGATCTTGAGATCTCCTTGGGCTTCCAAGCACCTTTGGGAATGCCTTGGAGTGTTGTGCTGCTGATGTGTCTCTGTTACCTTTGCAATCTGCATTAGGGAGCTGCATTAGCCCCTCGTGGGGGCCACCATGACTCCGGGGTCAGCCTGCCCTGGGGCAGCTGGGTGCCCCATGTGCTGTCCCTCCACCACTGCTGCTCACTGCGCCCTCCTGCTCTGGCTCTGAGCTGCCTGAGAACTCTGGGCCATGTCAGGGTTTTGTGGAGCTGAGCTGTGCCTGGGCAGGAGTGTGAGGTGTGCCTGGGTTGGTGGGGGGATTCCCAAGGCCAGGACAAAGCACAGCAGTAGGCGGGAAGGTCAGCTTGAGGTGCTGCAACTGTTCTGTGCTGTTCTGTGCAATGTGTGAGCAATGAATTACACATGGAAGTGAAGGAAGTGAGGAGAGCTGGACTTCCCCTGCTTGTCCTTTTGTGGGGTGAAAACTATGAGCAGGTTTTGGAGCTGGTGACAGCAAGGAGCAGGAAGAGGAAGTGTGAAGGATTATAAATATCTGGCTCTCCAGGGGCAGAGCAGTGAGATACTGGTTTCCATGAATAGGCTCCTGGAGTATGACACTCTCTTCCCTCTTTCGTGTGGCTGTGCTCCAGATAACAGAAACCACTGCTGATTTCCTGAGCTCACTATCTTTGTCATAAAAACCCCAAACAGCAGCAGTTTATAAATAAGGCTTAGGAAATAGAGCTGCTATTCTGAGGCGCAATGAAACCAGCAGCTTGACCAGCTCAACGCTTCAATTCTGGTTGAGCCATCACAGAAAGAAACCTGAAGCCTTTCACCAAGAGGAAAGTGGAACTGGGCTGCAAAGCAGGCCATGGAAGTGCTGTGCAGAGTCAGGGTCTTGGCTGCCAGGGGCTGCCTGCCTCTCTCACTGAGCTTAACCCTTCTAGAATCAGAGACTCTCCTGAGCTGGAAGGGACCCACAAGGATAATTGAGTCCAGCTCCTGGCCCTGCACAGGACAGGCCTAAGTATCCCAAATTCAGGCCAAGAGAGGACCAAGAGAATCCCACCCTGTGCCTGAGAGTGTTGTCCAAATGCTTCTTGAATGCCCAAACTCCACCAGAAAACCTATCTGCATCCTGGCAAGAGCCCACAGACAGAGCTACCTGCCTCACCTGCTGCACCAGAAAACACTCAGCTTCTGGTTCCCTCTGCTTCTGCAGCCTGTGCCATTGCAGGGCTTTGTACTAACACCAGTGGATAACATTCCATCTGGATCTGTGTTCTACCTCAGCCAGATGCTGAGGAAACCTTCAGCAAGATAGCAGGAGCTGAAATGAGCGCAGGGATGTCTGCTGGAGGTTTTCTCAGAGCTCACCCTGTGCCTCTGGCCAGAGGGTCAGCCCTGTGCTGGGGCTTCTGGGTGCTGCCCCTTCCCTGCTCTGGGTGTGAACCTGGCCCAAACTGTGCTGAAACCCCAAACATGTGTGGGGATTTCTGGCTCGGTGTTGTCCTGGCACAGAGGAGCAGATCTGACAGGATGGCTATGATGGGGAAGCCCTCGGGAAGGGAATTCCTGAAGCTCCAGCACTTGGGGAAAGATATGGATCTCATGGACTGGAGAGTGTTTTGAGACATGCAGTCATCAGCACAGCCCTGAGAGCTGGAGGTGCTGAAGTTTACCCTGGAGAACAGACAGCAGAGGAAGGCAGGAGAAATCTCCAAATCCACAGAGAAGGTGGAGGATGGATCTTTCTGCCATGATCCTCTATGTAGGAGCGATCGGGGGTCAGCATGGTCGGGATGGACAGAGACCAGAGATCTCTGCAGCCAGGGCTGGGAACTTGTGGTTTATTGCAAAGGGCCTGGGTGCAGGGCCCTGCTGGGAGCTGCCAGCCACAGCTCAGAGCAGGCTGAGAGAAGAGAGGGGCAGAGAGGATGAGAGGTGAGAGAGCAAAAGCATAAGAGAGTAAGCGGGGTGAGAGCTAAGAGGCGAGAGTAAGAGCTAAGAGCTAAGTGTCCTGGTTTAGAGTAGTCAACCCAGGACAGTAAGTAAGTAAGAGCTAAGAGAGCGAGGTTCCCATTACAACACCATAAATCATCTTCTGTGCTGAATATTCTAATTCTCACTAACCAACCTAGTACAAGATACAAATCCTACAGCATTTACACACAGCCTATAAGAATCATTACATTACCACACTGTGTTCCATTTTAAACCCTAAAAACTCCTCTTTGGGCCCCTTCTGCCAAGCTGGCAGGGTCTGCTCTGAGCCTTGGGCCTGTCTGCAAGCAGAGGGTGTTGTTTGATCAAAAGGGGATCACCTTCAGCTGGCCATGCCATTGTTTTCCAGTTGTTCAGTAACTGAGGGATCTCAAAGCTTGCTTTCATTTCAATCTCGCTTAGAGTTTCCATATTCTCAAAATCCTTTGCCAGTCAATCATATTTATAAGGCTTTCCTGTTTCATCCTCCCCAACACCTCTAAAAGGCTTCAGCTGCAGGAAGGAGGATTCAGGTGAGACTCAAGGAAGATCTTCCTGCTTGGAGACAGTGCTTTATCTTGTAAGAACTTTAAAATAGGACAATGCAAGGATAGCTGAGCTACCTGAAACTGGAGGGCAGGCCTGTCTTCATCCAAAGTCCCTTCTAGTCTCAAGGTGATGCCACATCCATTCTATGAGGTTCTGTGGTCTGTAGGGTGTCTGTCAGGGTGTGCTGAGTGTCCAGAGTGCAGCATCTGCCCTTTGCAGCTCCTTGTGTGTAGTTTTACAGTTCAGGCCAAGAGAGGACCAAGCTGCTTGCTGCCATGTGGAGCATCCTGAAGCAGCTTCCTTGTGGGCAGAAAAAAAGTCTGTGTGGATAGCTGTGCTACCCAAAACCTGTCATGATTTGCATTTTGAGAAGGTCATGTATCTTGGGGGCTGCTGAACCTTGATAGGTGTGATGGTGTTCACAGGGGTCTTAGGATGAGGGAAGAGACGAGGATCTGACTCCATGTTTCAGAAGGCTGATTTATTATTTTATGATATATATTATATTAAAACTATACTATAAGAGTAGAAGAAAGGATTTCATCAGAAGGCTGGCTAAGAATAGAATAGGAAAGAATGAATAACAAAGGTTTGTGACTCGGACTCTCTGTCTGAGCCAGCTGGGTTGTGATTGGCCATTAATTAGAAACAACCACATGAGACCAATCACAGATGCGCCTGTTGCATTCCACAGCAGCAGATAACCATTGTTTGCATTTTGTTCCTGAGGCCTCTCAGCTTCTCAGGAGGAAAAATCCTAAGGAAAGGATTTTCCATAAAAGGTGTGTGTGACAGATGGGAGCTGCCTGGCTCATGGACTGTCCCACAGCCAGAGCTCATGGACTGATCCCCAGAGCTCTGTGCTTCCACAAGGCAGAAGCTTCTGCTGAAGGCATGCCATGCCATGCCATGCCACCCCTCCATCTCCAGAGCAGTGCAGCCTGGCAGAGTCCCAGCTGGCAGGAAATCAACTCTTGGTGCAAGAAGAGATGATTTCCAGCACGTTGCCAGCTCTGGCTGTGCAGTTGGGCTTTGCAAGCTGCAGCACTGACAGCACAAGCTCTTAAACAAATACTGTCTTCTGCTGTAAGGTTTGTAATTGCTGGCCACAAACCACAGGCAGCTGGGCCTGGCTCCAGGAGAGAGAGATGTGCAAATATTCCTCTGTTAGAAGTTATCTCCAAGATGCTGCCACAGCCTGGGCCTCCCAGAGAGGGTGGGGAGAGAATGGTTCACAGGTAAAGGTGGATCATCTCAGCACAACCTGGGGTCATGGGAAGCTGCTCCTGCTCTCCAGCGCCTCACCTTCTGCATTCCAGATGCAAGCAGGAATTCTACACACACATACACACAGAGAGAAGGGCACCAGGCTACAGGAGGGTGTGTGGTGTGTTTGTTACCAGTCCCTGTGGGCTCAGCCTTGAGGAAAGGCACTAGCAAAATGGCAAAATCCATGCCAGTTTGAGTTCTGTCACATCAAAAACTTTCTCCATATTCCCTACTGGTATTTTGGAACTGACAGCTCATGGCAGTTGTGACAATGGGTTCAGCTAATCCAAAAAAAAGTCCTGGATATGGAGCTGTACACAGATTTTATATATATTTCATGCATTGTGCCTGTAAAGTAAAATGCTATTTAGTGTAGTTCTTCTAGGTTTCCTTGTTTGTGTGCCTGAAACTACAGATGGGATGGGATGGGATGGGATGGGATGGGATGGGATGGGATGGGATGGGATGGGATGGGATGGGATGGGATGGCTGGGATGGGATGGGATGAGTGGATAGAGTGCAGATGGACTGTGTCTTCTGCCAACTCCTTTCTCTGAAGCAGCACAAGCCTCAGGGTTTCCTGCTCTCCCTGTGCTGCAGCAGCAGGGACACAGGAGAGATAAGCAAAGAGCATTTTTCTGGTGGACTAAATTTTCAGCCACAGCAGGTTTGTTAAACATGAGAGCCTACCTGTCCCTAAAAATGGGTCTGATTGCAGTGAAACAGCTCAGGAAGGCCCATGGCTCCAGTGGACCCTGCCCCTGCTGGCCATTTCCAGCTCAGCTGGGAGAGCCAACTCCACATTCCCAGCGGAGGAACAAGGAAGAAGTGGAAAAAGGAATAAAACCACAATGCCCTCAGCTGAGCGATGTAGCAAGGCTCTACTTTCCTGTGCCTGTGGCTGCACTGGCTCCCTGAGATGATTTTTAGGTACCAGCAGCACTTCCAGACGGATTCAGCCCAGCCAGCTGCCAGTGGGGCACCTCTGGCTCAGCTTCCTTGGTGAGGGACAGCCTTGGGAAGGCTCCAGCAGTTTTATCTCCTGCAAGGACCGTCTGCTCCGAGCACATCCAGCCCTGCAAGGGCTCTGAGCACACCCAGCCTGGGCTCTGAGTGCCCCTGCATCCCTCTGGAGAGGATAATCTTGGCTGTGAGCCTCTCCCAGCCACAGGAGAGCTTTGCTGGGCACGCTTGGTTAGCTGTAGGACTGAGAGAAGGGGAGCAAAAGCACTGCTGGGGTTATTTGCAGTGAGATGTAGAAAGAACATCACCCACTGTGTCTCCTGGGCTGCTCAGAGGGCTGACTGCAGGACACAGCTCAGATGAAAATGAACATTACTGGGCTTGGAAGTGCACTTCATGTTATGGCCAGAAGTGGCTGGGAAAAATTTCCTGGAGCTGCTGTTGCCTCAGCTTATACAAACTTACTAAGAAGTCGTGGAACCGGGCCAGGTGAATCAGAATTCATTCAGGAAAGAAAAGTTCAGGGTTGTAATTGAACCTGTTTCAGAGCTCTTTCAGAACGAAACACTTCCAGGTTTCCTTTTGAAGTGGATATTTTGAAATCTCAATGTTTTCCTGCTGTTTGTGAGAGCAGAAAATCATCTCAAGTTCAGAACAGAAACGGAAACTTGGAATTCTCTAAAATAATGAATGCAAAATTTTGTTTCCAAAAAATTGAGACGAAAGTCAAACTCTGACGTCTTGAAATTCCTGGTGGAAGGGGTCCTTGCACTGTGTGCCACTTATAGAGAGATGTCTCAGAGAGATGAGCACATGTCAATGGGCAGCTCTGAGTCTTCTGCTTTTCTTCACCCCATGCAGGGCAGCAGGTTTGCTCTCCTGCCCTGTGCAGCAGAGTCCTCTGTGTTTTGGTGGTTGCTTTCCTTGCCCAGTGCATGTGGCCAGGTGGGAGCAGCTTTGATCCCACAGATCATGAGCAGAAAGGGAGAGAAAGATGGAAGAGGGAGGAACGTGATTAAAAAGGTGGGAGATGGAAGGAGACACATGAGGAGGAGACAGCAGAGAAGGTCAGAAATACTCCTGGAAAGGGTCCACACCCCATCTTTATGGTGCAGAAAGTCCTACAACCTCCTTCTAGGTTCTCCTGAACCTGTGGGCCCACCAGAGTGCTGGGAACAGGTCCTGAGGCAGCAGCTCTGGTGCAGGAGGTTGTTTTTGACTGAGTGCAGGTTTTTCCCCGAGTTTGTGCGCGGCGCTCTCAGGGCTCTATAAATACCTCGGTGCTTCCTGTGGGCTCTGTCAGGAGGAAGCTGTTCCCCCGCTGGGGAGGAGGCAGCAGCAGCCTCAGGGTGCAGGCAGTGTGTGCCTGGGGGGCAGGGGCTGGGGGCACGCTGTGCCATGGCCCCCCTGTGCCCCAGGCAGGGCTGGCTGCTTCCATCCGGCCCAGGTGGCACAGCCAGGCCTGTCACAGGCATCTTTTATGGAAAATCCTTTCCTTAGGATTTTTCCTCCTGAGAAGCTGAGAGGCCTCAGGAACAAAATGCAAACAATGGTTATCTGCTGCTGTGGAATGCAACAGGTGCATCTGTGATTGGTCTCATGTGGCTGTTTCTAATTAATGGCCAATCACAGCCCGGCTGGCTCAGACAGAGAGTCCGAGTCACAAACCTTTGTTATCATTCTTTCCTATTCTATTCTTAGGTAGCCTTCTGATGAAATCCTTTCTTCTATTCTTTTAGTATAGTTTTAATATAATATATATCATAAAATAATAAATCAAGCCTTCTGAAACATGGAGTCAGATCCTCGTCTCTTCCCTCATCCTAAGACCGCTGTGAACACGGTCACACAGGCCAATGCTCCACGTGGCACTGGCCATATTTCAGCATTTCTAGAAAGCAGCAAATGGGGAAGCCACGGGGGCTTTCTGGGAGTGCAGGCAGGATGAGGAGGGTGAGCATTGAGGGTTCTGCTGGGGCTGTCCCAGCCCTTGTCTGACTGAGGGGTATTGGATGAGAAGATGCTGCACTGAATGGTGGCACTCCTGGAGAGAGGCTTTAGGGTGGCTGCAGAGGGTTTGGCTTGCTGCTGTCTCTGACAGCCCTCAAGGAAACATCGCACCCAGGCAGGAACAGGTAAAGTGTGGGGAGTGGCTGAGTGGTTCAGAGCAGGGAAGGAGGCTGCAGAATCACTCAAGTGCTGGTGGCAGATGTCTGAAGCTCTTCAGTGTCACAGAGATATTTTATGAAAAATCCTTTCATTAGGATCTTTTCTCCTGAGAAGCTGGGAAGTTTCAGCTTCTCCATGTTTTGCTGCTTTGGAATGTGATTTGGAGAATTGTTTACCCAGCATGTGAAATTGTTTTTACCTGATGACCAATGACAGCCACCTGTGTCGAGGCTGTGAGCAGTCACAAGATTCTATTCTCATTATAATAATTATATTTATTTCATAAATATAAATATATTTATATATTTATAATAATATTTCTATTTCTATTTCTATTTCTATTTCTATTTCTATTTCTATTTCTATTTCTATTCCTTTCAATTCTTCAATCAATCCTTTTTTCATTCCAATTCTTCCTTAATCCTTTCTATTCCTTTCAAGCCTTCTGATGAAATCCTTTCTCTCTATTCTTTTAGTGTAGTTTTAATATATAATTTTCTTTTAATATAATATATATCATAAAATAATAAATCAGCCTTCTGAAACATGGAGTCAAGATTCTCATCTGTTCCCCTGTTGGGGTTGCCTGCAAATTCCACAGTTCAGCCCAGCCTCACACTTGGGCAGGGCTGTCCACAGCAGGCAATTCCCAGCACTGGGTCAAGCTGGCTGTGTCT
Organism: Diglossa brunneiventris; assembly: GCA_019023105.1. Classification (NCBI taxonomy): domain Eukaryota; kingdom Metazoa; phylum Chordata; class Aves; order Passeriformes; family Thraupidae; genus Diglossa; species Diglossa brunneiventris. Next base: position 4,573,475 of record CM032375.1, read on the forward strand.
GCCTCACTTAGTTTTGAAAAATTCTGAGATGAGGATGGGATGAAGATCTCCCTTTCCATGTGGGCTGCTAGGTTGCCCTCACCCTTCTCTTTGCCATTCTGGCTCAGCCTCTTCCTCCAGCCCTGGCTCCTGGGACCTGGTCCTGCCCAGGTTCCTCATGTCCCCCTGAAGTGGGGGCCACAGCTCCCCATGTCCCAGGTGTAGCCCCACACAGGGCAGAAAATCCCTTTCCTCAGCCTGCCAGGCACATCTGCTCTGTAGTTGAAGGTTTGGCACATTTGCTTGGGTGTGCTCTGGCTTCTCCTACATCAGGCAGAGCCCGAGTCACAAGGAAGCACCCAGCTGATGTTGCATGCCATTGTGAGAGGAACTTGCCTGAAGTTTTGCATTTGGGAAGCCCCAGGGCTCAACCTGAAAACAAAATCTGTACTCATGCAAGCTCTGGTCCCCAAGGAAGCTCATTCAGAGCAGATGCCAGGCTGAGCCTTAGCTGTCACCCTGGAAAAAGGGTCTTGGGTGGAGACACTTGGACAAAAATGAACCTTTTCAGGCTCAAGAATAGATGGCAAAGTACACCAAGCTAATTTTCCCATAATTTTTTAAAATTATGCTCTAAATTATCTTTAAACCAATTTGAGGCTATGGAGGATATTTTTGTTTGACTGGAAGTGGCAGCATTGTACTTACAGCTAAGAAGCAGACTTGACATGGGAGCAGGGATCAGGTGAGGTGGAGGGGGGGGAGGTGACAGATTTTTAAATTGAAAAACTGCCAAAATTGATATGTGTTGACAGAATGTCTCTAAATTATAAGTACTGCATTTCCTAAGACAAGGGAGCCTGGGGAGGTGTCACAGAGAGACAAAAGCTGCTCCACAGCACAGCCCTCATGGGGAGAAGGCTCCTGTGCTGGGGATTCAGTCTTGGGTATCCCAGCCTGATTGTGCTCCCCCGTGAAGAGGGAAAAATAGGGAAAAATGTATAGGGTATAGGGGAAAATGTGTAGGATGGGGAAAGGAGCCTGGGAGGTGTGAGGAAACCACCAGAACTCTTCCACTGACCAAGTTCCCTTTGAGGGAAAGCTGAAGAGACAGAAGGAAAATGTGAGTCTTTTCTTGTGTTTGGATCAGAGGATGGGAGGTTTTCTGAGCCCATCACTGAGGGCAGTTCCTCTGTGACAACAGGAGAGCTTTCCAGACAGCTGAACATGTGTGCTAAGTAAAAGAGCTAAAAAGCAAATAATGAGAACTGCTGCAGCTCGAGTTCTCTGTTGGGGTGTGGGTGCAGCACTTGCTCTGCTCTGCACACACAGCCTCATTTCTCAGACATCCTTTGCCTCTTCTTTGCAGAGTAGCTAATGGCAAAATAGTGCATGAGAAATCACTCCTGGATTCCCACTTGGCTTGCAAGAAACAGGATGAGCTGAGAGATAGCTTTGTTAGACTTGAAGTTTTCTTTGGGAGAAAGCTGAGCAGGACAACAGACCTTGAGGTTTCTACCTACTCTCTCCAGCCCAAAAGGTCCTCAGAGCTCCTTCCTGTGCGGGTCCATTTCCATCCACTCAGCCTCTGGGTAGATTTCTGCCATTGCTGTGATTTGGGGATGTTTCTAGAAGCTCTGTCTTCATTCCCTGTGTGTGATATGCAAAGGACCCACCATGGATTGCACTGTCCTGCAGGGTGTCAGCTTGTCTGTCTCTCTGGGAAACAAGGACTCTGCTACAGCTCTGCCTGGTGTCACAGTTCCTGGTACAGCTCTGCCTGGTGTCACAGGGCTGCCTCCTTCTTTGCAAGAGGGAAAAAAAATAATAAAGTGTTCTGCAGTGGAAAGGTACAGCTCGTGCTATGCCAAGGACAGAGGGAAGGGAAGGAACACTGAGTGTGGCAGGGAGGGGATGAACTGTCCCTGCACAGATCTTCTCTTTCATGCATCCATTTCCCTCCATGGCTGGAGTTAATCTGCGTGGAGGCTTCCATGACCCTGACAGGGCTCCTGCCCTTGGTGGCATCTTCCTGCCTGCCCCTGCGCCAGTGCTGGCTGAGCTAATTCAGGGAAAAATAACCTTGCAATTGTGCTTTGTGTTGGGCCAAATCAGCTGCTTGTGTGGCCAGAGACAGTGCCTGGTGCAGGGGAAGGGTCTGTCTCACTGGGGCTGGGAAGGCAGGTCCTGCCTTGGCAGAATTAGAGGGGTTTAAATTGCAGGATTGCGTGGGGTTGAGGGGAAAGGGGAAGAAATGAGCCCACAAATCCCCAGAGCTGGCTGGCATCAATCCAAGCAGTCCCTGACCCAAGTCCAGCACCCACTGCCTGTGAGCTGAGGCTGCTCCAGCTGCTGAATGACATGCACCTGGCTTGGAGGTAAATATCCTTGCTCTCTCTTCTTGGGTTATTGTAAAGGTCAGGGTCTTGGGGGAGCTGGTGCTGGGTCTGAGCAGTCTGGGGGTGTGGTTTGACCCGGGTGATTGGGTCTGTTTGTCCTGACAATGCAAGTGGGCAGTCTGGGATCAGGCTCTGCTCATTTTGCTCAGAGGAGCAAGAGGAAAGGAAGCAATTTCTGCAAATTTAGTAAGAAAGTCCTTAAATCTAATTGCTGGAAGTGGTTAGGGAAGCTGACAGACTATAATCAGCTTTGTGACTCTTTTCCAGCTCATCAGCAGTGCCAGTGGTCCTTGGCTGTGCTCAGGCAGCTCGGCTGCAGCACAGGAAAAATGAGCAACTCTCACCTACCCACAGATAATCCCACCTGTGAGGGCAGCAATGCACAGGCCAGAACCAACAACAGGGGTGTAAAGACCCCTGGATGGCGAGCAGCCAGGAAAGTCTGCTTAGATGGGGTACCCAGAATCAAAAATTGATGATAAAACATTTCCAGAAGTTATTTATACTCAGTTGTAGCAAATGGGAAAGTCAGGGGTAAAGTTAGGTTTAAATTGCAGTGACCTTTCTGAGAGAAGAGTTTTCCTAAGAACAGTGCCATGGTTTCATGCCAGTTGAGGATAAGAAGGAGTGACACAGCTGTGAGTGTCAGGAGGAGTGAGAGCTGTTGCAGAAGGAAATTTCAGAGTGCTAGAGGCAGAAAGACCTCTTATTTCTGAGAAAGTATTCTTGAAATGTGATGTCTCCCAGAGATTTTAGAGAATTTCATCTGTATCAGAGGCTGAGAGTGTGTGCTGTTTCATTGATGGGGTCACACCCTCCCTGACACCACTTTTATCATGGGTATTCTCTGTGTCAATGTTATCTCATGTGCTAATAAATAATTTTCTTGTAAATTTTCAAAAATTTCATTTTTTGCTCCTAGAAAACAGTTACTGAGAGAATTACAGAATATGATGTGTTCTTCAGATGTCACCCAGACATGAATGCCTGGGGAGAGGGGACTGTATTTCAGCCTAAATGACTGAGTCACCAGGACACAGCTGCTTTGTGGGGTGACAACACATGACTTAATGTGATGTAATGCAGCAGAGCATGACATCTAAACCTTTTATCATGTGGGGTTTGAATGCACTTGGCAGAAGTTGGGCACAGTTGAACCCCATTTGCACAAGTGGGGTGTAGCTGTGGATGGGACTGACCCCCTGGGGAAAGCAAAGGGCTTCTTTTCATCACTCAGACATGGCTCTGGTGCTGCTGAAAGGACTTTTCTGCTTGAAAGCAACAGGTTTGAACTGCAGTGGATTGTGGATTGGAAATTCCCTCTGGCTCACTTAAAAATCTTGTCCTTAATTCCTTTATTACAAATCATCTGCTGTCCTTGTGCTGCTGAGAAGCAGAGTGGGAAGGGGCAGCTGTTCATCAGGTGAAGCCAGGAAGGGACAGGAGCCTCTTGGGAAGCAGAGGCACCAGTGAGGTGCAGGGAAATGGGGTTTTTTTCACTGTCCTTGAGTTTTCAGAAATGCACAGCACTGACACAGCAGGGACAGACCCCACCTCAACCATCATTTTCAATCCCTCAGCCATGGGCAGCCTGACCTGGTTGGGAGGTGCCTGACACCCTTCAAGCTTCTGTCTTTGCCAGGAAACCCCTCTGAAGGGGTTCAGGGACCCTGACTGTCCAGGGCATTTCCTGGAAACCAGCATAAAACCACCTGACAGCTCCCATGACTGAGCCTGCTGCATCCCCAGTGGTGGGATCCATCCCCTGTCATCTGGGGGGCTGGCTCCTTGTGTGGTTTGGAAGGTGGTTGAGATAAACGCTGCAGGGATCTCACAGCTCCTCTGAGGCCAGCCTTGTGCAGCTGGTGATGAACAGGCAGTGCAGAACTGCTGGGTGTTGGTGTGCCAGCCTGAGAAAATGCAGAGCAGAGTCAGAAGGAGCTGGGAGTCAGAAGGAGCTGCAGTGAAGGAGTGCAGAGCAGAGCTGGGAGTCAGAAGGAGCTGCAGAGCAGGAGAAGGAGCAGGAGTCAGTCAGAAGGAGGAGTCAGTAGAGCTGCAGAGCAGGAGAAGGAGCAGGAGTCAGAAGGAGCTGCAGCAGCAGGAGAAGGAGGAGTCAGAAGGAGCTGCAGAGCAGGAGCAGGAGCTGAGAGGAGAAGGAGCTGGGGGTCGATGTGAGCTGCAGAGCAGGAGAAGGAGCAGGAGTCAGAAGGATTTATCTTGTCTTTCTCCAAGTAGGGCAGAGTGCAGGAGGGAGAGGTCACATTTCTACTGTGCTGGGTGTATCCTCCTCCCTCCCTCAAAGAAATGAAGCCATATTTATAACTCCTGGTACTCTGATGTGCAGCCTTCAGGGGGCCCAGAGCCACAGAGCACCAAGTCCCATGAGATGCACTCCCCATGTCCTTTCTCTTTCCAAATTTTCCTACCAAATGCAGCATTCTGGGAGGAATGGGGGCCACAGGGCTGCTGTGGAATGCAGGTTGCCAAGCTGGGAACAGTCTCAGGAGCACGGGCAGCTGGGTTGTTTTGCTGCTTTTTTCCTCCAGCCAGTTGGTGCTTGTGCATGAGATAAGATAGAAGGAGGTTTCCAAACCCTTTGTGGTGGGGGTAGGAAAAACCCATGGGAAAAGACTGGAGGAAGCCCCTGGAGGTGATTTTGTGATGCCCAGTGTTACATTCACATTTTCTGAAAAATCCCTTCGCCCAGGATTTTTCTCTTGGGAAGCTGAGAAACTTCAGAGAAAAAGGAAAACAAATTCTAATTTTATTTGTTTCTCCTATGTCGTACTCACATATGGAATATGTTTGGAGATTGTTTACTACAAGTGATTGCTTTATTAGATTTCTGGTGTGAGCTGTTTTCACTCATTGGCCAATTAGTACCAAGCTGTGTCAGGACTCTGGAAGGAGCAATGAGTTTTCATTATTATCTTTTTAGCCTTCTATAAGTATTAATATAATATAATATAATATAATATAATATAATATAATATAATATATATATAATATAATGTAATGTAATGTAATGTAATGTAATGTAATGTAATGTAATATAATATAATATAATATAATATAATATAAATATGATGTTTTATTATAGAATATAATATAAATCATATAATAAAATATCATATAATAAAATAATAAATTAGCCTTCTGAAAACATGAAATCAAATTCATCCTTCCTTCCCGCCACAAAAATCCCAACAAATACAATAGTCCAGTGCATCCAGAGGCTGGGGCCAGGCTGTCTGGGGAGCTGGGCAAGGCTGAGTGCTGCTTCCTCCTCCTGAGGGTGGATCCAGCTCCTTGCTGCTCTCCATGGCAGCGTGGAGCTCCTGTGCACTCACCCAGGGGCACGTCCTTGCCATGGCAGCTCCTCACTCCCAGGGCAGGCAGGGAGTGGCTCTGCACCAGGCTGTGCTTGGGAGGGCAGGACAGATCACAGCTGGTGCTGGGAATGGCCAGGTAGGTGCCTCCTGGCCAGTCTGACCTGTCCCTTTGGCAAGCTCTGAGGGAGGATCTTCGGGGGGAAATGGTTGATCTTGTGAAATATGCCACGGGCCCTTGTTCCTGGGTCACACAACCCATCATTCAGCTGAAGGAAGCAGCTGCCTCCCTCACAGCAAAGATAATGGACAGCCAGTGCTCAGAGGGGTGTTTGAAGTCCTAATTAAGGCCCAGATCTGCAGGTCCAGCTTCCTGGAAGAGTGCTGGGATTAGTGCAGAAACAAGGATGCTCCCTTCTTGCCATTGCTCCCCTCCAGGCCTGGAGCCATGCTGCTCCAAAGGGAACTTTTGTCACCCCCAAACAAGGGCAGCTCCACACAGCAGAGATGGGAAGGGAGCAGGGAGCTGCAAGGAAGGGATGTGGATGGGACATGTCATGATATGACTCAGTTCCCACAGGTAAGTCCCTGTGCTGCCCCTGCTGCACACATTCCTGTGAAACTGTGGGCACTGGGAGAAGCACTCAGGGTGTGACTCAGAGCAGTCAGCTCCATCTCCATATTTTTGAATATGATCAAATCTTTCTGGCAGTCCATTTGGAAGGAGCTCCACTGGAGCAGTGTCTTGTGTGACTGAAGGTCCCAACTTCCCTGTGGGTTGCTGGCCCCAAAGGCTCAACTCCCCAGCGCTGCTGATGTGAAGGATTCTTGTTCTCCCAAACCACTTGAGGCCATTTCTGGGACATGTTGCTTTAGCAGGGGATGAAATCCATGGGGAACACTTGGATCCTCACTGGGCTCTCTCCAGGTGCCCATAAATGGATGGCAGATCATTAAAGGCACAAACTGGCCTGGGTCACTTGGAGTGGTTCTGCCATTGCTGGAGTGTGAGTTCACGTCTGAGCTATGGAAACACAGAGGCAATCAGCTGAAAATACACAGTGGAAACCAAGGGAACCTATAATTAAAGGTTAAAAGTTGCAATTAATGCTGCCTGTGTGAGGATCTCAGCCTCTAATGGAATCCAGACACTCTGTGCCACTCCCTGTTTCCACGGGGCAGGCAGAGAGGGCAGCGATGGCTGTGGGCAAGAGGGCAGGTGGGCTGGGAAGGGGCAGCACCATGCACACACCCAGAGCCTAGCAGAGCTGCTCAGACACGTGCAAAGATGCAAACAAAACACAACCAGTTTGTGTATTTGTTCTCACAACATTCTGGATTTTATCTGCTGCTGAACCATGGGATGGGGGGAATGGGGAATGTGTGCTGGGCTCTGCTTGGACACAGGTGTCAAGAGCAGGTCAGCTGTTTCTGAAGAGAAGATCTGGAATAATTACCAGGCGGTGCAGTTGTGATGAGTAAAACGCATCCAGAAAAACCAAGTTATCTCCTTCCTGGGTGCTGTGTGAGGGGTCTGTCCCAGGGATCATTCTGAAGAGCAGCTGCAGCAAAGAGCTGTGCTTTGGTAGAAGCTTCCTGATGCATCTGTGTTGCTTTGCAGCTGACCTGTGAAGTGCTGGGAAAGAGGGAAGCTCTGAATGGGTGCTGAGGATTGGATATGAGTTTAATGCATTCACTTGGAAATCAATATTAACCCAGGTTGTAAAACTGTATTGACAAGTGTGGGTAAATAGAACCATCTCCAGCTGGGAAAATGAGATCTGCAAGAGGAAGGTGACTGGTTCATGCTCACAAAGAAGTCAAGGATGGTGTCTTCTGTCTTCTCCATCCTCCACAGGACCCAGGCATCCTGGTTACCAGCAGGATCACAGGATGAATTTAGCTCTTATAATGTGCAGGTGAACAAAGGAAAAGAGACTAACTGAAGAGACACAGACAAGAAGAAGCCTGATCTTAAAGAGGAGAAAAAGCTCTGAGTTTTTCTAGGAGCATGCTTGAAGTTACATTGTGATCAACTGTCCCTGATAAAATTTTTGCAGGTTGATTTTTTGGAGGCATGTGAACTTCTGCATGAAGCTCCCTGTTTCCTGTCCTCCCTGCTGGTGCCCAGCAGCAGAGTGCTCAGTGTCCACCTGGCATGCTGGTACCTTTCCCTCTCCTCTTAAGGTGAAAAGGGGCCATGGAAGGCAGATGTCAGTCTCAAGGTAGTGAATGTGACTTCTTTGACCCAGAAGGTCTTTGCACAGATGTTCCAGATTGCAAGGTGTGTTCTATTACCATCTGTATGGCAGTTGTCTTTTGTCAAGTGGGCAGTTTGCCTTATCTCTCTCTGAGTGACCACAGTCACACCTCCCTCGGGAGGGGACACCTGCTGATAACAGCCATTGAATGTCCCTGCATGGCTGATAAGAACTGCAGCATCCCATTGGGAGATGTGAGCCCAGAGGGAGGAGCCAAGCATTCCTACCCGGATAGAATCTGGAGATTCTGGAACACCAGCACGGCTTCTGCACTGGATTTCCCAGAGGAACAGCAGCTGCCTCTTCCCCTGGATCTTCAGAGGCAGAGACTGCACCTTTCTCCAGGATCCCTGCTCCAGCAGAACCACCCCTGACACTGCAGGAGGGCTGAGCCACAATTCCAATGGGACTGCTGCCAGCACCCTGACCCACAGGGTGTCAGGTTGGGTTCTGACTCTGGCAGTGTTGGTTTAGTTCACTGCATTGTTTATTTTATCCTTTTATTTTCTTCCCTATTAAAGAACTGTTATTTCCTCCCATAATTTTTGTTGCCTGAGAGACCTTTCATTTAAAATTTATAGTAATTTGGACGGGGGGGGGGTGTTTCATTTTCTCCATTTCAGGGGAGGCTCCTGCCTTCCTTAGCAGACACCTGGCTTTTGAAACCAAGACAACAGAGGAGTGGGACTCCTGGAGCAGGATAGGATTTGTGTGGCTCATGGATCGTCCTCTGCCAAGGGACTCCTCCTGCAGTCCCCACCATGTCCCAGCTGCAGCCATGTGGATGCCCTTCAGCTGGTTTCAGCAGAACTCTGAGCAGAAAACAAGAGCCCAAACTTGCTGGTTCAACAGTAACCAAACCTTCCTTGCCACACCGCCAAGAACTCCTTCAGCACCGAGCCTTGGAACAGTCTCATTTCCCTGCCTGTTGGCCATGTTTCCCAGAAGCTGCTATTTCAGGCCTGCTGTGTGTACAAAATTAGCTCTTGAGGACATGTATTCATCTGTGCCTCAGGCAGCTCACTGGTGTCCATGCCGCTGCTCCAGGGCTGCAGGGCTTTGCCTGCTGGCCACAGCAGTGGCCGGGTTGATGTGTCCCTTGGTGCAAACTGGGATTTTTGTCAAGTTCCTGCTGTTCTGATTAATTATTTCCTCCTGGGATCATTGAGCTGCTTGATCAGAGCAGGGGTGATAGCTGCTCTGCCTTGTGCAGGTTTTCTCTCAGTCAACTACTGAATGCTTTTCCAAAGATTTGGAGGAGCTGGCTTTGCAAACAACCAGTCCAGCTGCTTCAGCTTGGTGGTTGTGAAGAGCATCTCAGCAGTGCTCTCCTCCCCTTCCCATCTCTGCTCTCAGCATTCCCTGCCCTCCTGCCTCATTCCCCCCTGCTCCCCGTGCTGCAGGCAGGGCAGTTGTGTTCAGCCCTTCAGCTGTGGCACCACAGGGCTGAGGAACAGTAGTGGGGCTGTGCTCAGGGCTGTCCCAAGCTGTGAGGAGAGGAGGTGGCTTTTGGGTGCACAGGGCCATGGAGAAGACGCCCACAACAGCCTGAAAGCACCTGCCATTTCCTCAGTGCCTTGGTCCCCAGAGGTCACCCTGAGTGCCACTGCCATCCTCAAGGGCCATGTGAGAGCTCTGAGTGCCACTGCCATCCCCAAGGTCCATGTGGGGAGCTCTGAGTGCCACTGCCATCCTCAAGGGCCATGTGAGGAGCTCTGCCTTCTCCAAGTTCCATGTGAGGAGCTCTGAGTGCCACTGCCATTTCCCAGGGCCATGTGAGGAGCTCTGAGTGCCCCAGGGGCCATGTGAGGAGCTCTGAGTGCCACTGCCATCCCCAAGGTCCATGTGAGGAGCTCTGGCACAGCCACAGGTGACTCACAGCAGTGTGTGTGTGTTGTCCTGCCAGCTCTGAGGTGACCTTGCTGTGCCACCCCTGCTGGCACCTCCACAGGGCTGGCAAGGAGCAGATCCATTCTCTCGTTCAAAGTGGGTCAGCACAGCACTGCCTGGAGCTGGGTGTGGGAAATGGGGGTGCTCAGCAGCCATCCTGCATCCCTGGGTGCTGTGCTTGGCTCTGCTGGGTTAGGGGTTGGAGTTGATGATTTTAGAGGAATTTCCAACATAAATGGTTCTGTGATTCAGCACCAGGTCCTCCCTGAAAAGTCCTGGCTGATCCCAGACCATTGGGATCAGCTCCTCAAGATGTTCCACATGGGGCTGCTTCTGAGTGACACCCTGAGAAGCTGCAGCTGGACAGGTGAGTATGTAAAGAACTAGCCACCAGTGCAGGCTCAGAAAAAGGAAAAACTTGGAGATTTTGTGTCAGGATTCTGCTGTGTTATAAAAGAACATTTACAGATTCATGTTCCTCCCACAGCTAGGGTTATTTTTTATCATGAAGGAGCAAGAAGACAAATTAAAACACAACAGCCTGCTCCTTTACAAAGCAAGCAAACAAGCAAAGAGCCTCACCAGCTCTCAGAAAACAAACAGAATGAACCATCTGATGTTCATTCAGTGCAGAAACACTGATGGCCTGTGGGGCAGACAAGCCATGGCTTTGTCAGCAGAGGCTTGGACAGAGATATGGCTGCAGAGGGGCAGCTTTGCCGTGTGTGGGACAAATCTGACCAATGCACCCAACCAGAGGCCAGGGACATGTCCTGGAGCTGGGATGGCAGCACTGCAAATGTCCCCGGGCTGATGTGTGTGTGTGCTGCTGCCCTGCTGTTGGTGACAGTGCTGGAGCAGATGCACTGAAATCTCCATCCTGTGGTGAAGCAGGCTCCTGTGAGCACTGCAGCACCACCTGGGGCTCTTTGCAGGTGCTCTGGCTTTGCAGGTGTGAGCTTGCACTGTCCAGAGCTTGGGGTGCCCCAGGCAGGAAGATCAGAGCTCTTGGAGGACTTGCAGCTCCAGGTTCCTCTGCCTGGGTGGGCCCACCTGCAGCTCCTGCCATGGAGGGGGCACAGCTCGTGCCCCACAGGCAGCAGCAGAGTGCACTCCCTGGGATTGTGCCTGGCATTTCTGGGCTCCCAGCAGACCTCAGGAAGGAGCTGTGGCTGTGGCTCATACCAAGAGCTCCAGCTGGGGACCATGGGGACACTCCTCACCTCCCCTTTGGTCCCCAGCCACCAGCAGGGACTGACAACCTGGGGGTGCCTACAAGAAGATGCACAGATGGTTCTAAATCCTCCTTTGTGTACAATGAGTTGAAGGTGACTGTTCATGGCTCCATTTCTGACATTCACTTTTCAGGGCATGAGGTTGTCAAAGCCTTCTCTGAAAATGCTCTCCTTGAGGAGGAGATGTTTGTAGGAGTTTTTTGTCATTATGGGCACTGCTCCTTCAGATCTCAGCCCGAGATTTAGACAGAGCAGTAATGACAACCAGAAGCACTTGGGAAAGATGAGTCAAGCAGGGAGACCCAGGGTCCTCACAACAAGGACAAGAGACAATGGACACAGATTGAAAACTGGAGTTTCAGAATGGATAGGAGGAAAAACATCCCATGAGGACAGTCAAGTGGCAGAATAGGTTGCTCAGAGGTTTTGCAGTCTCCACCTCTGGAAATTCTCAAGACAGCACTGGGTAAAGGTGTGACAGCCTGGTCTGATCTCACAGCTGAGCATGCTTTGAGCTGGAGATTGGACTAGAAACCTCCAGAGGCTCCTTCTGACCTGAATTCCTCTGTAATTCTGTGAGCCTGAGAGCAGAATGGGACCACCTCCTCGGGGATCTGTGCCAGAAGGATGTGGGCTCTGGGGGTGGATCTCCAAAAACAGCTCTTGAGAAGAGCTTCAGGACGAGACAAACTGCAACAGGGCAGCGTGGAATCCAGGGGTGGGCATGAGCAGGGCCATGTGGGGGTCCCCAAAGGACAGGGCTGAGGCTGGAAACTCGCATTGGTCCATGCTCCCTCTTGACCCTCTGCATGTTTCATCTGCAGTGCTCCCTTTGTGGGATAAGCCCAGATTGTGTCTGGGGGTACTGGTGCCTTTGCAGGCCTTTGCAAGGTGTCCATTCCTTATCTGGGTGTTTTTCTGCCTTGTGTGGGAGGCACCAAGGCACCAGGAAGTCAGAGTGAAATGGATGCTGCAACAATAAGCCCTTCACACTCTGCAATTTGAGATTCTGCAAATGATTAATTGCAGTGCTGGAAACACTCCCTTTCCTTGCACTCAGGAATTCCAGGTGCATTTGGTGATGGGAGGGTTTGTCTGTTGTCTGTTCCCAGGAAAACACCGTGTGATTTGTCACATGGGAGTTTGGGCCAAAATGCTGGACACCAGAATAACCAGGGTTTCTTTTTTCCAGGCTGTGAAAAAGGCACCCTTTTAAGAATCAATAAATTTGTATGCAGATTCCCAGCACATGAATAATTCATGGCTATAAGAAAGGGGAAACACTATAGTGGTTTGATTATGCAGTTGGTTTAAATAAGCAAAATTAGTTGTTAATGAGATCCCTATGCATATTTAGGAAAGCTGAATAATTTATTAAGAGCCAAGAAGTGAGGCTGGAGAAGGGAGGAAAAGCCAAGCAGCTCTTTTGAGATTGATTGTGCTCCTGTGCTTGGGGGATAAGAGGGCACAAATTAACCCCTTTTTGAATAAAACACAACTAATGCACATGCTGTCAGGAAAGAGCTCTGCAGAGGGACCAGGTGATGTCCTTGCCCTGACTGCAGAGGCAGACACTTGTACAATAAACGATGAATTAAGGGTAATGGTTAGATGGCATCCCAAATGTTGGGCAGTTCAGGGCCCTGCAGCCCAGGAACATCCATTTTGTTCCAGTCTGTGATGAATCACCAGTCTGACAAGGAAAAGCACACTTTCCAAGCTCCTAAATCACAAATGCTGGGCAGGAGAGGGACTTTGCCATCAAGCAGAAAAAAAAAAACAAACCAGAAAATGATCCTACCTTTTCCCCAGGATTTTCTCCTAACAAGGGCAAATTAATTCCCTTTGTGCATCTCTTCCATGTTACTAAAATCCATGATCCTTTGTCTCCCATGCCCAGATGTGCTGGGGAACCATTGGTGCTTGCATTTCCCTGTGGTGGGAGCTGCAAGCCAACTGCATCCTGCTGCTCCTTGGTGTGCAGGCAGAGCACAGAGGGTGGGTTGTGACTTTGGGAGAGTCACCTGAAGTGAAGATTTTGCACATTTAAACCCATGCAAGTGTCCCCTGTGTGGACCACTGGTGGTTTTCTCTGTTGGAGCAACAGCTGTGCTCTCATCTAGTGACATTACAGATGTGCAGGTGTGTGATGGTGTTCACAGGGGTCTTGTGATGAGGGAAGAGACGAGGATCTGACTCCATGTTTCAGAAGGCTTGATTTATTATTTTATGATATATATTACATTAAAACTATACTAAAAGAATAGAAGAAAGGATTTCATCAGAAGGCTGGCTAAGAATAGAATAGAAAAGAAATTGTAACAAAGGTTTGTGGCTCAGACACAGCTGGGCTGTGATTGGCCATTAATTACAAACAACTAACATGGACCAATCACAGATGCACCTGTTGCATTCCACAGCAGCAGATAATCAATGTTTACATTTTGTTCCTGAGGCCTCTCAGCTTCTCAGGAGGAAAAATCCTAAGGAAATGATTTTTCATAGAAGTTGTCTGCAACACAGGTGTGGGATGTACCTGGGCCTTGGGGGTGCCTCGGCAGTTGTGTCAAGTAGATTTATAGAATTATGGAATTGTTTGGGTAGGAAAAGACCTTTAAGATGGTAAAGTCCAACCATTCCTCCAGCACTGTCAAGGCCGCCACTAAACCATGTCCCCAAATGCCACATCTACACAGCTCTTAAAACCCTCCAGGGATGGTGACAAGTCGGGGTGAAAGAAGAGAGTCTGAAAAGAAGAAGGGAGCTGGCTGGAAGCCTCCTGTGCTGAGACATTGACACTGGAGGAGCTCACAAACCCTCCTCACGCACTGGATTGTGTTTTATGGAAAATCCTTTCCATAGGATTTTTTCTCCTGAGAAGCTGAGAGGCCTCAGGAACAAAATGTAAACATTGATATCTGCTGCTGTGGGATGCAACAGGTGCATCTGGGATTGGTCTCATGTGGTTGTTTCTAATTAATGGCCAATCACAGTCAGCTGGCTCGGATTCTCTGTCCAAGCCACAAACCTTTGTTATCATTCTTTCTTTTTCTATTCTTAGCCAGCCTTCTGATGAAATCCTTTCTTCTATTCTTTTAGTATGGTTTTAAGGTAATATATGTAATAAAATAATAAATCAGCCTTCTGAAACATGGAGTCAACATTCTCATCTCTTCCCTCATCCTCAGACCCCTGTGAACACCACCACAGAGTGTCCCTCTGCTGTTCCTTCAGCCAGGATGGTGCAGACTTTAACCCACAGTGCCACCAGCTCCCACAGCCCCTCTGACTGCCAGTCACTCCCTCCCTGTGCCTCCTCCTGCAGCCCAGAGCATCCTTGCCCTGAGGAGCCTCAAACAGTGTGAATGCTGGAAGGAACACTCCTGTTCCACCTCTTTGGTGTCAGTCACCCTGGTTACACCCTGGGACACCTGCCCTGAGCTCACCTCCAGGCTTGTCTCCTGCCCCAGGTTCTCACAAAGTTTGTAGAGTGGAGCTTTTGGTGCAGAGGTGCCCCTGTGGTGGAAACAGGAGGATAATCTCTCCCAAACCACCAAAACACTCCCTCACTGGGCTCCTGGTCACTGCTGCCTGTCCATGTCTCCTCAGATCCCCATGGAAGTCACAGCTAGGGTCTGCCCAGCTCACTGCACTGCTGCCTGGGACAGGGGCAGTGTCCGTGTGCCTGCCAGGGATCCTTGGGAACCTGTCTGGGTTGTGCCTCTGCACAATTCTGCATGTTGTTCCAGGCAAAGTGCACCTGGGGAGAGAAATGGGCTCAGAAACTTGGGGAGAGGCCAGATAAATGACCTGCTGAGAGGTGATCAGGAATTTCAGGCAACACAGAACCTGGAGGAGATGTGGCTTCTCTGTAGGCTCATGGGCTGTGTGTGGCTGCTCCCAGTTCCTGTGCTGGTGGCTGAGCTGGGAGGAGGTTTGATCTTTATCTGTGTGGTGAGCTAATTACTTGCTGAATGTGTTGCACCCCCAAAAAGTGTGCACGTATTTGACCCCAGGAATTTGTCCTGTTTGTGTGCTGGAAGAGATTCACAGTTCCCAGGAAGTGGAGTTTTCAGTCAAGAAACAGGAATAGCCCATGAAATGCTGAGCTTCCACAAGGATCAATAAGGTGCTCAGGAGCATGGGGGGTTCACCATGGGGTGCTGGCCATGATGGGCAGCCCATGAGGCTGCTCTGTTTTTTGGCAAGAGAGTCCTTCCAGGTGCCAGCCCCAGAGGAAGGAGGGCAGCGAGTGCCAGGCCACGGCTCAGCAGCAGCTTCTCCTCACTGGGTATGGCACAGCCATGGACCTTGCCCTGGGAGCGGGCACAGGGAGCTCCCCTGGCTCCTGTGGGAGCTTGTTTTGTGACCTTTGATCTCATCCAGGTGTCTCTCTGCTGTGCAGGAGTTGTTGACTCGAGCATCAGTTATCACCTGCCCAGGAGCTGCTCTCCATGTGCCCACAGCTTTGCCAAGGGCTGTTCCTCAGCTCTGGAGCTCACAGGGCAGAGATGCCCTGGGTGGTCACAGCAGAAGGGGGACTGGTGCTGGAGCTGTTCCTCTCCGGGAAGATCACCGGCAGTTTCATCTCCCCCGTGGTCTGCGTGGCCCCAGAGCTGGCGCCTGGATGTGCTGCGGGAGGTCACGGGTGCCCTTGGCCCTGGGAAGGCTCGTGGGACAGAGGGCACTCAGTCTGCACTTGTGATAGCAGAGGAAACTGTTTTCTCAGGGAGGTGGCATTGGACTGAGGGCTAAATTGATTTCCATAAATATTTGAGCAAGGCTGAATTATTTATGACCCTCTGGTGACACAATAGAAGGAACCGATGGAATCATCTGTGAATTTTCCAGATGATTTAGTTTAAAAATGCTGCTCGTTATTATTTATGTGGGTCAGATCCCCCTTTGCTTCTGGCCAGGCCTTGCACATGAGTTACATAAACACAGAGTCAATATACAAATCTCTCCCTTTATCCATCTTAATCTGCCAGTCAGTAAATGAGCAGCAGCCTTGGTGTTTGATTCCCCTGGAGGACTGTAATCAGAAACCTTTGTCATTCAAATGGTACAGAGGAAAAGGAAGAAAAAATGAAAGAAGAAAAAGGAGGAAGCAAAGAAGGGAAGAAAGTAAGAAGGAAATCAGGAAATAAAAGAGAAAGAAAAAGAAAGAAAAATAAGAAGAAAAAGAGAAAAAGAAAGAAGAAAGAAAAAGAAGAAATATAGAAAAAGAAAGAAGGGAAGGGAAGGGAAGGGAAGGGAAGGAAAGGAAGGGAAGGGAAGGGAAGGGAAGGGAAGGGAAGGGAAGGGAAGGGAAGGGAAGGGAAGGAAGGGAAGGGAAGGGAAGGGAAGGGAAGGGAAGGGAAGGGAAGGGAAGGGAAGGGAAGGGAAGGGAAGGGAAGGGAAGGGAAGGGAAGGGAAGGGAAGGAAGGGAAGGGAAGGGAAGGGAAGGGAAGGGAAGGGAAGGAAGGAAAGGAAAGGAAAGGAAAGGAAAGGAAAGGAAGGAAAGGAAAGGAAAGGAAAGGAAAGGAAAGGAAAGGAAAGGAAAGGAAAGGAAAGGAAAGGAAAGGAAAGGAAAGGAAAGGAAAGGAAAGGAAAGGAAAGGGGAAAAAGGAAAAAGTGAAGAAAAGTGCAATGCTAGAAAATGGTGGAAATTGTCCTGGGTCTGCTGAATCAGAGGGGGATTTTGGATCTAGACCTAGGTGAGGTTCACCAAGGTCTTCAAGCATTTGTGGATTGAGTAGGGGTGTTAGTTGCTGAACAGCACTGAAAGTGGGTGTGAGATGTCTCTGGGTCTGTGCACAGGGAGGTGGAGCTGAAATGTATTAATGAAATGGCTTTGAATCCTTAACTGACAATTGAAGTGGACTTCATTTACCTAAGATCAGTTCATATTCACTCTTCTGTTCACTTAAGCTGATGAGAAGCACTTGTGAGAGCCTTAAGTGGTTTCCTCTTCACAAGAAGAATAATTTTAACTTGAGTGGGAGGCATGTGTGAGAGACATGTCAAGCCTTGGCTTTCCCAGAGCCATGCAAAGCAAACACCATGAATAACCCAACTCTATTTACACCCAAGAAAATCCAGTTCTTGAGTTCACCCAAACTCCCCTTAGGTGGGAACCTATGGATAGGCCCAACTCTTTGGCTGGTCTGCAAAGATCAGAAGTTCAGGGAGCTGAAAAAAAATTACAGTAAGGATTAGTTTAGGAGGAACCTCTGGAGGTTCCTGCTCTGTGCATAATGGGCTTAAAATCTGCAATGGGTTTCTCAGGCCCAGTCCATTAAAATATTAAATTCTCTGAAGATGAAGAGTCCACACCATCCCTGTGTGTCCGTCCCAGTGTCAAACCATGAGTACCTGCCAGAGGACACATCCTACATTTAGTCTCTAAAACTGGGAGACTTTCCCTCCTTCTTCAGCACCACAGACAAATCCTGAACTGCTCCTTCTAAATGGTTTGGACTCGATGATCTGTAAGGTCTCTTCCAACCCAGCCATTCTGTGAATTCTGTGAATTCTGTGAAATGGCTCCTTAGCTGAGCCCTTGGCACATCCATGTGAAGCAGAGCAGGAGCCTGGAGCAGCCAAGCCTGCTCTCCTGTGCTTGCTTGCTCACAGCCATGTTCTCTGGCCCTGTGCACCCATGGGTGCATTCAGGCCAGGCAGTCTCTCCATTTCTGCAGCCTCTTGGTCCTGATGCTTTTGCTGGCTTGGGAGAAGCACAGAACCTGCTGCCTTCAGCTTTTGGCCAGAGGTGGCTTTAGGTGGGGCTTTAGCAGGGCTGTTTCTCAGCTAGGCAGGGATCTGTTCAGCCACACTTTGCTCTCTCAGAGGTTTTATGGTCTCTCACTGCAAAGATGGGGTCACTCCCTGGTCCAAGACCTGTTCTTCATCCCAGCAGCCATGTGCAGGCTTCAGGCAGGATCCTGGGATGTGGGAATGGCCCAGCTGTGTGTGCTGTGTAAACAGAGGCAGAAGGGCTGTTGTCATCCAGTGGCCTTGAATGGCCACATCCTGCCTGGCTACTCATTAGCCAGGTTAAACACAGCAGGGCCGGGATGCTTCAGAGGCTTTCTCTGCACCCAGGACTGGACAGCGGCTCCTTGGGGCTGAGCTGGAGGCAGCCCCACACCTGCCAGCCCCACACCTGCCAGCCCCACCTGCAGTGATGCCATTTCCATCCCACAGCCTGAGGCAATCCCACACCACCATTTCACAGTCAGAGCTTCCACAATAATAAACTCTGTGGGGCCTTTTGCACCCTGTGACCATTGCTGTCTTAGCTCAGAGCTGTTCAGGTACTGCTGCTCTCTCTGTCCACCAGAGAGCCCTGAGCCCTGGTCCCCTTTGTGCACCACTGTTGCTCTGATTTTTTAAGATTTTCTAAGCCTTTGATGTTTACATTTTTGTAGCAAACTTTCTTACACACTTTATTTAAATAACTCATCGTTTTACATTCTTTTATGGAGGAGGAGAAAATTGATAGACCGTTGTTTTGTCCAGTGTCATTGGAGAGGTGGCACTGTCACCCTCCACTGCCACTTTTAGAAAACTATAACTGTTGGAGTCAGAAAATAAAATTCCTTTTTTCTTCGCCTTGAGAGCAGCAGTGTGTGTGCTCATGTTGTTTCATGTCCTATAGTGACACACCACCCTCCTCAAAAACTGCAGAGCCCAGAGGAGTGGAGCAGGACGTGGATGTGGGGTGACTGTGGAGTCAGGGGTGGCTGCAGAGGTCAAACAGAACATCTCTGGGGTGGAATGGTGCAGGAACAAGTGGAACAACACAAACCTGTGCCCAGGAGCTGGGGAGTGATGCTGGGGCTCTGCTTGGCACCTCTTGTGTGCTATGCCAGGCTGGTCCAGGCTTCCAGCCCAAGGTCAGGGCGTGCTGGGGGTGTCATTGCAGCAGCTCCTCGTGGGGCTTCTCCTGACGGCAGGGATGTGGCTGTGTCATCCAGAGACATCTGTGCTCCCAGGAAGGGAGAGCTGCAGCTTCCCTCTTTGTGGCAGTGTGGGCAGGGCCAGCCTGCAGCCAGTCAGGGCAGTCCTGCTCAGCCCTTCTGCTCTCTGCCCTCCTGGCCCAGGAGGGTCCCAGGGTCAGCCAGGCTCTTTTCCTAGAGGCAATTAAGCACTTGTGTGCTGTGGGGGTGGTGGGGTGCCTGCTGTTCATCCCCTTTGTTTTCCAGGAGCTGCTTTTGAGAGGAAAACAGGTGGATGCAAGGGGATCTCAGCCTGGTGAGCAGTCAGCAGGCACAGACAGCCCCGCTCCAAAGTCCAGCACTGCCTCCTTCACTGCTCTGGGCACCAAGGATCAGCCTGGCTCATTTTCTGTCCCTCCTCAGGAGCCCTTGCTGTGTTTGGGGACTGGGGAAGGGCCTGGGGACCAGGGGCTGCTGAGCCTTTGGCTCTGGCTGGCCATGGACGTCTGTCAATGTCACACGAGCCGTCTGGAGACAGATGGCATTTTACTGCCTGGCTGGAAATCACCCCTTTCCTTTCTTTTCTTCCCTCCCCTCCCTTTTTTCTTTTTTCTTTTTCTTTTTTTTTTTTTGTTTGGGATGCTGTTTTTGTGCTTAAAAGGAGCTGAGAGGGAGCCTGAGAGTGAGGAGAAAGGCAGCTTGCCTGTTGAGCTGCTCTCTGATGCTGGCAGAGGTCATCTCAGCATGGTTTGGGCTTCTGCAGCCTGGCCAGTGCCACAGCCTTTGCAACATTGCTTCTGCCCTGGGAATCACTTCTGACTCCTGGCAAGGGAAAATCCCAAAGGTATTTGGGATTCCCTGGAGTTTTTGTAACATTTCCTGCTCAGCTGATGTTACAGTGAAAAAATTTTGGGGTGAAGTCAGTGTTTCTTCAGCCCTACCCAGCTGCCTCCTCTCCTGGTGTTGTCTCCTGTTTTTTGGGATGGATGTGCTGTGAAATCAGCCTGTACCTCAGAACATCCCTTCTGCCATGCCAGGGACCAGCCCTGAGGCTGCCCAGGTGTCTGTGCACAGAGTCCTTCCTGCAGAGCCAGAGCTCAGCAGCACCTCTGCTGCCCCAGGGCTGGCCTGAGAGCTGCAGGGGCTCAGAGCAGGCAGGAGCCTTCCTCAGCCCTGGGCAGAGCTGCAAGGGCAGTGGGGATGCAGCAGGACACACTCTGCTGTCGTGGTGTGGCACCTGCACAGGGCACTGCCCAGCTCTGGGGCAGGGGGGCTCGAGCTGCATCCCCTGGGATGGGGATTCCTGCTGCCTGGGCAAGATGGAGCACAGCTGGCCTCAGGTTCCTCTTGCTCCTCTTTCCCTCCCTCCTGTTCCCTTGATGTGGGTGGGAGGGGGATCTCTGAGCAGCTGGACCTTGTGCTCTCACCCCACAGGGCCCACGAGCGTCGCCACATTTCACCTCACAGAGAAAAGCAAGGCACATCTTCCCAAGGATATTTCTGGGTTTCACATTCTCTGAACCTCAGAGAAAGGAAAAACAATTCTTATCATTTGCTGTGCTGTGTTTGTGCCAAAGCAGAATGCAACATGGAGATTGTTCACCCACAGTGATTGTTCCACACAGTGATGGTGTTTTGGTTCCTTGGCCTGTCAGGGCCAGGTGTGTAGCCCCACATTTCTCTTCACAGAGAAAAGCAAGGCACAATTCTTCCCAAGAATATTCTTATCTCATTTGCTGTGCCAGTGTTTGTGCAAAAGCAGAATGCAATATGGAGATTTTTTACCCACAGTGATGGTGTTTTGGTTCCTTGTCCTGTCAGGGCCAGGTGTGTGTGTGTGTGTGTGTGTGTGTATGTGTGTGTGTGTGTGTGTGTGTGTGTCAGGACTGTTGGGTGACAGTCACGAGATTCTGTGCAGTGTGTGCAGGGTTGAGTGCTTGGCACATTCAGTTTAGATGTAATGTAATATAGAATGATAAAGTAATTAATTAGCCTTCTGATAAGATGGAGTCAGATGCATCCTTCTCTACCCTTGTTGTGGCTGCTTCCAAATTCCATCCATGAGCTGAGAGCAGCTGCTGGGGATGCAATGTGCTGGTTTCCTCCTCTCACTGGGAGGAAGCTGGATCTGTCCCAAAGGCCTTGACCAGGGACTTGGGAGGATCAGCTGCCAGCTCAGGGCAAAGATCACTTCCTCCTGCTCTCCACCATCTTGGGTACTCAGGTGCTCTCAGTCATCTGTCCTGCCTGTTTTACCCAAATCAGTGTGTGAAGGACCCTGCTCTCCTGCTGCTTCCCTGCCTAATCCCTCTCTCATGTTCTCCTCCACACCTCACACCTGCTCTGACAGGTAAAAGTTTCTTTTCTTCACCTTCAAATCCTTCCATGGACTGAGTCCCTTGCGCTCACCAGAGACCCCTCCAGCTGTGGTGCTGTCTGGTTTCCCCCACTTGCCTCTCATGTTTTGGGCTTTATTCTGTTCTCCATGGTGGGAGGTGAGCACCAGGACACCAATCCTGTCCCCTCTGCCAAACTGCTCTGTCCTGCTGCCAAACCTTGCCCATGCCTGAGGCTGAGCACTGTGCCCTGGTTCCCACAGGCTCCTCACCTGTCCAGAGACACGTGCACCCCCTCCAGGAGCCAGTGCTGGGGCTCTCCAGAGTGACTGCACAGCTCCTGGCACAGCCCAGCTCTGCCCCACTGCCCAAAAATGTCATGGTCCCAATGCCAGTGCCCCCATGAAAATACATTCACCCTGGTGTCTGCTGTGAGATGTGACCAGAAATAGAGCAAAGCAGGCTCCAGCTCAGGAATAAAAGAAAGAACTAAACTTCATGTTCCAGAAATAGATTGCTCAATATATTATATGAGCATTTATTTTTCTCCCACTTCTTATGATTCTGTGAGTCGTTGTTTAAGGTCTCAGTTGAAAGAGAAACTGCTGATTTAAATGAATTGTTGAAGTTTTTGTTTGCTTACTGTCATGGTTTGATGCTGGCACAATGCCAGTGCCCCCATGAAAATAGATTCTCCCTGGTGTCTGCAGTGAGATGTGACCAGAAATAGAGCAAAACTCCAGCTTAGGAATAAAAGAAAGAACTTTATTAACTTACAATATGAAAAAAAGGAACACACGCAGAACTCAGAATGAAAACCTTCCCAAACATTCCTCCTCCCCCCACCAAATTTCCAACACCTCCAGCCCCAAAGGTGCTGTCCCCATCACTAGAGCAGGCTGGGACAGGGTCACAGCCCAGGAGGGAAGGGGCAGCTGCTCCAGAAACTCTTCCCTTCACCATCACCTTTGTCTGATGATTCCTCTTCTGCCATTTGCCACTTTATCTCTGGACTCTTGCTGCAGCAGATTTTCAGAGCCTTCCAAATATTTTGTTAGACAGAGCCATGGGTGAGGTCCCTGTCACTGGCAATACTTCTGCTGGTTGATTTTTTTTTCAGGAAACAGGGAACAATGAACTGAAAAGCTGAGGCTTGGGCTGGAAAACAGCAAAATTGTTACCCCAGATTTGTCATCATGATTCACAAAGAGGCTTCTGCACTTGGTCCCTGAGAGCATTTCTGTGGCACCAACCCAGACACCTCTGTCAGAAATTCACCTAAAAGCTCTTTTCCATGACCATCCAGTCTTTTAATCTCCTCAAGAAGCACCATGCTAATCTGACAAAATCCCTTTCTGTATAACCATGTAATTGGTGCTAATTATATTGTTCTATTTTAATTCATTGCTAACAGAGTGGTGTTCCTATGGCTCCTTCACTTGGCATCAAAGCCAGACCGATGAGCAAGTGTTCCTTGAGCCACTGTTCCTCCCTGTGCTCCTCCCCCTGGTACCTTCACCTGCAATTTAGGAACTGCCCAGGGCTGTGGGACTCAGGGAGCAGCAGCCAGAGCCACTTACCCAGCTTCTCACAAATTCCACACAAAATCGAGTGAAATGAAAATATTTGGACTCAAACAAGGCAGGGGACACCATCTTTTCTACCTGCCAGCCTGGGATCTTAGAAACAACCTGTGCTGTCTGCTTCCCTCGCATCACTGTGGCAGTAAAAATGCTGCAGGTCACATCAGTGCCACCCATTTCCTTTTAAACAACATCCTTGTCCATCCCTGGTGACAGGAACCCAACTGGGGAACCACACAGGCCTGACTGCACCTGGAGCACGGTGAGGATGCTGCTGATTTAGGAGGAGGAGGAGGAGGAGGAGGAGGAGGAGGAAGCTTTCCCAGGTCCTTCCCTGGATGGGTGAGCCCTGCAGAGCATCATAGAGCATGGCTGACCTCTGGGGACACGAGGGATGAAGGTTTTTGGCACAGGAACAGCCAGGTTTGCCCCCTCCCTGGGGGTGCTCATGAGCAGATGCCAGCACACAAACCAGATGAGAAAGTGCAGCTTCAATTATAACCCTGGCTATACTCTGCTGAATCACTGTCCTGTAGAGGCAATGTTGTATTTCCTTGGCCTCACTTTTATTATTTATTATTTATGATCTTATTTATTATGTTATTATATAATATATAAATAATATAATTATATAATAATAAATAATATTATTATTTATTTTATTATTTATTTTCTGCGGGGTAAGAGGTGTCCATGGATGCTTTCAAAGCTTTCTCATTGAACATGAGTTTTTTGCTGATTTATCCCTGGCAGAGGAAGCTGTTGTTTCCTGAGTGAGGGCTCTTGCAGCCTCGAGCAGGCAGAGCTCTGGATGTGCCACCAAGCACACGAGGGATGAAGGTTTTTGGCACAGGAACAGCCAGGTTTGCCCCTTCTCTGGTTTGTGATTTGGCACGCATGGTTGGGAGCTCATGAGCAGATGCCAGCACACAAACCAGATGAGAAAGTGCAGCTTCAATTATAACCCTGGCTATACTCTGCTGAATCACTGTCCTGTAGAGGCAAAGTTGTATTTCCCTGGCCTCACTCCAGGTATTATCTATGGGCTAAGAGGTGTCCATGGATGTTTTCTCATTGAACATGGGCTTTTTGCTGATCTATTCCTGGCAGAGGAGGCTGTTGTTTCCTGAGTGAGGGCTCCTGCATACCTTGAGCAGGCAGAGCTGCTGGAGGTGCCACCAAGCACATGAGGGGAAGCAGGACACACCACAGCAAGAACAGAGGATGGTCCCAGTTAGGGTGGGATGAGGGTGGAGTGTGGGATTGTGGGAACCCAGAACATCCCTCTGGCTGTCCAGGACGGCCAGGACCCCTGCCCAGGGGGCTCAGAGACCCTGGCACGGAGCCCAAAACACCTGTGGGTTTGATTATGACCCATGGAGCAAATTACCAACCTTAGATGAAAATCTGCAAGCCATGACAAATTAAGTAGAATGATAGTGAATTTATCACAAGGTGAAAAAGTAGATTTTGGGGTTTTTAGAATGGGGAGCCAGGGGGACAAGATGGAGGGAACTGGGCATGTCCAGCCTTTCTCCTTCTTCTTCTTGGCCTCCATCTTCTGCTGTGATGGTGGCACTTTTGGATTGGTTTAGAGTAGAAGCTCACTGTCTAACACAGGTGATAGGTATTGGGAAGTTATTGTAAATATTGTACACGGAGTTTTTAGTATAAAGACATAACACCGCCCTGGGGGCAGGCAGAGTGCCTGGAACTGCCCTGCTGGACGGACCTCGGCAGGGCAGGAGAAAGAATTTTATAGAAAAGATACAATAAACAACCTTGAGACCGAGAAATGAAGAGCCCTGACTCCTTCTTTGAGCGCCGGGCTGAGAGAAGAGACTTTCTAACCATTCTCGGGGTCACTGTGAGCAGCTAAAGATCCCAACATGGGATATTGCTCCTTCTCCTGTCCCTTGGGCTGTTCCCTACAGCATGTGAGGAGGCTGGGGACACGGTGTGATGGCCTTCAGTGTCTCCTGGTGCTCCATACCCTCCTTCCCTGCTCTGTGGGCCGTTTCCATGGAGAGATCCCAGGTTGGAAGTGCAGCCCCTGCCTGCCCAGCATCACTGCGGGGCCGGAGCTGCGGCATTGTCGGGAGGCTGAGCCTGGTGCAGCTCCATTTACCCATCTGCGGAGCCTGGCCCTTCCTTGCCTCGCCGAGATACCGGAGCTGGGCTTTTCTTCTGTCATTGAAATAGCGCTGGCCCCTGCCTGCCCCCTCCCCGAGCCCTCCCCAGCTCGGCATTTCCATGGGCCTTTGTGGAGAGCCACACTTCTGTTTGTCTGGGCGAGCAGCTGAGGCACGGGAAATGTGCCGGAGCCATTCAGGGGCTTAGTCTGGGAGCCATTGTACCTCTGAAAGGGATGCTTGGGGCATTTACATAAAAATGTGCTTGACACAGATAATATGAGTGCTTGTGGGGGTGTGGGTGAGGGACAGAGCCGGGAGGAGCTGCCGGTGCCTCCTTGCCGGGCTCATTAATGAGCGCAGGGAAGGTGTGCGGGGCGATAGCGATGCGATAGCGATAGTGATGGTGATAGCGATAGCGATGCGATAGCGATAGTGATGGTGATAGCGATAGCGATAGTGATAGCGGGGCTGTTCCCCGTCTCGCCGGGGCTGTGCCAGTCCTTCCTTCACTTGGCACACAGAGCTGACCTGGCTGGTGCTGGGGTTGTCCTCAGAGGAGATGCTCAGGTCTGTCCCAGCCTCTGCCCCAGCCCTGTCCCAGCATCTCATGGCGGAGATCATCCTGCTGGGATGTCTCTGCGCTCTCCAGGTGATGTGTAGGGCAGGTGACAGCTCTGCCACCCAAAAAGTGCCCCCAAACCCTTCCTCCTTGTCCTCCAGCCCCAGGGCATGCTGAGCTCACCCTGCCCCTTGCCTCACTGTGGCACCTGAGCAAGGTGGCTTTGCCCTCATCCCAGCCTTTCCTGAGTGACTCGCCATGGACCACATTTCATTTTCAACAATTCAGTTAACCAGGCTGGATTTCAGGAGCAAAGTGAAGTTTGGCCATGGTCCCTAAATTCACCCCTTTGGCCATGCTCCATTACAGCTATAGTCCTAAATTCACCCCTTTGGCCATGCTCCAGCCATGGTCCCTAAATTTGCCTGTTTGCCACGCTCCATTCCAGCCATGGTCCCTAAATTCACCCTGGGGTTGGACCTTACCCCACCAGGAATCCTGGTCACAGGAAAGAGGCTGTGGGAACTAGAGAGGAGAAAACACAGCTTGGTTTTGGCTCTGTGCTGCTGATTCTGCAGTTCTGTGTGTGTGGGGTGCCAGAGTCCAAGTCCCTTAACCCCCAAAACTGTTCTCAAAGCCTGTGACTCAAATCTTACAACCAAAAGTGAAGTTTAGAAGTGACAACATATGCCTTCATCTTGCAGTTGAAATAATTGAAGTGAAATCCTCAGGCAGTTGAACAGATATTTTTTCCATGAGTAAAATGTGACCTAATGGAAAACTGAGACCTGGTACAGAAATACTGTCCCTAAGGACAGTTTTCCGTGAAGATTATGATGGGTCCTGGGTTCCTCTTACACTTGCAGCATTATTAAGTGTTGTGGTGGTGCCCAGAGGTGATGATGTTAATAAGCACCTAATTTTAGCAGTAATTTAGCTAGTGTTATAATTACCAGGTCATTGTGCTAGGTGCTGTACAGACACATGTGGAAAGACAGCTTTAGTCCCAAAGGGCAATTGCTTGGGACAGGACAGTCACAGCAATTCCTGTGTCAGGTTGTGTCTGACACAGTGGAGGTCTGGGAACAGCAACAGGGACCAAACCTGCACTCCCTGCAGGGAGCAGCCCTGAGAGGAACTGGCCCAGAAATGCTGGATGCAGCATGGGTGGGTGAGGAACTGGATCAAAGAGCAAAGGAAAGGGTCTCCTACAAGACAGCAAAAACCCTTCTCTTCCCAAGGCTTGGAAAGTCTTTCTCCACAAAGTCAAATCTCAGTTCCAGATTTAAATGGATTCTTTTTGCATACCATGAGAGTTCTGAGGATATTAACTGTGATTTGTGTACCAGCCTGGTTCAGTCTGCACTGGAACAGGATGGATTCATGAGGGTAAACCTTTTTTTATGTGCTGGGTCTTTGCCTTGCAGCCTTTGGGTCTCGGGTGCTCTAGCTGGTCAGAGTGACCCCAAGATGTGTTAGAAAGTCTCTTTTCCCAGCCCGGTGGTTGAAGAAGGAGTCAGAGCTCTTCATTTCTTGATCTCAAGGTTGTTTATTGTTTCTTATCTATAAAATTCTTTCTCCTGGCCTGCCGAGGTCCGCTCAGCAGGACAGACAGAGGAACTCTGGTGTTACCTTTTTATACTAAAAACTCCGTGTACAATATTTACACGGAGTTTTCACTTGCCAATACCTATCACCTGTGTTAGACAGTGAGCTTCTACTCTAAACCAATCCAAAAGTGCCACCATCACAGCAGAAGATGGAGGCCAAGAAGAAGAAGGAGAAAGGCTGGACACGCCCAGATTCCTCCATCTTGCCCTCAGAACCCCCATTCTAAAACCCCAAAAATTGATTTTTCACCCTGTGATAAATTCACTGTCATTCTACTTAAACTTTTGTGGCTTGTAATTCTTCATCTAAGGTTGGTAATTGTTTTTTCCAAGCGCTAAATCAAAGGCACAGGGGGCTTGGGCTCTGTGCCAAGGTCTCTGAGCCCCCTGGGCAGGGGCTTGAGGCCTCCAGGGCAGCCAGAGGAATTTCCTGGGTTCCAACATTTGGGGAGTGATTGAATCACAATAACTCCTGCAAATGCTGCTCACTCTGGAGGGTCATCAAGTGGTCCAATCCCAAGTGCACATTTGTGGGGTTTTAGGATAGATCCTATTAGACAAGGTTGCTTCAGCCATAAGAAAATACATGAGTTCACATCAGTGCACAAATTGGGAGGTTTCCCCAAGGAAAAGAGTGGTTGCAAAGTCTGGGGAATGAAGAACTCACTAATTTGGTACTGGTGGCTCATTGCAGCGAGATTTACATGGTGGATATCTAGTGCTGATTCATGTATGTTATTCTTGTGCAAGAGGTTATTTGGCTTTAAAGGTATAAATGAAATAAATCATGGTCAAATGAAGCTTCCTACCTCACTGAAATGAGAAGAGAAAAATGTACTGATTCATTTTGACTTTCTCATAGAAAAGATTATCTAAATTGACACATTCCAACAACGAATTTCTATTTTGGCCCAACTGTATTTCTAGTGGAAACTTATTGAGATGAACAGGTCTCAGACAGGAACTCAACACCCTCTGGCATGGCCTAAACTAGCTTTGAGAGTGGTTGCAGTTCAGGTGGCACTTAGTGAACCCATCACTCCCACCTTCAAACCCTTTCCTCTTTTCCCTTTAAGTTCTCTGGAATCTGTCGCTTTTCTCATCATTCTTCCTGTTTTTTCCCAAACCCTTTCCCTTCATGGGTGTGATCCAAGATTTTGTTCCAGAGGGGGACAAAATGATCGAGTAATTCTCTTCCAGTTTCAAATGAACTGCAGCTCTGGAGCTGCAGGATGGTGGTGAGGGGTGATGGGTTTGGTGGTTTTTGCCCTTGTGTTGGAGAGGTTCTTCGAGGCTGTGGGCATGGTACAGCTGTTTTTAGATCATCTGGAGTTTTATCTGGCTGGTAAGCAAAGAGAGGCAAAAGAATGCCACCAGCAGCTGGGAAGACCTCAGCACTGGAGAGGAAAAGGAGCAGGACCAGGCAAGAAGATGTGGAGCTGCTGCTTTAGGAATTCCCTTTGGGAATTACTCTTCAAGTCAACAGTCATGAGAATCTAAGAAGGTTTAACTAAGCCCCAGACCCAGCAGCCCTCCCATGGGAACTCCCAGGCAGTGTTTTGGCTCCTGGGGTTCTCTGTGAAGATTTTTACATGCTTGCCTTCACAGGAGCATCTCCAGATCCTAATCTGGCCTTTGTGGGTTCAGTAGATCCCGTTCAAGGTCTCAAATCTGGATGTCTGTGCACTGATCCAAGATTTATCCTTTGCCTCAGACCTTTGGGAGCAAAAGTTAGCCTTGATGTACAGTGCACCCCAGGGAAGATTGGAGCCCTTGCCAGCTTTGAGCCTACAGTCCTGGACGTTAAAAATCCTTTTGGATGGGAGTTTCTCCCATTCTAGATTTCACAGGAGACAATTATTTTTGGTAATGGGGAAGGAAATAATCACCTGGGGAGTCACCTCATGCCTGTGTATGATATCTGTAGTCACCACCTGTGTATGATATCTGCAGACATCCTGCATGGGGAACCCTGACCCATGGTTTTCAAAGTCCTGAAGCTTTTAAAAGCTGTTTTTTAAAGTCCAGAGACATCATCAGGAGCAGCCAGGGAGTGGTTGCTGCAAACAGCAGAAAGGTTGTCCCGTCTGTTCCTGAGCAGCTCTCCCTGCAGGATGGCTGCAACACTCCCAGAGACCCCAGCAGAGGCAGAGGACTGCAGTGCTGCACAGCACCGGGGCCTTGCTGTGGTGTTTGTAGGATCCTGGATTCTCCTGGAGTGCTGCCCTGCTACCCAGCAGCGTTGGGCAACAGCTGGCAGGGCACACAAGGGGATTTCACAACCCTCCCTTGCACAAGTCCCTGCTGCTGCTGCTGCTGCAGGGAGTGTTTGTCTGTGAGCAGCGCTGGACAAATTGAAATTGCATAACCCCATCCTTTGCTACTTTGGACTCTTTCATTAGATTTGTATGTTTTGTGGAGTTTTTCCCTTTTTCTTATCACTTTTCCTCTTTCTTTTTCGCTGTGTTGTTTCTACTTGAGCAAACCTGGCACAGCCCGGGTGTGTCAGCTCCGTGCTGCTCCAGCCTCACACACAGCCCTCCAAACCTGCCCCCTTCCCAAGGTTGTTTCTTTTTGTGCCTGTTGGTCACCACCTTCAGCTGAGGAGGTTTTTGGGCGTCTCTGTTTTGCCATGATTTGGCACACAGGTCTGCAAGGGTCAATCTGATGGATTATTTGGTTCTGTGCTGTGAAAGCTGAACCTGTGAATGGTCCCAAAACCCATCTGTGCTGTGGCCAGTGCAAACTGCAAGGCAGCTCATGAGATTTCCTGGGAAAGCCTCGAGTGCAAATATAGTGTGCACTTGGAGGTTTTTGTTTTGTTTTTATGATTTTCACAGCCTGACACGGGTCACATTGGAAGCTGGGGAGGAAATGGGAAAAACATTGTCTCACCAAACCTCTTCCACAGCCTGGGCCACAGCAAGGGAAGCAGCAAGTGCTTTTATTGCTGAAATGGCAATAAAGATTTTGGGGCATGAGTAGCCCAGTTGAGGGAGGAGGGGTTGAGGCAGAGGACAAATGAGCAGGAAAAGGGATCAAAACCAAAAAATGCAGTTTATCACGGAGTTCTAGATTTTGTCTTGTGCAGAAGACAAGGTATTTGTGCACATTTATTGTCCCAGGGATTCCTGGAGAAGAGGAGCACATCCATATTCATTCATGGGGACAGTCACATACACCTTCTATGTGTGCAGTGGCTCCTCGTCCCAATATTGAAATGCCCGTTGCACTATTGCTGTTAGATCTGGGCGAGTAATCCACAATGAATAATGTATCCAATGAACCCCGTCCCTGCTAATTGTGGAATATTCACGAGCAGATGGCAATTCCAGGCAGGTTTTTTCACATTCCTTTTTTTCTCCGCTCCGAACACGGAGGTTTGCTGTAAGTAGGTGATATTTGAAATTCAAGCCGTGTTTCCGAGTCGCGATTGGCCGCCTGTGACATGGGGTGTCCCTCTTCCCGCATTGGCCGAGCCCTACAAAGTGCTTTGGATACAAATACTCGCATGTGCAAATTTAAAATTCTGTTTCCATGGTTACTCATGCGTGCAGCTTTGAACTTCACTTTCCTCCAACATTTGTGCTGGTAAAACTCATTCAGTCGCAGGTTTGTGGCAAGTGAATACAAAAGCTGCGTGAGGCTGTATTTGCATCCTCTAGCACAGATGATTGCTCTCTATAAACTCAGCCTGGATATTCACTGGGCTTTTCTAGCACCTTTCCTGGTGCTTTCATGGGTTTCAGCCCACAGGAATGTTCTTTCCCGTGATTATCAGCCTTTGTGACGCCAGTTTTAGCATCACAAACACACGCACAGCTGGCTGATATCTCTCTGCAGGTAGACAAACATCTCGCAGGCAGCTCCGTACTGGGCAAAGCAAGGTGTTTATTTTTCTGGCAATTGAAATCTCAGTCGGTTTTGCAAAATCAGGTTCTCTTCTTCTGGTTAATCCTGCGTCATTCAGAAATAACAAGGCATTGGGACGCGTTCAACTTTGTTTTGCAGCGCTGATAGAAGGGAGGAAAAAAGAAATTAGCAAGAGTTTTTAAAGTCAGGGAAGCTGGAAGGAGCTGAGCTGATGGGAAAGAAGTTGTTTTGCTTTAGCAAAGATGTCAAAGTCAGAGCCAGCTAAAAAGTGGGTGAGTCATGAGGGGGTGTGTCTGTCCCTTTTGAGATCCCAGCACACACCTTTACTTGCTGATAAAGGACTACCTGGTGTGCATTATTTTCCCAAATGCATTCCCTTACTGAAAGAAGCATTGGCTTCAAAAACCTCCCCACCCCTCCCACTCTGGGCCAGTTTAATAAATGTTATTTTTGTTTCTCTGGCTATCACGTGTCTTGAGCAATATTTCTGTAGCCTCTGGATAAACACAGGAGAAGAGAGCAAAGGTTAACCACGATTTATGTCTGGGTTTGTGGTTGCACTGTGGGAGCAGCGTGGTGGGGCGCACGCCTGGCTGGCCGTGAGTGCCTGCTGAGCTTCCAGCAGCATCCCAGGACACAAAAACCAGAATAAAGCAGCACCATTTTCACTGGCAACCAAGAACTGGCCTTTTGTGAGCCTGTTATGCTGTATCTCACATCAAGAGCACATTAAGGCATTGACTGCAAGGTCAGGCTGGGCTAAACCCCCGGGTCCCCCCATGCCAGTCTCCTGCAGGGTCAGGCTCAGTGTCACAGCCTTTAGTCCTGCCTTTAGTCTGGCTTTAGTCTGGCTTTGGTCCTGCCTTTAGTCCCGGCTATAGTCCTGCCTTTAGTCCTGGCTTTGGTCCTGCATTTAGTCCTGCCTTTAGTCCTGCTCTGCAGCAACAGGTTGTGGAGAGGGTGAGTGGGGACAGAGAAAGCACAACGTGCTCCAGGTCTCAGCTGGGGAAGAGATCAAAGCTCTCCCCTCCAGAGCGAGGGGCTGGGAAGGCAGCGGATGTTCAGACAAATATTGGCACCTGGGAATATTCTCATCACGCTCCAGCGCTGGGAAAACACCCCACTGCCCATGCTCAGAGCCTGACCTTTTTAACTATTCAGAGTGCAACGCCAAATGGCTTTAAAGTGCTATCTGCTCTGAAACGGGTGACAAAGCATAACAATGGCCACTTCTTATTCAGCAGATGTGATCTCCAGCCACTTTGTGCCCAGCTGTGTGTATTCAGGCTCTGAGCTGTTGACTTTAGCAAGAAAATGACTTGCTGCTGCCCTGCAGAGCTTGCCAGGCTGCCCCTTCTGCTGGGTGATGCTCCTTGGTGTGCTGCAGAGCTGCTCTCCCATCTGTCCTGAGGCAGGGAGGTGGAGATTTGCTCTGGAGGACGTTGGGATGTGAGGAGTAGGACTCCACACAGCCGAGGGTCTGCTGGTTTGATACCAGTGAGCACATCTGCTCTGGAGTAGGGAGTGAAGTGCATTCCTGCTTGGGAAGGGGTTGCTGTAACAGAGGGCTTTGGTAAGAGTTGCTGACAAAAGTGGTGTCAGTTGCCTTGTGGGTTGAAAATCTCTTTTAAACTCCCAGTTGCACAATGTAGGTTTCTCAAGACTTTCCCCAAATTACCTCTCTGGCACTAGGGGACAACTCTGAAAATTTCGATGCAAGAGGAAATTCCCTCTGAGAGCCCAGAGATATTCAGAGGAAGGAGAGCGCTCAGCTCTGTACTTGCACTGCTGCTGCCTCATCACTGACAGATGGTGTAGCAGCTCTGCCCTTTGGCCAGGATGGCAGGGAAAGCAAGTCCATGCCCTGGGATGTGCCAGGGGCAGAGCAGGAGGAAAAGGAGGAGAGTTTGGATGTCCCTGTGATCTGACCTCCTTCCCTTCTCCTCTTCCCCTGCGTTGGCATCATCTGCTGCAGGCGGACAAAAACTTCTCCCTGTTTCAGTGCCCCATCTTCTCCTGGAGCATCCCCTCTAGTGCTGCCTGCCCACAGGGTCACAGCACAGGGGTGTCCCAGGGATTCACTGGGGCTCCCACTCCCTCCTCTTCCTCAGTCCCGGGGGATGAAGGCAGCAGTCCCTCAGCCTGCCTTTGTTTCAGAAGGCACTGGCAGCCCTGGCTCTTTCTTCTCAGGGGCTGAGGGAGGAGGGGCTGTGCAGGAGCAGATGGTCCCTGCTGGAGGGTTCGGGGCCTCTTTGCCAGCAGGTTGAGGGGGGGATCCCCTTTCACCACCCGGCTGGGGGAGGGCTGCCTGCCTCTCACATGGTCAGTTCCCAGCTGAGTGCCTCTATGGGATTACGCTGCTATTCATCTAATTGAAATTGTATTTGGAGCAAGGAGACAGTATCTCTTTCCTCGGAAGATCTATTATGCATAAACTGCTCACAAAGCCATCCTCCTGCAGGGAGAGGGGGAGTCCGGGTGGCCAGGGCCCTGCTGGAGCTCCCAGTCTGCAGGAAGCAGCCCTGACCCCTCCTGCTGCCCTGCAGAGCCCATCCTCTCACCCCTCACTCCCAAAAGGGCTGCTTGGTGCCTTCCTGCCCTCCCCTTTGCTGGCTGACAGCACCCAGAGCAGCACAGCTCACCCTGCCCCTCCAGCACGGATCTCTGTGGTCCTCATGATCTCCATCTCCACACCATCCCCATCCCCATCTCATGATCTCCGTCTCCACACCATCCCCATCTCATGATCTCCATCTCCACACCATCCCCATCCCCATCTCATGATCTCCATCTCCACACCATCCCCATCCCTGTCCCCCCATCACACCACAGCTCAATGCCTGGTGAGGAAAATTGCAGTATCATGCTTATCTGGAGTTGAACTCACGGATGCACCCTGCAGAGGACAGCCCTGCTGAGCATGTGCTTTCACAGTCCAATGTCCCTCAGCACACATAAACCCATGGGGGCACTGGGAATCTGTAAATCAGTGCAGCTTTCTAACTGGAGAATGAGAAGGGTAAAAAAAAAAATAAATCCCACCCCACCCTCAATGGGTTTATGGCTGAAATCACCTCGCACACACCCTGCTGGAAGAGCTGCCAGAGTTCATGTGCTATCAGCTCATGCCTGCAGATAAGGAGACCCATTTCTCCAAGTTCTATGGGAGCAGGAGAACTTCTAAATGAAATAGGAAAATCTTTAATGGAAAAAAAAAAAAGTCAAGATGATTGCCCTTGCAAAGAGCTGTGTGAGCACCTGACATGAGGCAAAGAGCAAAGCTGTTTGGCAGGGAAGGAGATCTGTCCTGGTGAGAGCCCTCACATGGCTGTGGCCAGGGCAGCAAGGGCCAGGGTGGGATCTTCCTGCGTGTGAAGTCTCCAAATGCTGGGAGTGGAGTAGGGGATGCTCCCTTGGCTGCATTGGGGCTGTTTTGGGAGTCCCAGCCTGCTGAGCTCATTTGCAAGAATAATCTCTTTGAGAACAGCTCATGGAGGGTGCCAGAGGCTCTGCTTGCACCCAGGAATGCCGTCCTGGCTGCTCTGGGCTTGTCCTGTCAGCTGTGGGTTTGCAACCCAGGCTGGCTTGCTGGACCAGCTCTGGCAGCTCTGGCTCAGTCTGGAGGTGTGGGAGCTGCTCAGGCCCTCGGTGGCTCCGTGGGCAGCAGCTCTGGTGGCACAGACAGGGTCCCTGTGGTGGCACAGACAGGGTCCCTTGTGGTGGCACAAACACAGTCCCTATGGTGGCACAGACAGGGTCCCTGTGGTGGCACAGACACAGTCCCTATGGTGGCACAGACAGGGTCCCTATGGTGGCACAGACAGGGTCCCTATGGTGGCACAGACACGGTCCCTGTGGTGGCACAGACACGGTCCCTGTGGTGGCACAGACACAGTCCCTATGGTGGCACAGACAGGGTCCCTATGGTGGCACAGACAGGGTCCCTATGGTGGCACAGACACGGTCCCTGTGGTGGCACAGACACGGTCCCTGTGGTGGCACAGACACAGTCCCTGTGGTGGCACAGACACGGTCCCTGTGGTGGCACAGACAGGGTCCCTATGGTGGCACAGACAGGGTCCCTATGGTGGCACAGACAGGGTCCCTGTGGTGGCACAGACAGGATCCCTGTGGTGGCACAGACAGGATCCCTGTGGTGGCACAGACACAGTCCCTGTGGTGGCACAGACACGGTCCCTGTGGTGGCACAGACAGGGTCCCTGTGGTGGCACAGACACAGTCCCTGTGGTGGCACAGACAGGATCCCTGTGGTGGCACAGACACAGTCCCTGTGGTGGCACAGACACAGTCCCTATGGTGGCACAGACAGGATCCCTGTGGTGGCACAGACACGGTCCCTGTGGTGGCACAGACACAGTCCCTATGGTGGCACAGACAGGATCCCCGTGGTGGCACAGACAGGGTCCCTATGGTGGCACAGACACAGTCCCTGTGGTGGCACAAACAGGGTCCCTATGGTGGCACAGACAGGGTCCCTGTGGTGGCAGAGACAAGGTCCCTGTGGTGGCACAGACACGGTCCCTATGGTGGCCCAAGCAGGGCCTGTGCTGCTCAGGCCAGCAGAGATGCCTTGGCTGGGCTAAAGGAGCACTGGGCCAGGTCAGGTTCAAGGAGAACTTGGCTTAAGGATCCCCTTTGTGACAGATGAGTAATGTGATGATTGACTCTCACAATTAATGGACAAATATCATGTATGTAGGTTAAGAAAAGTTTTATAGATTTATAGTTCTGTTGTACCCCCTCGTGTGGTTATCAAGGGACAGCTGGGTTGGGACACCTGGCAGGGCTGGCTTGTCACTGTGGAACACCTGAGCTCCAGTCAGGATTTGAGGAAGAGATCTCCACCACTGGGCAGCAAAGAAGGGGTTGATGGACAGAGCTTTGGGAGGGGTTAAAGGGTTAAAAAGGAAAAACCCTCCATGGTGAGGGGGCTGAGCACATGGCGGGGGAAATCTTTTGCTCCCAGTGCTGTAACCTTTTTTCTTTATTCAGTCTTCTGTTGTATTTTTGATAAGGTTTAATAAACCTTCCTAAACTATGAAAAGTGAGTAGCTGTTTCTCACACCTTTGTTAGTTTGGGGACACCAGCCCTGGAGATCCACCACCTTCCTCTGGGCTTGGCAGTCCTGTATTGCCACTCACCAGCAGAAGGGAAGATCAAAGACCCCCTGACCTCTGTGCCAGCCCTGAGGGCACAGGGGAGGAGGGTGCTGTGCCTGCAGCTCTGAGCTGCTCTCTGCTCTTCTGATGAAAGAGTTGGCCCACTGCTGACTGCTGACTGCTGCTCTTCTGCCCTTAAAAAGCTGGAGGGGAGGATGTCTTTCCATGAGCCTCAATGTCCTTCCATGAGCCTCAGTCTCCTGGGGCATCTTGTGAGACTGCTCCTTTCTTACAGCCTGTCCCTGCCTCTCCTGCAGTGAACACCCTTCCTCTGCTGATATTCTGATCTTATCACGTGTTAGAATCACAGAATCACAGAATCACAGACTGGTTTGGACTGGGGAGACCTCAAAGATCTGACTGGACACATGAGGAGAATTTGTCACAGTGAAAATAATCTCCACAGGGAAGTGGTGAATTCTCCAGTGCTGGCGACTTTCAAGATTCAACTGGACAGGGTGTTGGGCCATCTTGTCTAGACCTTGTTCTTGCCAAGAAAGGTTGGAGCAGATGATCCTTGACGTCCTTCTAACCTGGTTTTCTATGATTTTGTGATATCAGACAGGAGAGATGTCACACAGAAAGAGCCTCATCTAATCAACAGGCTGTGTATGAGCATTCAAAGCCTTTCCTGGATGTAAGATTTGAGTCAGGTCTCATCCTTTTTAAACAAAACAGATATTCTCTGTCCATCCATGTATCCAACTGAACATGAAGGAGAACCAGTTTCAAATCTGCAGGACTCCAAGAAAATACAACAAAGAAAACATGTGACTATTTCAGGAACCCACTGAGCTGGTGCAAGGAATGATTTTAAAGGAAATGTCCTGGCAAACAAGACAAGTTTTGTGATACACTCAGTGCCCTTCATCCTTCTGCAGAGAGAATGAATGGCTAAATTCAGCTTTTAATGCTGATGCTGAGGCTTTCCAAGGGGCTGGCAAGAGGGAGGTGTGTTGTGGTTGTCCGTGTGTGAAACAACAATGAGAGATCCAAACCTGCTGCGCTTTTAGGAGTCTCTGTAAGGTTGTGTCAGCAATTTGGAATCCAGCTCAGGCTGTGGAGATTTGTAACAAAAACTTAAAATTGCCCTGGCTGGAGATGTCCGGGTGTGAAAGCAGCAGGAGGAACAGCGAGAGGGGAAGGGCTAAAGGAATGGCATGTGCTGATCTGCCTGATCAGCAGGTCAGGAGAGCAGAGCATTGGCCTGAGCTTCTCAGGACAACGGGACCACTAAAAAAAGGACAGCCTAAAACAAAGGAGAGATCACACCCCAGAGGAGCCCAACCAGCTGAGTAAATCAGCTGCTCCTCATGACTCACAGGCAGGGCTGAGTGGAGAGGCAAAAGATCTCCATGAGGTCTGTTCCCACAGGGTACAAGAAGCATACCTGAGAGCCAGGGCACAGCCACACACCTGAGGAGAATCCACCACGGTGGATGAGGAACTGGGAGCTGGTTGTTAAAAACGAGAGCAGACTCTTGGTGCTAAAGCACCTGATTTCAGCATTTATTTTAATAAAAGAAAGGCCCAAAGCAGGGGCCTGGGCCGAGCAGGAGCGTTCCTGTCGAGGATGGAGCAGCGCCGGCGCTGGGGCTGCTCAGCAGCGATGGCCCCGATGTTCCAGGGGAGCAGCACAGCTTCCCTGGGTCAGATGCCCCTTTCTATCCTGTTTTTTGTCCCTCTGGATTGGTTTCTGTTTGGATCCTTCATTTGCATGAAGGTTTAAGGCCTTGATTGGCCCATTACAGTTCTGTCCAGGCTGGCTCGTGGTGCACTTTACTGAGGTGTGTTATGGTACTTTGAGTACCTTATTTCTTATAACTCCTCTTTTACCATAACCAAACTAACAGTACATGTTAAAAACGAGAGCAGGCTCCTGGTACTAAAGTGATTTCAGCATTTATTATAATAAAAGAAAGGCCTAAAGCAGGGGGCCCAGGCTGGGCAGGAACATTCCCGTCGAGGATGCTGCAGTTGGCACTGAGTCTCCTTGAGCAGTGATGTCCCCGATGCCTTCCCTGGGTCAGATGGCCCTTTTTATCCTGTTTTTTGTCCCTTTGGATTGATTTCTGTTGGGATCCTTCATTTGCATGAAGGTTTTAGGCCTCGATTGGCCATTACAGCTCTGTCCAGGCTGGCTGATTTCGCTTGAGGGGGGGGTGGTGCACTTTACTGAGGTGTAATTTCTTATAACTCCCCTTTTAACCCCTTTTACAATATAACAACCAAACTAACAGTACATGCTTAACAATCTATCAACTATTTTACAACAGTTTTTAACCTATTTTTAACACTGGTGTCCCTCTTTTCCTGGGTCACCCCCGGTGGTCCTGGCCAGGCTCCTGGACAAAATCTCTTGTACATGAGCATGAAGGAACAGTGAGCAAAACCCTGGGAGAGACCGAGTGAGCTGAATCACCTTTGTCAAAAATCAAAACCAAATTGCCCTCTTGAGATGATCCTGGATTGAGTTCCCTGCCGCAACTTCAATTTCTGCACTCTGCAGTGACTTCCAGGGTGTTTCTCATTGTGGTTCTTTGCATTTGTGTTCCTGCAGGAGCCAGGTGACAGCTCTGGCCCTGTGGATGCTGCTGGAGTCTGAGTTGTGGGAGACAGACAGGTTTGGATAACAACCCCAGGTGCAGGTGGGGTGCACCAGGGATTAGCGGTGGTACAGCAAAACCCAAAGGCTTTGCAATGCTTACACAGGACAGCCTGAGCCTTTCTGAGCCCCCCAGGGTCAGCTCTGCTGGCTCTGGGCAGCCTCAATCCCAGCCACGTCCTCCAGCACCCCAGGAAACCTGGCAGGTTGCAAGGACTTTTGCAGGGAAGGTGTTTTCCCATGGGTGCTCAGGTCAGAGGCATTAACTGATGCCCTGTGGGCACAGAGATTAAATGGTTTGTGGCCAGTTTCGGCTGGCCAGGGCTTCCTGGAATAAAACTATGCATTTGCATGGATAAACCAGAATGTAGCTGTGTGCCTGCCCCTTCTGCCAGCACATGGCTGGGGCTGGGGTCTCATCTGTGGGCTATGGGGGTGTCCCACCAGGCCAATCCACCAAGCCAGCATCACTCTGCTCTCACTGATTTTCAGGGAACTTCCCTGCTACACCCCTCTGATGTCTCTGCTGGGGTTACTGCTGCATCTCCTGCAGCCCAAGGCACCTCTGTGCCCTTTATTCTGAGACAGCTCTCACCCACGTGCAACTTCCCTGCATCTTTGCTATCTTGACATCAACAAATGTTATAGTAATTATATGGATATTGCTGTTTGGACTGTTTAACCCAGACTTGCCTGGAGTCCCTGGCTCTGATGTTATTAACCAGATAATATGTAGTTTACTTACACATCAGTAGCCTCCACATCACAAAAAGGAGTTTCAGTTTCCTGCTGGCTCCTAAACACAGCTCAATGACAGTTTAAAGAGTGCACAAATATGGGTTCTGTTTTTCTAAATGCACCTGCCCCAGCTTGTAGTGACACAGCAGGCACAGAAAAATATTTGGTACCAGATGTGCCCTCACTGCCCTCTTCCTGTGATGAAAACATTGCCTTTATTTTGTATTTATTTAATATTTTGTGTTCTATGCAAAGCTAGAAGAAGGGAAAAGGGCAATAGCAGCACCAGCAGTGCTATTGCACTGAGCCAGGCATTCCCTCTCTGCCAGTGCAGGGAGAGGAATCCTGACAAGTGCTTGGAGCTTTTGAAATCCAGCTTGTTTTTGAAAGCATGGTATGGACATCAATGTCCTCCTGTGACTGCTGGAATCTTCTCCATCCTATCCCAAAGTGCTGGGCCCTGGCTTCCCACTGAGGGTGCCTTGCCACGGGTGTTTTACCAGTACAGCTGGATCTTTTCTAATCAGCAGCTCAGCTCAGGGGCAGCTCAGCCCTGTCACCCCTCACAGCCTCCTGCTGCCCAGAGACTCCTCCAGTGCTGCTGTCACACAGTCCCAGTGCCCAAATCCCCTCAGATTTGGTGCCCCTGTGCACCAAGGGCTGCTGCACAAACCTTTTCTTTGTGCCACGGGTGCTCCACTGACAGTCACAAGCTGCTGAGAGCAATGTCTGAGGTTCCTGCCCCTGTGTCCAAGCACAGGGCTCGACCTTGTCTGGTTTGTTGGATGCTGAGCAGCTCCTGTGCTCTGCTCTGGGCAGCCTGGTTTGACTCCTGCCTCTCTGGAGTATGTGGATGTTCTCCAGCTGGTGGGTGAGCAGCTCCACTTGTGCTGGCCACTGGCCAGGGATGTTCCCCTCTGTCTGTTGATGACTTGCAGAGACACAGGAAAATAGTTTGCCACTTCCTGGCTTGGTTTTCCCCTTTCCTTTTCACTGTGCAGTTCTGAGATTTACTTGCCTCAGAGAGCTGAGCATTTTCTTTGCTGAGCAAGACAAATATTCCCTCTCCAGTGGGAGAAAGGTAGGAGAAAGCCAAACCCATCCCATCAGCAGTGCAGTGAGGGGCACTGTGATCAGCAGGGATAGTTTATCCCAGTGAGGATGATACAAAATACAGGTATTTCACACTTTTGACCTTGGGCTCTCAGTGACTGAAGCTCTACATCTCCACCAGAAGTGGTCCAGAGGACACTGGTGCCCCCAGGCAGTATCAGGTCCCCAGACCAGGCAGTGTGAGATGATGGTGGGGGGTGAGGCACAGCCCACCGCCTCTCCTTGTGAGACCAGAGGACTTTGTGAGCCCCAGCCAGCTGGGAATGATCCAGGATCTCTTGGTGCTGTGTCCTGAGGAGCTTGTCCTTGTCTGCACCCCCTGAAATGGGGATCACTGGATGCCAGCCAGCATCTCTGGGCCTCTCAGGTGTCACTGCTGCAAATTCTGTTCCTTAGTCTCAAAGGAGATGCAAACTGTTTTGTTTTCACCTGCTGTTATTACCCTCTGATTAAAAACATGTGGTTTATTAGTTTCATTTTTACACAGAATGCAGTGCTCAGATGTCTCTGCAGTTTCATACCCCCTGTAGACAGAACTAACTGAAAAATACTGGAACCAGGAGGTGCACAGGAACAAACTCCTGTGGGCTCTGCACATCTCAGAATCATAGAATACAGAACCACTTTAGCATCACTGAATCCAGACATTAACCAAAATTCATTGCCCTCAGCCACTATCCCACCTATGGTCTGGCTTTTTTACCTGGAGGTGCTCTCAGGTGCCTTTTAAACTCTTGCTGTGGTTTATTTTACTTGGAAGGAGAGGATTTGAAGGATGAGGGCCTCAGTGTCAGATCTGTGACTGCTCAGCATCATGGCACACAACTTGTGTTTCCAGCTCCAGCTGATCAATGCCTGGGACTGTTTAAAATCTCCCTGTGGAGCTCCAGGGTGGAGGTGGGGAGTGAAACCTCAGTGTGGGAGCTGGCAGGCTGCAGCTGAGGACCTGCCACCCCTCGCAGCTCCCTCTCTGCTTTGTTTTGAATTAATCAGACAAGGGCACCCAGTGCAGGGCTGCCCTGCCTGGCACAGACTCTGCTCCTGGGCACTGTGACCATGTTCACAGGGGTCCCAGGATGAGGGAAGAGACGAGGATCTGACTCCATGTTTCAGAAGGCTGATTTATTATTTTATGATATATATTAAATTAAAACTATACTAAAAGAATAGAAGAAAGGATTTCATCAGAAGGCTGGCTAAGAATAGAATAGAAAAGAATGGTAACAAAAGCTTCTGTCTCAGACTCTCTGTCTGAGCCAGCTGACTGTGATTGGCCATTAATTAGAAACAACCACATGGGCCAATCACAGATGCACCTGTTGCATTCCACAGCAGCAGATAATCAATGTTTACATTTTGTTCTTGAGGCCTCTCAGCTTCTCAGGAGGAAAAATCCTAAAGAGAGGTTTTTCCATAAAAGATGTCTGCTCCTGGGGACAGCTCTCCTGCTGGAATATCTGGGTTGCAAAACAGCACAGAGCTCAGGGGGTGCCAGCAGCCAGGAGGGAGAGTTACCCTGCAAGGGATATCAAAACCAAGGCAACAGGCACGGTGTCCTTGCCAGGGGGGTTTCTGAAGTACCTCTGGAGTGAACTGGGTTTCTGGGATCTCTTGGCCTGCTTTTCCTTAGGAAAAATTCACCCCCGACCTGTGAAGTGAA
This sequence comes from Diglossa brunneiventris, assembly GCA_019023105.1. Classification (NCBI taxonomy): domain Eukaryota; kingdom Metazoa; phylum Chordata; class Aves; order Passeriformes; family Thraupidae; genus Diglossa; species Diglossa brunneiventris. The sequence goes on from CM032375.1 coordinate 4,615,883, forward strand.
TGCAGAAATGATTGTAGGCTGCAAATGGAAAATGCAACAGGAAGGGGTCACCAAGGGGGATCCAAGGAGAATGAAGGGACAGCAGGAGGAGCAGGAATGGGGGCACTGGGGGATGCCACCAAGGTGGCCCTTCAGTGAGGGGTGTCCTGGCACCATCAGTGCTCCCTCTGCCCCTCCAGCACCGTGCACTGCCCAGCAAATGTCAGGAAAATTAATCCACAAACACCAGGGGTTTATATCCAGAAAGGAGACAGGGGAGCCCTGGAACTTTATTAGAATAAAGGGAGAGGCCATGGGGCATTTCCCATGGGGTCTCCCAGATTGTTAGAGGACACAGCCTCCTTTTTATCCTAAATTCCCAGCCACATTTTCCTCTCTCTTTGCCACTGTCTGAGGTATTTGAGAAGTACAGACTTCCTAAATCACCTAATACAGACCCCCTTCTAATGTATAACCCCATTTTTCCTTTTCTTTCTTTTTTTCTTTTTTTTTTTTCTTTTTTTCTTTTTCTTCTTTTCCTTGTGCCAATCAGTGGAATTCCTATGGAATCAATGGTTCTTCCCATTGTTTCTTTCATCTCTCATTATCCAATTTTATTTATCAGCAGACCTCCAGTTGTGTAAAGACGAATCCTTCATTCCTTTCATGAGACACGGGAGGAAAGCAGCAGCAGGAGTGTTCCCTGCCCCCATTGCTTCCCCTTTGTGCCTCAGATTTCTAAACTTTGCTTGTCCCCATTGCAGCCACCTCACCATGAGCTGCTCTGGGCTGCATCCAGCTCTGAGAGCAGGAGCAGGAACTCAGGACTTCCAGAGAACAAACCCTGGGCAGGGGAAAGACCACAAACTGTATTGGCAGGAGCCAAAAAGAGGAGCCAAGGGAATCCTGTGAGTCACCCAAACCTCTGCAGGCCAGAATCCCTCGGTGCTGTGCCTTACCTTGCCCATCTTCATTCCTTTTGCTGACTTGTTTCTTCACAAGGCCTTGCCAAGTGATTTAGACGAGCAATTATCAGCTGGTTTTCACTAGCTCTCACTTCCCATCCCACACTTCATGAGTATCTGAAACCATTTTCTACTCCAATTAGGGCAAATTGTTGAAAATCTCATTGAAGAGGCCATTTAAAGAAAGATTTGGTTTTCTTTGAATTAACATATACATTTCATTGGAATAATTTATAAACATTTTATCTATATATTTTATATTTTTATATAAATAATATATATTGTAGATAATATATATACATTTATATATAAATATATTAATGCATTTATATATTTATAAATATTCCAGTCTTTTAAACAAATCTTTTAAAGTATAAATTGCCAGAAAGGTCTACATGAAAAGTGATTTTTTTGACTATTGAATGCTTCCCAAATGGAAGAGATGAAGTTTTCCCTGTGGGTCTGAGAACACTCCTTGGTGTTGGCTACTGAATATCAGAGCACCATCCTTCCTGCCTTATCCTTTATTGCACCTTTTCCTTGTCTTTGGTCATTTGTTGGTTCTAGCTGATCATCCCAGGTTCTCTTTGGCCATTTGTTAGTTCTAGCTGATCATCCCAGGTTCTCTTTGGTCATTTGTTGGTTCTAGCTGATCATCCCAAGTTCTCTTTGGTCATTTGTTAGTTCTAGCTGATCATCCCAGGTTCTCTTTGGTCATTTGTTGGTTCTAGCTGATCATCCCAGGTTCTCTTTGGTCATTTGTTGGTTCTAGCTGATCATCCCAGGTTCTCTTTGGCCATTTGTTAGTTCTAGCTGATCATCCCAGGTTCTCTTTGGTCATTTGTTGGTTCTAGCTGATCATCCCAGGTTCTCTTTGGTCATTTGTTGGTTATACCTGATCATCCCAGGTTCTCTTTGGTCATTTGTTGGTTCTAGCTGATCATCCCAAGTTCTCTTTGGTTATTTGTTGGTTCTAGCTGATCATCCCAGGTTCTCTTTGGTCATTTGTTGGTTATATCTGATTATCCCAGGTTCTCTTTGGTTATTTGTTGGTTATATCTGATTATCCCAGGTTCTCTTTGGTTATTTGTTGGTTATATCTGATTATCCCAGGTTCTCTTTGGTCATTTGTTGGTTCTAGCTGATCATCCCAGGTTCTCTTTGGCCATTTGTTGGTTATATCTGATTATCCCAGGTTCTCTTTGGTTATTTGTTGGTTATATCTGATCACCCCTGTTTCTGTGGGGATGCAAACCCTTTCTGTGTGACAGGCAGTGCCTGTGCTGTTCCTGTTTCAGCTCTCTGTTCCCCTGGGGCTGAACTCACAATGGTGAGGGAGTTTTCCCATTGCTTGTCTACCTCAACAGCCTCTCCAGCTGCAGAAATCCTGCATCTGGTCCTCACAACTGTTCTTGCTAAATCCCAACAGCAGAAAATGAGACCAACGGCAAATTTTGAAAATTTCCTCCCAACAGGAGAAAATGAGAGCAGGAGCCAGAGGGCAGAGGAAATCTGGCAAAGGCAGAGTGCAGCCACGCCGTGTCCTGGCAGTGAAAGCTGGCTGCACATCACACAGCACAGGAGATTCCTTTGGCAAAGTGGGGCTCTCCTTGAGTTTCTGGGAGCCTCCCCACACAGGCAGTGTAGGACACAGCCCATCTCTCCCTCGCTGGGCACCTCCCTCTGGTCTGGTCACAGTGCCTCACGCTCTCTGTGACCACAGAGCTGAAGTAACCCCTGAGACAGAGGCACCAGCTGTGGAGACTCCTGCCCTGACTCCATGACCCCCGTGCCCATCTTGTCCTGTGGTTCAGGGGTGACTCAGACACTCCCTCTGGGCTTTTTTTCGTCTGGGATGGGACTGCCACAACCTTAATTAGCACAAAGCATCTTGACACATTGGAGGCTTTGAAAAGGAGCCTGAGAAGGGGAGACAAGGTGAGCAGTTAACCAGGACACCCAGTTCTGCACCCCTCTGCCGTGCTGGTTGGAAGCTGGGTCCTCACCATGAGGAGCCTAAAAGATGTCTGGCTCCTTTGAACACAGAGGTGTTTTTATTAAACTGGGCCCAGTCCCAGACACTCTGTGTTTTGGGTTTGGATGAGGCTGGGACCAGGAGGTTGTGATTAATGCTCAGTTCCCCACCACAGCTGCCCACAGCCAAACACAGTTCATGGCTCTTCCTCCAGGCTCTGCTCTCCTCTGGATGAACTTAGACCCACACACAACTAATGCCACAGAGTACTCAATTCTCTTATCAGCCAAACTGAGATGTAGTTTACAGGAGTGTAATGACCTCAGAGAGATCTGCTGAGGAAAAATAAATGGGCTGTGCCCATTTTCTACTTCCTTAAAAAGCCTGCCTACGATGGCTTCCTTGTTTTTCACATTTGATTTGCCAGGAAGGTCACATCTGACAATTTTTGGGTTTCCTGTAGGACTTGTTAGAGGCCCCACATGCAGAAAATGAGCTTCATCTGACCCTCACTGCTGAACACTGAAACTTAAGAGGACTAACCTTTCTCCCAGCTGTTTGTTTAGTTATTGAGTGAAGCAAACAACAATGACTGACATGTTTAACCATTTTGTCACAACTCAAGCAATAGGACTGTGTTTTCTTGCTGCAACTGGTGCTACAAAACCACCTGCTTTTTTCATCCAATAATTCAGAAAGTTAGACATACAAGATCTGACTTTCTGATGTGGAAGGAAAACAAACAAGCCTCTAGTTTCCCCCTCAGGAAAACAAATGGGTTTTTATTATTTCAGTGTGGCCCCCTGCCCAGCTCAAGATTGGATATCCAGAATTAGCATTTAAAAAAAAAATCCCAAGCATAGATTTTGCAATCTTGTAATTGCACTACAATCCCTACCAAGAAGGAAAAGCAACAAGTGGAAAGTCTTTTACCATCACTTATGCCAACTCCTTCCTTTCTAGTCTTCTTCCTGTCTGGTCTTTGCTCGGCACTGCCCCAGGAAGAGATTTTGGGGAAGATAGGGAGCTCTCTGCACCCACACCCTGAGGCAGCTCTGTTGCTTCCTTTCTCCCCCTGTGCATGCTCCTGCAGCTGGAGAGGGCAGAACTTCTCTCCAGGAGCAGGCTGTGCCCATGGCAGCTGGATCAGGCTGGAGCAGGGCAAGGAGAAGAGATGCTTCGTGTTTAGGATGGGGAAGGAAGGGCAGGAGCAGTGGCTTTACAGGCAGGGAGCACAGCATGGAAAACCCTTCCCCTGGGCCAGGTGTCCCTGCCCTCCCCTTGGCACTGGTGGCAGTGTGTGGGGTGACTCAGGGACCACGGCCCTGCTGGCCCTGCTGGCCCTGCTGGCCCTGGGCTCCACTTCTGACCTGGGATCCTGAGGGTGCTGCCTCTTTTCCCTGCAAGTCCCACTCTGTGGCCAGTGTCAGAACTCAGCACATCCCTCTGGGTGTCCAGAGTTGCTGGGACCCCACTGGGGGGCTCAGAGACCCTGGCATGCTGCCCAGAGCACCTGTGGGTTTGATTCTGACCCTTGGAGAAAGTTGCCAGCTTTGTATGAGGACATGAAAGTCACAGAGGTTTGAATAGTATAATAATAAAATTATCACAGGGTGAAAACGTAGATTTCAAGATTTTTGGTGTGGAGGTTGTGGGACAAGATGGAGGAACTTGGGCATGTCCAGCCTTTCTTCTTCTTCTTCTTGTTCTCCATTTTCTGCAGTGATGTTGGCACTTTGGGGTTGGTTTAGAGTAGAAGTGCACTGTCTAACACAGGTGATAGGCATTGGGAATTAAGTGTAAATATGTTACACGTAGTTTGTCGTATAAAAGGACAGCACCACCTCAGGGGCGGTCAGAGTGCCTGTGGCTGCCCTGCTGAGCAGACTTGGCTGGGCAGAAAGAAAATTTTATAGATAAGAATTAATAAACAACCTCAAGACAGAAAAGTGAAGAGTCCAGACTCATTCTTCAGTTGCATGGACCGAAGCAGAGACATCCTGCACATCTCGGGGCAGCAATTAACAACAGCAACCCGAGACCCAGGAGCACTCCAGGGAGAATTTCTGAATGGACTTTGACAAAGGGCTGTGGCCTGAGAAGGAGTCAAAGAAACCCCTGGGAGAGAGGAGAACTCCACTGCTAAAACTGCATGAGCTGACCAGAGGATTTGGGGCACAGCAGGGTCTGGAACCTTCCCCATGGTGTGAGAGTGGGCTGGGGCTGATGGCCTTTGGATAACCACAGGCACAGGGAATCTGTTTGGCTTAAAGGGATGGGAGGAGCAATGTGGTCCCTGCTGGGATCCTGCAGCAATTTAGAAATGCTGCACATCCCTGAAGATCATCATCTGCACTCAAGAACAAAGCATCCCAGGCTCTGAACAAAGAAATGGGGAAGATTTTCTCTTGGCAGCTGAAAATCCATTTGGTGTGACCTGAAGCCAGGCTGGGGTCCTTGGGTCAGAAAGTTCCAGAGCACACACAGCTCTGTCTGCTCCTCAGCCTGTTAGCTCAGGCTCATGCACAGTGTGTGGGGCTTGGGCAGTTATCAGCAGGGTCCTGAACCTCTGCTCTGACCTCCCAGTCCCTCCCAGTGTGAGGTGTGCAGAAAGCTCCTGGAGGGAAGGCTGCACTGGCATTTGGCACAGCCTTGTTCCTTGCTTGTAGCCTGGCTGTAGGACTGTGCCAGTGCCCAGATAAGAGTGCTGATTGCTCAGGTCTGTGCCTCTGTGCTCAGGGCACGTCCCTGGAGCCTGCTGGCTGCATCCTCCCTGCATCCACAGTCCAAAGATAAGTGCAAGGTGGTGCCATTCATGAGCTGGGTAGATGCTGCCCTGCCCTCCCCTCGGGCTGCCTGGTAAATCCCAGAGAGGGGAGGTGCTGAAGACAGACAGATCCCAGCAGGCTCTGGACCATGTCTGTACTCACTCAATGCACTCAGCAGTGTTTCCCTGGCGCCTGAGTCCTTTCAACTCCTCCATCCTGCACCCTTTGGGCCAAGTGAATAGATTGTGAATATGCCCAAGTTGTGTGTATTTGTGTGTTTATGTAAAGCTTATTTCATCTTTGGCAGGATAACTTTCTTTATCCATGGTGGTTTTGCACTGCCAGTGTCTTTCCACAGAAAGCTTCCCAAGAGTTGTCACAGAGCCATTTCCAAAATGCCTTTGCAAAGTACAAAGTGCAGGTGCCAGCAAGGTGTCCCTGTCCCTTTAATGCCCACAGTGTCACAATGCTGGAGCTGAGTCACAGCCACCTCCCAAGGAATCGATGACCTGAAAGCTGTCCTCAATCCATCAGATCCCCTGAATTAAGCCCTGCAAAACGAGACCAGTAACAAGGCCAAGCAAGGGACACAATGTTGTGCAAATATTACAGACTTATCTACTTATCTGGATTATGCAACAGGCCTAGAAGTGCTTCCATCCTGTGAACTCCTTTAATGTGTCTCCTGAGCTTGCAGGAGGTGTTACAACACTTTGGCTCGCTCTGATCCAAGGCTGAGGCATGTACTGGGGAAATTCTTGACTTACCTGCTGGCTCCTGGACAGACGCCATCAGCACCTCGTGCTTAACCCTCTCACAGCACTCCTCATGGGTCAGCCTGACTCTCCTGAGCACCAAGGCAGGGAGCAGAACCTGTGCTTTCAGGAGAGGGTTGGGACACACACTCACCTGAGCTCCTCTGGCAGGAGCACAGGACCACGAAGTCATTTTGGTGTCAGCTCCCAAGGTGCCTGTCTAACAGTTTTGCCCTCAGTGAGCTGAGCAGAATGGCTGTCCTGGGATTGTGTGGATCAGGAGCTGTAAGCTCTGAAGCATTAAGGTCAGCCAAGCCATTTCTGTCACACAGCATAAATGGCAGAGACCCACGGCCAGCTCTGCCTGGTGGAGGCAATTCATTGTGGTGGGTTCCCTGAAGGGCAAGAAAAAGGAGTGGGCTATCAGAAATAACCAACCTTCCCCTTTCCCAGAATGTCCTAAACAGGGGAGGATGATGTGGATGCCACGGGGACATGGCCTGATGCAGCATGGGAGGGGTGGGAGGCCAGAATTGATGCAGTTCATTGGAGCTGTCCTGTCCCTTTTCCTGATGGGACAGAGCAACTTTCAGAGCACTAATATGAAATAATTTACCTCCCTCTGTCTGCACAGCATGGTGCATTCACAGTGATGCTGACCATTGCTGTGGCTTGTCCAGGTGTGATTTGTCCAAGTGTGGTTTGTCCAAGTGTGGCTTGTCCAGGTGTGGTTTTTCTTGCTGTGGTTTGTCCAGGTGTGTTTTTTCCCAGTGTGCTTTGTCCAGGTGTGGTTTGTTCTGGTGTAGTTTTTCTTGCTGTGGTTTGTCCAGGTGTCCTTTGTCCAGGTGTTTGTCCAGGTGTGCTTTGTCCAGGTGTGGCTTTGCTTTCCTGTGTTGTTTCCACTTGTCAAATATTTGATTTAAGCAAAGACAAAAATATAGATTTGAGTGGACAGGATTGTTTTGCAAGTCTTACAATCCTGTAGCTAGTAGAATAAGCAATGAATGATGAAAAAGTTTTGGAGATGCAGCAAGGTGTTTGGTTATAGAATTTCAATTTATTTTCTTAGTTGAATGGGCTATTTTCCTTTGAATACAATACCATGAATTTATTGTTGTTTGAGGGGAGAGGCCTGCTTGCACCAAAAGGTAATCCAGGAAGTGATTCTTATAGAGAAAGTTGCAACTTTTTGATTTCCAAAAAGGTCACCAGGTGGGACCTGTGTGACCAGATGTGACCAGATGTGTCCTATGTGATCAGGTGTGACCAGGTATGTCCTGTGTGACCAGGTGTGACCAGGTGTGAGCGCGTGGGACCTTTGTGACCTGTGTGACCAGGTGTGGCCTGGTGTGACCAAATGTGACCAGGTGTGAGCACATGGGATCTTTGTGACCTGTGTGTCCAGGTGTGGCCTGGTGTAACCAGGTGTGACCAGATGTGACCAGATGTGTCCTATGTGATCTGGGGAGACCTATCTGACCAGGTGTGACCAGGTGTGTCTTATGTGACCAGGTGTGACCTGTGTGAGCAGGTGTGACTTCTGTGACCAGGTGTGACCAGATGTGATGAAATGTGACCAGGTGTGAGCAGGTGGGACCTTTGTGACCTGTCTGACCAGGTGTGACTAGGTGTGACCAGATGTGTTCTGTGTGACCAGGTGTGGCCTGGTGTGACCAGGTGTGACCAGATGTGACCAGGTGTGTCCTATGTGATCTGGTGAGACCTATGTGACCAGGTGTGACCAGGTGTGTCCTATGTGACCAGGTATGACCAGATGTGACCAAATGTGACCAGGTGTGAGCAGGTGGGACCTTTGTGACCTGTCTGACCAGGTGTGGCCAGGTGTGTCCAGGTGTGTCCTATGTGACCAGGTGTGAGCAGGTGTGACCAGGTGCGTTCTGTGTGACCAGGTGTGGCCAGGTGTGACCAAATGTGACCAGGTGTGAGCAGGTGGGACCTTTGTGACCTGTCTGACCAGGTGTGACCAGGTGTGTTTGGTGTGACCTATCTGACCAGGTATGACCAGGTGTGTTCGGTGTGACCAGGTGTGTTCGGTGTGACCAGGTGTGACCAGGTGTGTTCGGTGTGACCAGGTGTGTTTGGTGTGACCAGGTGTGACCAGGTGTGACCTGTGTGATCAGGTGTGACCAGGTGTGAGCAGGTGGGACCATTGTGACCAGGTGTGTTCTGTGTGACCAGGTGTGACCAGGTGTGAGCAGGTGTGACCAGGCACGTGGGACTGCTCCCACCTCCTCCCTCCCGGCCGTGCCCAGCCTGGGGCAGCAGCTGAGCTGCCCCTGAAGTGCTCCCTCTCCCTGCACGTCCCCCCTGCCCTCCCTCAGCCCTGGCAGGTGCTCCCCCCTCCCGTGGCTGCAGGTGGCTGCAGGGAGGTTAAATAAAGGAGGGAGGTTAAATAAAGGAGGGAGGTTAAGTAAAGGCAGACAGGATAAAGGAACTGAGCACAGATTAACCGGACAGGCTGCAGCCACTTCATCTGCCCTGCTCTGCCAGGCTCTGCTCAGGGGGGATAATGCCCCAGTCCTCGTTAAAGGCAGGGCCTGGGGATGCCTCAGCCCTCTCAGGATGTCCCCAGGGTGGGTCTGGGCTCTCCTTTGGTCTTCAGGTGCCACCTGGCCCCTGTGAGCATCCAGTGTGAGCCTTGAGATCCTTGCAAAAGGATCAGAACTGATAAAAGTGAGAGGATTTATAAAAGTCCTTGTGGCAGAGGGGGTGATGGGGGTGCCCTGCCCTGCCCCAGGGAGCCTGGGGCATGTGGGGCTCCAGCTGAGCATCCCTGCTCCTGTCTGGAGAGGCTGGCCAGAGGAAGGGTGGCAAGCAGCCAGGGAAGGCAGCAGTCAGCCTGCAGCTCGTGCCTGCTGGTGAGAACAGGAGCTTTGCTGGCAACACATCCTAGGGTCTGGGAAAGTCAAAAGGGTGTGGTGGTGTTCACAGGGGTCCCAGGACGAGGGAAGAGATGGGAATCTTGACTCCATGTTTCAGAAGTTTGATTTATTATTTTATGATATATATTATATTAAAAGAAAATGATATACTAAAACTGTACTAAAAGAATAGAAGAAAGGATTTCATCAGAAGGCTAGAAAGAAAGGAATGGAATGATAATAAAATCTTGTGACTGCTCACAGCCTTGGCACAGGTGGCTGTCCTTGGTCACCAAGTAAAAACAATTTCACATGCTGGGCAAACAATTCTCCAAATCACATTCCAAAGCATCAAAACATGGAGAAGGTGAAGCTTCTCAGCTTCTCAGGAGAAAAGATCCTGGCAAAAGGATTTTTCATAAAATATGTCTGTGACAAAAGGGCAGGAGAGACACAGACTGGGAAGGTGCTTTCCTCTCCCATAACATCTGGGATCAGACTCAGGTTGTGGTCACACCTACATTTAGGGTGAGTGTCTCCATCAGGCAGGAGGCTCTGGGAGAGCTGATTCATTCAGGCCAGCAGAGATATAAGAGAAGGTCAGTTCACCCTGAAGCTGGCACCTCCAGCTTGCCCTAAACTCCACTGACTGATGGAGTGTCTAAATATCAGATTGAGCACCACTCTTAACAGGCTCAAGGGGTGAGGTGACTCCACCTGTTGGAACCCAGGACATCCCCCTGGCTGTCCAGGATGGCCCAGACCCCTGCCAGGGGGCTCAGAGACCCTGGCACAGTGCCCAGAACACCTGTGGGTTTGATTATGACCCATGGAGCAAATTACCAACCTTAGATGAAGACCAACAAGCCACAACAGTTTAAGTAGAATGATAGTGAAGTTATCACGGGGTGGAAAAGTAGATTTTAGGGTTTTTGGTATGGGGGTTCAGGAGGCAAGATGGAGGGAACTGGGCATGTCCAGCCTTTCTCCTTCTTCTTCTTGGCCTCCATCTTCTGCTGTGATGGTGGCGCTCACAGATTGGTTTAGAGTAGAAGCTCACTGTCTAACACAGGTGATAGGTATTGGGAAGTTATTGTAAATATTGTACAGGTAGTTTTTAGTATAAAAAGATAACACCACTGCCCTGAGGGTGTGAGAGTGCCTCTGTCTGTCCTGCTGAGCGGACCTCGGCTGGACAAGAGAAAGAATTTTATAGATAAGAAACAATAAACAACCTTGAGACCAAGAAATGAAGAGCTCTGACTCCTTTGAGTGCCGGGTTGGGAAAAGAGACTTTCGAACTCTTCTCGGGGTCACTGTGAGCAGCTAAAGATCCCGACCTCCACCATGGTTTGCAACAGACCCTCGGGTGGTGTGGTTCTCCCTCAGGGAGGTGAATCTCAAACCTGTGCTCCCTGTGCTCTCCAGGGAATGTCTGGATCAAATCAGGTGCTGGATCAGTTCAACTCTTCGTGCAGCAGAGCTGGCAACCAGGTGTGGTGTGACATTCCCTTTTTCTTCCTCACAGCATCTTCGCTAATATTTTGCCAGGGCCTTTACCAGGCCTGTCTGGAGGATTAATAATCCCTTTCTCTGTAATCAGCAGATTGCACAATTACTCCGTTTCCTAATCAATTACAGTCATATGCAAATTCTTTCAACAAACAACTCCAGCAGTGCCTGTGACACCCACAGACAGCACCTCCCCAAGCCCTGCCCACCCCCAGCTCCTTCCCCAGCCCTTCTCAGCCTGAGCTGCTGGGCTGCCTGGGGGGAGCCTGGGGAGCCTGCCTGGCCTCTCTGTGCTGTTATTGCTGGGCTGCTCGAGCCCAGGGGTCCTTGTCCTAGGGTGAGGTTATGATGCTGTATCCCCATTCCTGTGTTCTGTTCATGCTGGATATCATGTTCTGTGCCTTCAAGACTGGCTCTGAAGAGTGAATGTTTTGTTTTGGTTTTGCTCTCAGCCGCTCCCCCACGGCTGGCGGGACACACAGACAGGGCAGTACATGGGTGCTGCTTTTGCTTTTTGCTTTGCTCCTGCTTTGCTCTTGCTCCTGCTTTGCTCCTGCTTTGCTCTTGCTTTTTGCTCCTGCTCATTAGTTGGTTTAGCTAAGCAGTCCAAATTTTCCCTGGACTGTTTCCCCTTTCCCTTTTTTGGACCAACTCGAGCCTGCTCCGGACTGGGACCTGGGAACGCCGAGAGTTTGCACCTTGTGGCTGCAGCAGCTGCCCCAGCACCGGAGGGACTGATAACAGAGCGACCACCCCCAGAGAGACTTTCTGAATTTGTCATCTTTTTCAGAGCGGTGACAGAGTGGTGTCACCTGGTATTGTTCATTTTGTGTGCTGGGGGTGCTGTGCCTGTTAAATAAACAGGTTCTTTCCACTTCTCTCTGAGGAATCCTTCCCAAACTGGTTGTGGGGAGGGGCTGTGTGGGTTTGCTGTCTGGAGGGCCCCTTTGGAGATTCTCTCCCACATTAGCCCTAAACCAGGACAGTCCTGCAAAGCCAGTGTATGGATTAATTGCTCAAAACACAAGGGAATATCCCCAGCTCCTCCATCCTGAACCTGTGGGGAGGGAATGTGTGAGCAGGGTGAGAGTGCAGCCCCCAAGGGCCCAAGGAGGGGGAAGCTGTTTGACAAAAGGCTCTTGGCTGGTGTGGCTGCCCTTGGTGCAGCTGTGTGGGCACAGATAAGAACTCTGCAGGAAACTGGAGTGATGTTGAGGCTCCTTGAGAGTTACTAAATGGTGTGACCATCCTGCAGGTGTTTTCAGCCTGAAGGAGTGAACTCAGCACAGAAATCAGGAGCTCCGCAAGGGCAGGAAGACTTGAGTGGAGAAAAAGGAGTCCCCTGTGCACTTGCATCAAATGCCAACATGAGCCAAACAGAAAGGAAATGGATAAAAGAGATGTGATGGGAAAAGCAGGGTGATGTTCCAGGACCCTGCTCTCACAGACAGTCTCCAGGTGCAGTTACAGCCTGGGATATCCCCCAGAAAACAGGCTGGGCAGGAACCACCAATGCTCTTGGCCCTACCCTTGCCCTGTGTCCTTGTATTTGTATTTTCCCATGTTTTTAACTTTATTTTCAACTCTGTTATCAAGGGCTTATCTTGTACAGCAGTGTGGTCAGCTTGCAGGCTCTCAGGTCCAGAGTGTGCTGGGAGAAGGCAAAGCAGAAGGAGCTGAAAATACAAAGTCTCACATTGCACAAGGAGAGGATCACTGCAGAGGGAAGTGTGCAGGAGCACTCAGGGCCTGCAGTTTGGGGTGGATCTGGGAATCTGAGCTTGAACACTGCACCTCTCTGAGCTGCTGGGGCCACACCTGAGTGCTGGGATTTGGGTAAATTTGCTCCTGGCTGGGCCTGGGAAGGGCAGGCAGTGCTCACCTTGTCTCAGGGAAGGGGCAGCAGGGCCCCTCTGTGTGCAAAGGGCTCAGGATCCTTCCTTCTGCCCCTGTGGGAGAGCTTTTACTGCAACTCTGTGAGCCACAGAGAAGTTTGATAAGAGGATCCATGTTTGATAAGAGGATCCATGTTTGATAAGAGGGTCCATGTTTACCCCTGAAAGAATTTCTTACCAAGGTCATTGACATAGAAACCAAGAAAGAAAGAAGGATAAGTAAGAGAAACCTTCTACTGCCTGTTCCAATGAGCACTTTGTCTCTTGTGACCAATGAGTAAAGTGATGAGTTTTGTATGATGCCTTGTGAAGGCTGACCTAGAGCAGAGACCAGACTGAGCTAAAGAATAAATAGGGATTTATTAAAAGGATCTCCTCAATGGATCCACCTTGAGCAGCACAAGAGCCCAGCCAGGGCTGCACCCCAGGTGAGCACAAAATGGCCAAAAAATGGACAACCAGTCACAGGGTCTGTCACTTTGATCAGTCCTGCTCCATTTGCATATTGGAGTTAATTGTGCAATTACAGCTCTAGATGAAGGATGCAGTCCCACCCTGCTTGTTTTTCTCTCTCCAGCCCACGGTGTTTGCACTCTTGGTCTGAGATTTGGATCATTTGTCCTTGGTGCCCAGCTGGAGCAGGAATTGTTCTGTCTCCCTGCTCTGTGCACAGAGCTCACCATCCCCTAATCTGAACGCAGACACACACACAAGAGCAGCACAGAATCTGAAAAATAGAAAAGCCAAACCTGAGGCATCATGTAAGAATATATAAAAAGCATGCATGCTATAATAAAAACAGGTTTGAAGCCTTCTGCAAATGGAGTGTGATGTTTTGTGTTGTGACCATCTCAACTACAACACCCCTGGCTTGGACCAGGCTTGCTTAGGAGTGCCAAACCTTGTGGGGAAGCACAAGCCCTGCTCCAGGTCTCGTGTTGGAGAAACATCCTTGACCTCTCACACTGGTAGTTTCTGTTATGATCAGTGCTTACCTGACATTTTGCTATCAGATGCTAAAATCAAAAAGTGTATTCAAACCTGAAGAACTCTGGGATGCCCCAAACTGGGAACTTTTGACCTGAGGTTTAAAAACACTTTGCAACAATCAAACTGCAACTTTCTTCTGAGAAATCCAGGGATGTGACTTTGCAGGTTTGCTCTGCTGTGACAGATAGTCAGAAACAGTTGCTAAACCCAGTAACAAAAATAAGATTTTAACTATATTTGACTCTTGTTTGCCTTGCTGACTCAACACAGCTACTGCTGTGGGTGCCAGAAGATATTCCTGGACATACAATAGCAAAGCAGTTATGACCTAAATGCTGATTGCAGAGCTGCTGTCATGGACTGAGGGTGACTCAGAACCTACGGCTTGAGATTTGTTATTTGTAGTTTGCCTTTTATTCCTTTGCTTCAACAGTACAATCATCTAGTTTGGGCTTGGAAGATGCACTTTGACAAAGAATTTTAGAAAGGACAGAGAAACAGGGTCACTTCTATTTTAGGTGCCCAGCTGGGTGTTTTTAAGGTGGGGGCGAAAGTCAAGGCACTAAGATACCCACTCACTTTTAAAGTTCCTGGAGCACATGACTGATTACATCTCTGCTAAAAAGAAGGCAGGATAGGTAAATCCATCTGCAGCTAAGCCATAAACAAACCCTTGCCAAGAGATTGCTTGTCCAGACTCTGTGTGGAAAAGCCTATTGAGTCATCAGCCTTCCTAGACATTAGGAACAGCTTAGTAAGGCTTTAAAAAAACAGGAGAAAGGCTAAATTGATCATATTTTGGAGATGGGATGTGAAGCATCCAGGACAACTCCCTCACTGTAAGTGTCTGGGGGTGTTGTGTGTCTGGGGGATTGTGAGGAGCTGGGCAGGGAGCAGTTGGGTGTTATCAGACATGCAGGCAGTGGAGAAGGAATCACTTGCAGGGGTTCCCTGAAAATCTTTTGGAAATTGTTTGTTGGCTCTCTTCTGGGAGTGGAGAAGCTGCAGTGGCTGCAGGCACAGCCTGGGATGTCTCCAAGTACCTGCAGCTCCTGGAAGGTGTCCTGGCTGAGCTCTGGGTGCCACCACAGCACGAGGCCCTGGGGCACAGCCAGGCTCCATGGAAGGGCAAACACAGCCCTGGCAGGGCTGGGCAGGGGTCCCCCATCACCCCTCACCCAGCAGCGGTCCTGTCTGACCCTCAAAGTGAGTCCTGTCTGCCCTTTCACTCAGCACTGCCCTGGCAACACACAAAGCACAGAGGTGACAGAGCTGAGTCCGGCTTAGCCACAGCCACCACCCACAGGTGCCCAGTGGACCTCGAGTCACCAGAAGTCTGTGAAGATCTTGGGTGCCACATTTGTGCCCAGGGTTGCCCGGGTGGGACAGAGGAAGAGCTTGTCTGTAGCTGTGAGTGCTTGGGTGGCAGAACAAGCAGGTGATTTCTACTGCCTGCTCCAGCCAGCACAGCCCAGCTCCTGGGTATGGCTCTGCTCCTGGAGAAGAAGGAGAAAGGCTGGACACACCCAGATTCCTCCATTTTGCCTCCTGAACCTCCATTCTAAAAACCCCAAAATCTACTTTTCCACCCTGTGATAACTTCACTAATATTCTGCTTAAACTGTTGTGGCTTGCAGATTTTCATCTAAGGTTGGTAATTTGCTCCATGGGTCACAATCAAACCCACAGGTGTCTTGGGCTCCTGGATTTAGGTACAGATGGTGCTGGGTCACCCTGGGAGGAGGCTGGGCAGGGGATCCTGTGCTTGACTGCACTGTTGTGGCCATAGCAGGGCCAGGGGAGGGGTGACAGTGGCTCCCAGGACACGCTGTCTGAGCGTGCTGCTCTCGGGACATGGAGGCGTTTTGTTCTGCTTTTCTTTCCACTTAACCCAGCTCAGCCTCCTCTGACAGCAGCACTTTGTTTCCCTGAACCAACATCACTTTTCAAATGATGCAAATAATTTTAGTGCATCCAAACAGGAAGTGGCTGAGTGTCTGGGTGTCTGAATCAACATCCTGGAGGCTGGGCCTTTGCCACCAACAGAATTACTAAATATAGGAGCTGCCTATGGATGGAGGTGCAGGTCTTGGAAATGGCAGAGCCAATGAGACCCTGTGCCAGACTGTGACCATTGGATGTGGCCAAGTTGTTACCTCCCTGCTCAGCCAGGCTGGTGTGGCCACAAGCTGCATCATCTCAGCTCCTCTGGGCTGCTGCAAGCCCATTCCCTCTCGGGTTGTGGCACAGATGGCAGGAACAGAGCAGAGGGACCAGCAGGACTGCTTGGTGCTGGATGAGCAGCACCCAGGAGCTTCCCAGGGAATCCTTTTCCAGCTCAGTGGGCTCAGCAGGGCAGCCAGGCACAGAAGGGAATTCAGGGCTGGCTGTCCTTTCTGGCATCTGTGGGACAACTGAGTCACCAGAAGATCTGGGGAAAAGCCACAAGAAGAAGTCAGGTCATTTACCACTCAGCAGGCGTTACAGTGACACATCAAGTTGTTTTTTCTTCTGGATAAAGAATACAGGATTTTTAAAAAAGACTTTTGCTGCAAGTTTTCAAAGAAATCCAACAATCCCAAGCAAGTTCTAATTTGTCCACATTTTTTGTGAAACACAGGCACCATAACTGGCAGCACAGCCCATGAGTGCTGCCTACAACACCAAAATACCTCCCTAACCCACTTGATTGCTCGAGATAAAATATCCATGGCTCCTAAACTAATCCCAGGATATCCTCTATAGGTGTTTTTTGCTCTCCTATCTCCCATGAGGCAGCCTAGAAGGAGACAAACAAATAGTTTGAGGTGATGAATGCTCAGGAGGACACCCCTGGCTTTTCCTGCAGTGGATCTATGCTCAGGGGTGAGGATGAATCCAAGGTCTCTCCTGCTGCCCAGTGCTGGGAATCTGCAAAGACTGGAACTGGTTTGGGTTTGACACACAGGCCAGGTTGGTAGAGGACATCTGAAGGAGTCCCCTGGGAATGCAAGACATGGACTCAGCCCCTGGGGATCTCCTGGTGATTCCTAACACGGGACAGCAACTTCTCTGATTCTGAGCACACCTTCCTGGCCATTGCAGGTGGAGCTGAACCCACCAAAGCTGCTCCTGGCTCTGGTATTGCCACAAGCACCACAGAGAGGAGATCTGAGCTCTGAGACACAGGGTGCCCACCTGGCCAAAACTGCTCTTTGGAAATGAGTGTTTCTACATGATCCCACATTCAGTGTGTCCCACTGTGACTGTTGGAACCCAGGACATCCCTCTGGCTGTCCTGAGCAGTCAAGACCCCTGGAGGGGGGCTCAGAGACCCTGGCACGGAGCCCAAAACACCTGTGGGTTTGATTGTGACCCATGGAGCAAATGATCAACCTTAGATGAAGATCTGCAAGCCACAACAGTTTAAGTAGAATAACAGTGAATTTATCATGGGGTGAAAAAGTAGATTTTGGGGTTTTTAGAATGGAGGTTCAGGAGGCAAAATGGAGGAATCTGGGTGTGTCCAGCCTTTCTCCTTCTTCTTCCTGGCCTCCATCTTCTGCTGTGATGGTGGCACTTTTGGATTGGTTTAGAGCAGAAGCTCACTGTCTAACATAGGTGATAGGTATTGGGAAGTTATTGTAAATATTGTACAGGTAGTTTTTAGTATAAAAAGATAACACCACTGCCCTGAGGGTGTCAGAGTGCCTCTGTCTGTCCTGCTGAATGGACCTCAGCTAGACAAGAGAAAATATTTTATAGATAAGAAACAATAAACGACCTTGAGAATGAGAACTGAAGAGCTCTGACTCCTTCTTTGAGTGCCGGGCTGGGAAAAGAGACTTTCCAACTTATCTCGGGGTCACTCTGGCCACTCTAGAGACCCCAAGACATGCGACCTCTCACCCACCTGGTTGAGATGGAGGAGAGTTATCCTCATGCCATGGTAGAAAGGTGAGGCCCTGACTGAAGCCCTTCAAAGAGGACTGGCCCCAGGAGGGCCAGGTCCTGCCCTCAGCCAGAGGAGAAGGTGGCAGAGGTAGAACAGCCCCTCTGGTCTCTCAGTGTGACAGAAGGACTTCTCTCCCTGATGCTGCTCTTCCTGCATTGTGGAAGGGGCTAACAGCAAGCTAAAGGAGCAAGAAGAAGCTGAGAAGCAAGAAGAAGCTGATAAGGAGCTCTCTCCAACGCTGTAACCAAAAAGACCAAGAGAAGTGAGGAATTGAAGAAAGATAAGAAGAGAACTTTGCAGCTGGATGAAGTATTTTTAAAAAGTTAGTTAAAGTCACTGTAACTTTTCACCAATAGTGTTATGTTGACTTATTGTAGCTAATAGTTAAAGTAAAAAAAGCATAAACAATTAGGAAGTGTATAAAAAGTCAGCTATGTTCAATAATAAAAAGTTACCATCTAAGACTACTTGTAGTCTCTGCTTTGTGTCATAACCACCTCAACAGCAACACTACATTCCTTTTCCTGCAGTTGGGAAATTTGGATCAGCTCCTCCTAAAACTAAGCAGACTTTTCAATTCTTTGAGCTTTCACACTGTGCACTGTTCAGAGCTGGAATCACAATTTCTTTGTGAGTGGGAATTTAGATAAATTGTGATGGCAGAATAAAACCCCTTGAGTGCTGCCAAAGGGGCATTAACCATCACACAGCAATGCTCTTCTGTGGTCTGGAAGGAAGGAGTTGGAAGGGTTATTTTAAGGTCCAGGATGAATAAATCTATGAGCAAGTGCCCAGAAATTCCTTTGAGTAATTTTTTTTTTAAAGTGCACTAAAGATAATTTTATCAATGATATCACAATTAAAATGCACAGGAGCCTTGCACTGTGCTGGCATTGTGTTCTCACCTTTCACAAGCATGTTCTAGACAGAGATGATAATCTCACAGGAACACTTCTGCTTCCTGCATGAATCTGACACTGTAAGGCAGTTGTGGATAGAGTTTGGTTTGTTCTGTGCTGAAAGCATCAGCTGGTTTTTTGCCATTTCACTAAAGTGGAAGTATTTAATGATGGGCTGGCGTGTAGGAGCAGTGACATTTCTGCACTGTTATTCATCAGGAACACTTTGGGCACACTGTGCTTTTCTCTTTGTCCCAGTGCCCTATTTCAGAGGAGATTCTCACACATCTATTCTGGCTATTTGTAAAAATGTTGCATTTAAGTGCAACTGACAGTCCAAATCCTGCCCTGTATTGACAGATTTCCACAGCTTAACCAGGATAACCTGGGGATTGGCAGCTCAGAGAAAGAACAGACAAGAAGTTGAGAATTTAAGAGAGCCACCAATTCCAAAATTTTCAGACTAAAATCTTGATTCAGATCGAAACAAAATACCGTTTCATCTCATGAGGGAGAAATTCCCAGTGTTTTCCACCAACTCAAGTATGGTTATTAACAGAAAGTGACTTTTCTCTCTGAGTGTGGCATTCGTGGAAATGCCAGTGACAGTCACAGGAAACTGGACAAGACCTTTTGGTCTGAATAAGATCCTGCTTGGGGCTGGACTCCCACAGCTGTTGGGCTGTGAAGTGCCTTTGCCCTGCTGTGGCTGTGCAGAGCCAGGGGGTGGAAAATCACCCATCTTCTCTGCTCTGTGAAGAATAATGAAATATTTAGTTGCCCCATGGAGAGTGAGAACATCTTCCCATCCTGGGGGTTATGGGATGGGATCCCACTGCCAGGGATCTTGCTCCTGCTTGTGAGAGTCAGTCCATGGAGGCTCTCCAGGAGAGAGGTGTGAGGGGCCTGAGAGATCTCCAAACCTGCCATGTAGGAGAGAGCCACACGTTTTGGGGCAGAACAGCCCAAATGCCCAATGTCCCACAGCAGCCTGAGCCCTGGGGGCTCTCTTAGAAGTGCCCCAACCCTCCAAGGGCCAAGGATCTCACTTTGGTACAGAGGCCATAACGAAAGCAGAAATTTTGTTCCAGCTGGAACAAAATGTTCCTGACTAATCTGAAACCCAGCACTTTGCTGGTGAGAAAAAGGGAATATAAAAGTGACTAGATCTGAACTGATAGTGAAATAATTTTCTGGTTCAATCATTTAATTGATAGAATCACAAACCAATGGTGGCATGGGCTGGACCCTGTCCTGGCTCTGAGGCACAAGTGAAGGGTGGCCACAGGTCCTGGAGGTGCTCCCCAGCCAGAGCTGGGGTCACCACAGGCTGTTCCTTCAGTGGCAGGTGCCTGTGGCAGTGTCAGCTCCCAGGTGGGCTCAGGACAGGCCATTTCATTCCTGGCAGACTTGCTGAAGCTGCAGGTGGAGCTCAGCAGGACATGGAAAAGCCCACGCCAAGGTCATGGGAGCAGTGACCACCACAGGGTGGTGCCTTGGGAAGGCTGGCCTAGAACAGAGACCAGATTGAGCTAAAGAATAAAGCAGGGAGTTATCAAGAGGCTTCAGCAGATCCACCTTGGCCAGCACAAGAGCCCAGCCAGGGCTGCACCCAGGATGAACCAAAATGGTCCCAAAATGCACGACTGGTCATGGGGTCTGTCACTGTGATCAGTTCTGCTCCATTTGCATCTTGCAGTTCATTGTCCCATTCCAGCTTTAGCCCCTGCAGTCCCATCCTTGTTTTTCTCTCTTCAGCCCACGGTGTTTGTGCTCTTGGGCTGAGATTTGAATCATTTGTCCTTGGTCCCCAGCTGGAGCAGGAATTGCTTTGTCTCCCTGCTCTGTGCAGAGACCTCACCATCCCATAATATGAATCCCAGACTCATACACTAAAGCAGCACAAAATCTGAAAAATATAAAAACTAAAACCTGAGGCATCAAGGTGAAACTTCGGTGTGTGGTAACAATGCTGCCTCCATCACCTTCCCTGGGACATGAGCCAGGCGTGGGTAAAGAGGGGAAGGGTTTCTGGAGAGGGAATGGCCCAGCAGGAGAGAACAGTGGAGAGATCTCAGCTCCTGGTGCTGAGCATGGCAGCTCTGGATTGAGCTGCAGGCGCAATTTCCCTCCCCAACCCTAGCTGCAGGCTGGCTCTGCCCTGCTGGGGTCACAGGCCAAGCCAGCAGGCAGATGGTCCATTAGTTTAGGCAGGGCTGATCCTGGCAGGGAAGGGAAGAGGCTTCCTGAGGTCCTTCTCCTCTGAGCTGTCTGTGGGAATTACAGGCAGCTCATCACTGTGGGTTTATTTCCTTTTCTCTGTCTCCCCTTGCCCTGTGGCCACCCGAGGCAGGGTGATGTGCTGGTGCTCCCAAGGGACTTGGGAGGGTGTTCCAGTGGTGGGTCCACCTTATCTCCCCTTTCTGGGGCACCAGGGCTGCCCAGACTGGCTCTGGTGCCACATCTGGGCTGCCCCTCACAGGGGTAGGACAGGGGTTGAGCCAGACCCTGCTGTGGTCCCCCTCAGCTCTTCCCTGAGGTCCTTGACAGTGCAGGGGTTTAATGGAGCATTTTGAGACCTCGTGGGCTCCTGCTTGGGGCTGGGCTGTCTGTGCTGGAGCTCAGAATGAAGGGACAGCAGTGAAGGCAGTGAGGATGCTCCCAGGGTGGGTGAAGGGCAGGGTGGACACCCCTGACTTGCTCTTGCCCAGTGAATGCCTGACATCTGCCACAGAATGAACTCCAGAGCAGTTCTGTGTGCTGAGGCCTCTGTCCCCTCTCTCTGGCCATGGCAGGGAGCTGGGCTGTACCTCTGCAGCCCCCTGTGTGCCATGGGGATGGATGAACCTCTCAAAGAGCCACAGGCCAACAGGCTCCAGCACAGAGCCCCCCTGGCCCTCCAGGACTGCAGGAGGAGATGAAGAGCATTTTGTACAATAATTGAAACGTGGCTGGTGGCCGGGTCCTCTGCAGGGGTGGAGCTGCCAGAGCAGACACAGGGCTCACCCTGGGAGCATCCTGGTGCTTCATTCCAGTGTGGAATGTCTCAATGCTGCCTATCCTCCCTCACCTCCCAATGGGGAAGGACCAAATGAGCCCAGCTGTGGCTCAAGTGGGAGCAGAGGAGGCTCAGAGAGCTGTGCTGGTCCCCGGTCTGCTCTGCTCCTCTGCTGCCTGCTCAACTCCACCAGTGTGAGAGCCTGAGAGGAGACACTATGGAAAGCCTGGAAGGATCCCTGCAAGTCACTAATCCAACCTCCCATGTCAAAGACAGGGCAGGATGCTCCTGGCCTTGTCCAGCAATTCTGAAAATCTCTAAAAAGATAAAGATAAATATGGAGATATCCATAAAGATAATTATGGAGTCTCCATAATTACAGGCAGCTGCTCAACCAGGCCCAAAATCACCTGTGACCATGGTGCAGATAGACACACAGAGGGTCACATAAGACAAACAAAACCTGCTCTTTCTACACTTCTTAAAATGGTTCAGGGAAGAAAGTGAACAGATATGAGTTATAGAGGAACTGAACCTTTCCATCCCTGCTTTCTCTTTCTGCTTCAGGGCTTTTTGTCAAGACTACAGGAACAGCATCTCTTGGGGCAGAAAATGGCTTGAAGGACTTGTGTTGGGTTCTTCTTTTCCATCTCACACATATCCTTCCAAGGCTGGGCTTGGTGTTGTGTGGCTTCAGCCATGGTTCATGAGCACACCTCCATGGGGCTGAGGTGTGTGAATGCCTTTTGTACAGTAATTGAAACGTGGCTCTCTCAGGCAGACTGTAACCAAGCTCATCCTACAACAAAACTTTTGTACCTTGGGCAAGTTACCTTCACCTCAAGCCTCCTCAGCAGTGAGCTCTTTTTAGAACATTTCTTCTTTAACCATTTGGCTTGACCTGCTGCCTTCCCCCTGTGCTAACCCACACATCCTGCAGCCCACAGATGCATCTACACACATCATGCTTCCCCACATGAGCCACCCTGGTGAGTTTTGGAGTCTCTGTCTTGCTTTTTTGACATCTGTGGGCAGGCCCAAAAGAGTTACTGAGAAAGCCATGAATTTCTACCCAGGATTGATTCATATGCTCAAAAAAAGGCCACTCTAAGACCATGTCTGGCCCAGGCAGGTCTCTGTCCATCACATGTCCCTGTGCTCTTCTGCACCCAGTGCAGCTACTTAAAACACACATTGATCTCCTTCCAATCAATCTCCTGAAATAAAGGCAGAGTGAAAAGTGTTTT
Source organism: Diglossa brunneiventris (assembly GCA_019023105.1). Taxonomy (NCBI): domain Eukaryota; kingdom Metazoa; phylum Chordata; class Aves; order Passeriformes; family Thraupidae; genus Diglossa; species Diglossa brunneiventris. Next base: position 4,638,682 of record CM032375.1, read on the forward strand.
TTCTATATTTCAATGGCAATTTTTCAAAAATAAAGCATACAAAATTCTTCATCCCAGTCCCACCAGTGAAACCAGTTCAGGCAGGAGAGGGCCACAAGATGCTTTTCTCCCAGAAGGAATCATTGTGCCAAGCTCAAATCCAAGTAGTTCTCAAGTTGTCAGGTTTGGGTGGTTTGACTTAGTAAATAAAAATTGAAACTTTCTGCTACAAACAGCTACCATAGAAAACCAGGGTAAAATCAAACTCCTGCATTTTTTGGGAGAAAATGATGCAAGCCAAAGCTGGCAGCCAATGCCTGTGCAGAACTGGCCCTTCTCACCCCTCTGCCCTCGTGCTCCAGCACAGGGGGCAACGTGGGCAGGGATGAGCCCCTGGCACAGCTCCTAGGCTGGGCAGGAGGGTCACATCTCCATCCCCATCTGTGAAAACCAAACCCAGGGAGCACCAGTGAGCCAGGAGTGAGGCTTTGCAGCTGTAACTGGCTGTGGAAGAGCAGCCTGGCTCTGTAGCTGGTATCAGTTAGTGTGTGCAGAGCCTAAAAATAGAGACCCTCTCCTCTCACAATGACTCACAGATGCAGAAGGGAAACCCACAAGCTCAGTGCTTGGCTGTCCCCTGAGCTGATTGAAAGTTTGCATCTAAAACTTTGTTTTGACACAAAACGGCTTTTTGAAAAACAAACTAACAAAAAAAAAAAAAAAAAAAAAAAAAAAAAAAAAAAAAAAGAAGAAAACCAAATCTCTCTCTCACCACCAGAGCTGCTGGGAATTCTTCTCATTTGGTCTAAGTTTGGAAGAGGTTCTGGCCAGTAAAGCATGACATTTTGTAGTTTTTAAATGCTAGCTTTTGAAACCCCCCGCAAGTATTTCCTTGCTGAGCTCTTCCTTGGCGACCTTTGAGACCAGATGAAATGGTGCAAGGTGTGCCAGTGCTCTGGAACTTGCATGGGGACACAGTTCCTTTTCCAGACAGCTCTGGTTCCAGCTCAGGAGGAGCACATGCACCAGCTGCCTTGCTGAGTCCCACGAGGAGGGGATCCTTTAACTCTGTTCATCCCATGTATGGGGGGCTCCAGCCAGGTTTTGGCCATGCCATGGGTGATTGTAGCCTGGAGGGGAAGCAGAAGGGAACCAGGGTGCCAAGGGGAGGTGCATTGCTGCTCCAGCCCTTTCCTGCACGACAGTCCCAAAACACACACACACACACACACACACACACACACACACACACACACATCTGGCCCTGATAGGCCAAGGAACCAAAACACCATCACTTTGGGTAAACAATCTCCATATTGCATTCTACTTTGGCACAAACACAGGCACAGCAAATGATAAACGTTCCAGATTGCAAGGCAGGATGTATTCTAGTACCATCTCTATGGCAGTTGTCTTTTGTCAAGTGGGCAGTTTGCCTTATCTCTCTCTCTGAGTGACCACAGTCACACCTCCCTCGGGAGGGGACACCTGCTGATAACAGCCATTGAATGTCCCTGCATGGCTGATAAGAACTGCAGCATCCCATTGGGAGATGTGAGCCCAGAGGGAGGAGCCAAGCATTCCTACCCGGATAGAATCTGGAGATTCTGGAACACCAGCACGGCTTCTGCACTGGATTTCCCAGAGGAACAGCAGCTGCCTCTTCCCCTGGATCTTCAGAGGCAGAGACTGCACCTTTCTCCAGGATCCCTGCTCCAGCAGAACCACCCCTGGCACTGCAGGAGGGCTGAGCCACAATTCCAATGGGACTGCTGCCAGCACCCTGACCCACAGGGTGTCAGGTTGGGTTCTGACTCTGGCAGTGTTGTTTAGTTACTGCAGTTTGTTTATCCTTTTTTTTTCTTCCCTATTAAAGAACTGTTATTTCCTGCTCCCATCTTTTTTTTTTTGCCTGAGAGCCCCTTAATTTAAAATTTATAGCAATTCAGAGGGGTGGGGAGGGTTTACATTCTCCATTTCAGGGGAGGCTCCTGCCTTCCTTAGCAGACTCCTGGCTTTCCAAACCAAGACAATAAGAATTGTTTTTCCTTTCTCTTAGGTTCAGAGATTGTGAAACCCAGAAATATTCTTGGGAAGAATTGTGCCTTGCTTTTCTCTGTGAAGAGAAATGTGGCGACAGGAAAGTGCCTTTTCCTTGTGAGCAAGTGGCCATGGCTGCAGGCCTGCTGCCTTTGAAGGCTGAGAGAAAAGTGGGCCAGAAAACTCCTGTTTGTAAGCCCTGTGTATCCAGGGGTGTCACAGTAATATTTGATATATACTCTATGTATTTTAAAAGGTTGATCATAACAATCTTTATTAAGAAACCTATTGCTCTTATAGACAGTTATGATATAGCTGGACCTAATTGGTCCTCCAGTCCAAACACCATCACCATTGGTTAATTAAGAAACCACTCTTTGGTAAACAAGTCTCCATAACACATTCCACATGTTCACAATACCAGGTGTAGTAAGTTAAGAATTGTTTCTCATTCTTTTCTCTGATTTTCTCACAGCCTTTCCCAGGACTGTGCAAACCCAGGGCACTGGGAATATTTCTCTGTCTGCTCTGGGGTGCCCTGACCCCCAGGGGAGCACTGATTTTGACCCTCATTCATGGAGAAAGTTTCCCAGTCTTCAAGATAGACTGGAATCCACAAAAGTGTGAATGGATTATAGAGAGCAGTGTAGGTGTGTCACTTGGTGAGAAATTGAGATTTGGGTATTTTTAGTATGCTGTGGATGGAAGCAAGATGGAGGGCACAGAGTGTGGTCCTGGGTTTCTTCTTCCTCCTTCTTCATGGGTTTGGGTGGCATTTTGTAATTGGGCAGAAAAGTCCCGCTGGGGGCTCTTTGGGATCAGTTATTGGGTTGAAAGGGAAAATAATCCAGGTGTCAGTTCTTAATTGGATAGTTTAGCTTTAAAAGACCTTGTAACCAGAGATTGTTGGCCATTTTTGTGCTGCTTTTCCAGTGTCCTGAGCCTGGTGTGGACAGCGGGCAAAACTCTAGATAAGACAACAATAAACAAGAACCCGAAGACCGAAAAGATCCAGTGGGTCTCTCTTTCCTGACACAAAACCACTCCTGGAGGGTCTCCCCCAACAGGGGAGCCCCTGGGAGGGCCCAGCCTGAGCCCCAGAAGTTGGGGAATTGGTGACAGGAACCCGATACAGGATGAAGCCAGGGAAGGTTGTGTTTCTGTCCGTGGCCAGAGAGCTGCTGCCACACCAGGGATGTCCTTTGTTCCCTCCATCCACGTTGGGAGAGCACATCTGCTGCTCCCCAGCCCTCAGCAGTGGTTACATCACTCGGATCATGCTCCATTTGGAAATGCATTAACAAAACTCTTCAGCAATAATAAGCTTTAACTAACGAGTGGCAACTGGTGAATGGAGCCTCCATCTGTTCTCACCCACAATGTGCAAAGTCTACCAAAGTCAATGGACTCCTCTCTGCTGAATTCAATGGGCCTCTTGCCAAAATGTGTGTGAATAAAATGATGCTTGTGCATATATTTATGAATGGTGAGGCGGGGGAAATGTGCAAATCCAGCATCCACTAAGCACCCATGAAACTGTTACTAACACAGTTTGATGTGAATCCCAGCAATTTCCTGTCTGAAAACTTCATGTTTTGGTGCAGGGAGAGGAATCCACAGCCCTGGGACAGCACCTGTGCTGTGTCAGCAGAAGGTCACCTCTGAGAGAGTGACACTGCAAGAGGACACCCTGTGGAAAAGTGGATTTTGAAGCCTTCATCACTGTACCTGTGTCTAATCTAATTAGTCCTGGCATTTATTTATGGCAGACAATTGCTGATGTCACAGTGTTCATTTAGTCATAAAAAAATCCAGCATTTTTGTGATTCCTATAAAGGAAAAAGAGTTGGGAAAGAATTCCATGCAACCGTGTGTAATGTACAAAGCTCTGAAGTAATTTGTTTCTCATGAGCTGTTCAAATGACACCCAGGGACTCAGCAGATAATGAGCCAAATTAGGGATGACTTTAACATCCCTCTGGAAGGGCAGGCAGGATTCTTCCAGATAGCACCTGGCCATGCTGAGTTGCCAGTCAGTTGGAGAGAAAAAGCAAGGAGTTTATCTGGATTAGTTCAGATATAACCACCAGTGTCAGTCCTCAAGCGATGTTCTCACAGTTTGGGTAAAACACAAAATTTTTTGCCCCAGTGTGACACAACTCCCTGGGTTTTTGTGCTCCAGGAACTGGAGTCTTCAGTGAGAAAGCAACATGGTAGGAAATAGAGAAGGAGGAAGGTCAAATGTCTTGAACAAGTGGGCAGAAATCTTGATGGCATCACAGGGTCTTTCAGAGTGGAGTTGAGAATTGGGCAGGGAGAAGGTCCTGTGCACCGCATTGCCTGAAGGCTCTGACTCCTGGCCTCCTCACAGAAACCATCAGTGTGAAACAGCTTTTTTTACTTTCTTTCAATCCCTTCTGCCTCCATTGGTATGTGTCCCTGAGGCTGAGTGACAAAGATAAAACCCTCCTTTCCATCTGATGCTCATCAGGTGTTTGTTACTGCCTCAGCCTCCCTTTCCAAGGTGTGTGGCATGAATGGACATACCCAAAAAGAGTCCAAAGGGCTCTGTGTCTGCCTCCTCCTGACCCCTTCATAGCACCAGCACTTTGTCCTCCTGCAATGGTCCTCCCCATTCTCCAGGCAGTTCCCTGTTATTCCTGGGGAAAAAAGATGAATTTCACTCAGCAATAAAGCAAAAACCCCCCAGTTTCCCTAAAGTTTTAAAATATGAATGAAAGCTACAGCAATGGAGATTGAGAAAGAAGAGGTATTTAACTCCACTTTATAAAACTTCAGGCTGATGATGTTTCCCAGAGAGAGCTCCAGTGAGGTACCTGCTGCCCCAGCCCTTCTCCTCACAGTCTGGGGAGTGATGCAGTCGTGGTCATTGTGGGATTTAATTTATTTCTTTGTGTGGAATTGTTCAAATGTCAAGGTTTTGGGCAGAAAGCAATCAAACTGGTGCACTGGGAAAAGACTTGAGCCAGCAGCTCTGGTGGTGCTGCGGGTGATGGATGCAGAAAGGCTTCCAAGAACCTCGAATTAGCACCAGGGGCTCATTTCTTTTGCTCTGGCCCTTGGTAGTGGTTGTCTCATCAAATGCAAACATCTTAATGACTTGAGCTCTTCAGTGGATTTCCTCTCTATTATCCCAGCTAAGCTATTTGCTCTACTCACAAGCTGCCAAGCATTGCAGGTCATGGAAAATGCTTTCTAAACTTCTGCACATCATTAGGTTTAAGCAGGACGCTTATAAAGCAATGGAGAAGGAGTTAAAAGGCAATTTACCTCTTCTGAGAAATGCAGGTACCCTGGTGATAAGCTCGTGTCTCCCTTAGAGGATCTGTGAAGCAGTGAGCCAAGAAGTCTAACACGGGGAGGGACAAATCACAGGGGTTTTTTTTTATTCCTAGGGGAATTTCGCTATTTTCCTGCTTGTGGGTGGTATCTTATACTTTAATAACACCCGCGCCCCTCCCTACAGTGTCATTCGAGCTGACACCCTGCAAACTGTCGCCTAAAGGTCAATTGCTGTGTGTTTCACCCCTGCAAGCAGAGCTTTGCTGTGACACCGGAGGAGTCCCTGTTCCAGGGCAGGGTGGCTCAGGTTCAGCTCCCTGGCAGATGGCATCTGCTCACTGCTGCCCTTTTCCCCTCTCAATCAGGTTGCCACGTCTTGGTGAGCAGCACTAATGGGATGGTGCTGAGCCTGGACTGGGAAAGACAAGCTGACACTGCCCCAGGGCTCTGTGCACACTCAGTGCCACGGTTTTATCAGTGTTTTTATCAGTGTTTTTATCAGTGTTTTTATCAGTGTAAATCAGATCTCCACTCTGCAGTGAGACAAAGCTTTCTGGGACACTTCAGCCAGGAGTTTATTCATCCCACAGAGGAGCTCTGATGCTCACTCCATGTGTTTGGACACGCTGAATCTGTGCCCTCACCACAGCGGCTCATTGTGCACTAAGCCTGTCCACGGGGCAAGTGATTTTTCTAGTGCTGACAACAATTTTGTACCTAACTGATGTGTTCAATGCTGTGCCAATCCCAACCACACAAAACTAACCACTGAGAAGGGAGAAGAGAACCATGGCTTTTATGTTCAGCCACCTTTTGCAGTGCCTCCAGGAATATGGCCTGGGGATTTTTTTGGCTGCATTTGCATAGAGGCAGCCTTCTTCCTCGTGCTACAGGCTTAAATGGTTTGGTTTTGTTGGTTGTGTTTTTCTTCTTTTCATATTGGGCTGTATGAGATCACTAATGATGTGTAAGCACTGGAGATCCCTGTGCCTCCAGCAAGCACTGCAGAAGGGTTCTGAAGGCAGCAGGCTCCAGGATTCCTGGCTACTGCAGCAGCCTTAATGTGGAATAAAATCAGAGTGAATGACTCTGATCCACTCAGAGCCACCGTCAATAATCCAAACCCTCTTCTGCCCCATCACACTGGTTGAGTCAATGATGCCAAGAGACAGCCCATGCCACTGTGGGCACCAGGGCCAAGTGATGCTCTTCCAAATGGCTCCTGGGCATGTTCAGGGCTCCCTGAGCAGTGACACCAGCCCTGTTAGACAGGCTGGATCCATCACACTGTTCTGGAGGCTCAAAGAGTTTGATAGCAACGTTGTGGGGAGGTCTGGGCAGCTTGATCTCATGCCAGTTTGGGAAATGTTTAATTCACTCACTCAGACCTGGAAAGGTTGTGGCTGTGGCTGTCATTTGCACTGACAGATTTCCAGGGTAGTTCTGTTGTCAATATACAGCTAAAGCAAAGCTGCTTTTTCAGCTAGCAGAGCTGAAAAACTGCACCAGCAAAGGTAAGAATGTGGCTCATTAATGAGTTGGAGCAAGACAGATGGTTCAACTGGCAGGACAGAGTTTTCCTAAAGCCTGTCTTTCAGGGCAGGTTTTCACTGGAAGGCTGGGCCAGGTTCCTGCTGACAATGTGAGTCCTGGTGAGTTTGTTCTGTCCTTGTGGCAGAGCAGGAGGCTGTGCTGGGCACAGCCTTGGCAAAGGGCCTGTGCCGGCAGTTTTGGCAGCAGGGCTGAGTCCTGATAGCATCAATAAATGATGCAGATGTCCAGAAGGCAGCAGTGTCCATCTGGCTGTGTTTGTTGATCTGTAATTTGGACTCTCTGGCTATTTGCAAAATCTGTTCTTTAAATGCTCATTCTGGGGTGCTGCTCTGCGAGGCTCAGCAGCAATGTTGGCAGCCCAGAGGTCCCACTCACCTTCTTGGCAGATCCTGTGCATTCCCTTCCCATGGCTTGCAGCTCACTCCCAGGTCTGATTCCCACCTGTCCATCAGCCCAAACACATCTGCACTCAATTCTGCTCTGCAGAGCCTCCTGCTCCTTACAGAAAACAACTCCTGCCTGACCAGGAGCTTGGCTGGTCTTGCACAGAGCTCCTCAGCCTGCACCTGCAGCCTGGACCTGGAGCATGCAGGACAAACACCTTCTCCACCTCAAGAGCTGCCACAAGTCCCTTGTGTGAGGGAAGGGACCACCAGGTCATGGAATCATAAAATCATGGAATCCTGGAGTGATTTGTATTGAAAAGGACCTCAAAGCTCATCTTGTTTCACCCCTGCCATGGGCAGGGACATCTTCTGCTGTCCCAGGCTGCTGTCCAACCTGGCCTTGGACACTCCAGGGATCCAGGGGCGGCCACAGCTTCTCTGGGCACCATGACTGGCCAGTACATTCTGCTGGGTTTTGGGCAGTGAGAGAACCCCCGAAAGAAGCCTTGCTGACACTAAAGTGGGGTCTCCCTTCCTCAAAGGTACAACTCAGCCTGGCTGCAGTCCAGGATGTGCTTCCTCAGACACTTCACTTAATCCCTATTTTTAAGCTTTTCTTGCCACATGGGATGGGGTCAAGCCACGTTATTAGTTGATGAAATGGGGCAAATCTCACCAGCTCAGAGAATGGCTTTGCCACTCTTGTTGGGGCCTGGCCTGTGAGCAGCTCAGGTGCTCATCACCCACTGTGTGCACCTGCCCTGCACTCCTGGATTAATCCTCTGCTCTGATGAAAACATCCAGCCCAGGGGCTGTTCAATAAACCCTAAACCATGGGTGGCCAAGGAGGTGGGGCACAGAGCCCAATAAATTTTCCAGCTGGATCATGGTGTCAGCTTGGACCTGGAGATGATTCCCCACTGGCAGATTCCTGCAGAGCTGTCCCACTGCTGCAGGAGCTGCACTTGGCTCAGCAGTGCAGTCACAGGAGATGAGAACATCACTGCACTCTGCTCTCTTTCACACACACATGGGCTTAACTCTTGGTTCAGGGTCTGGCCTGGGTGAAGGAAATACAGATTGTAGCTGCTCAGCAGGGAAAATTTGTGACCAAGGAATGATCTGGCACAGAGGGCAGAGGGCCAAATGCAAGGAGGGGTTGAACTCCCTGGATGGAAGCAGAAGTGCCAGAGATTAAATGGCTCCTTGCAAGGGATTAGTGCTGGAGCAAGGGCATATAAGGAATCTGCTTGTGATGCATCTTTTCAGACTCCACATATTGCTGAAGGACTCTACCCAATAAGTGTTCATTAAATTTCTCTTCTATCTTCAAGAACAAATGTGTGTTTAAGTTCCCTCAAGGGGTATCATAAAAACTCCCCATCAGGGATATTTGCCTTCTTAAAGAGTAGTCAGTCTGGATTTGTGCTGGCACCAGTTCCAGAGCCCAGGAGCTTGGCTGGCACATTGGTGAGGGCAAGGGCTTGGAGCCATGGAGCCATCCTGCTTCCACAGTGCCAGTGCCCCTCTCACACATCCCCTCACCCACTCTCCTCCCTTGAGGCATGTCTGGGAACACCAGGTATCCTCCTGCAGGTTGGGCAGTGAGGTTTTCCTCTGCCTTCCTCACAGCATGCCCAGCCAAGAGCCAGGAGTGCTCATGGTTTCAGGATGCATGAGAAGTTTGGACCTAAGGAAACATTTCTTTATTGAGAGGGTGGTCAGACACTGAACAGGCTTCCTTGGGTGCTGCTGGGTGCCCCAGGCCTGGCAGGGTTTAGGAGGCATCAGGACAGTGCCCTTAATAACACATTTCAGATTTGGTCAGCCCTGAAATGGCTGGGCTGTTGCACTGGCTGATCATTGTAAGCTCCTTCCAAAGGAAATATTCTATTCTATTCTATTCTATTCTATTCTATTCTATTCTATTCTATTCTATTCTATTCTGTTCTCCATTCCATTCCATTCCATTCCATTCCATTCCATTCCATCACAGTTTTCTGCACTTTAAGGACAACTGAAAATTGCCGGGACCCAGTGATTGGACTCCACATAAAGAGATTATTGAAATAGAAAACATGGAGCAAAAAAAAGGGGCAGAAGGATGTTTTCCAAGTTGCAAGATGAAAAAACCCTGATCCTTCTATTGCCCAGGCTTAGGCAATATTGCCAGGCCAGGCTTTGGTGCTGGAGCTCCTCAGCTTGGCTTCACGCTCCTCTTCCCCCTGCTCAGACATGGGAGGTGCTGTCCCTGTCTCCCTCTGGGCCAGCTGTCTAGACCAGCTTCAGGGCATGAAGCACTTTTGGGGCACGACTCACCTGCCTGACAGGTAGGTCAGAACCAAATGAATCACTTGGACTTTTTTTTTTTTTTGCCTCCAGTGCTTATAAATGGAGCTGAGCATGACTTGCTCACATTGGCTTCCCTGCCTTTCAGCCATTTCACACAGGAGGTGAACTGCACCCTGCTTCACTTTTGGACTCTGGCATCTTATTTCCACTTCATATCCCACTTCACTTTGGGGAAAGCTGCTCATGTTGCCTGGGGCAGGCAGATCTCCAATTTTCTTTCCATGGTGGAACAAGAGAACTTCCCAAAATAATCAGAGGAGAATGCTCATGAAAGGTGGAGCCTTAGAGAAACCATTTACATGCCTCCTACAAATTTGATGTTTTACAACGGCAGGCATAGCTTCTACAGCTGCTGAGACAGATTTCAAGAGGAAAATCTGCACAAAGCTGAAGGCAACAAGTGTTCATGGGCAAAAAGAAGTAGTGAAAATAAACGATAAAAAGAATGTTTTGGTTCAACACAAGTGGAAACCTTTTGACCACCAGGAAGGGCAAATGCTGAGGAAAATCTTGTGACTCCAGCATGAGAGGATTTTAAATGCAGGTCAGACACTGTCAAAGTGCCAGAAGCACCACTGTGTGGGAAGGGGATTAGCTGACACCTTGCTGTGTCTCTCAGACCTCTTTTATCATCCTTTCACCTTTTTATGGGCATTCTGTGTAAGCAGCTTGTAATCACTTGGTATCTAATGCAGCCTGGTCTTCTCCCTCCTCCACCACTCACAGGCAATGAGCTCCTCCAGAGCCCTTTAATGAGCTCCTCTGTGAGTTACTGTGGGCACATCTCCCAGAGAAAAGATGTCACCAGTGCAGCTCAAACAGCAGAACTGAGCGTGGCATTCACCTGTGGCATTCATGAGATCAGCTGGCACTTCAGGGAGCTTTGAAATCTTACCAGATGTTTCTAGAATGACAGGAACATCCACAATCTCAGTAAGCAGCAACAAGGAAAATTCTGGACGCCCGTTTTTGGCATTCATAGTCTCTGAACATGATTCCTTCACCCAGGGTTTTTCTCCTGGGAAGCTGAAAGGCAGTGAGAGGCCTCAGAGAAAAGGAAAACAATTCTTATCTCATTCGCTTCTCCTGTGTTGTGCTCATGTGGAATGTGTTTGGAGATTGTTTACCCACAGGTGATTGTTCCATTGGATTCTGCTGTGAGTTGTTTTCACTCTTTGGCCAATTGGTGCCAAGCTGTGTCAGGACTCTGGAGAGAGTCACGAGTTTTCATTATTATCTTTTCAGCATTCAGTATCTTTTCTGTATTCTTTAACATAGTATAGTATAGTATTCTTAATATAATATAGTATAATAAAGTAATAAATTAGCCTTCTGAGAACATGGAGTCAGATGCATTGTTCTTCCCTGCCATGGGGCTCGCTGTGAATTTACAACACCCATTAAATTTTGTGTGAATTTACAATATCCATTAAATTTTGTGTGAATTTACAATACCCGTTAAATTTTGTGTGAATTTTCAATACCAGTTAAATTTTGTGTTCTCTTGCTGAACAGTGCAGGTTGAGTGTTGGGGTAGGGACTGAGAAGAGGCTTCTGGCAGGTGCTGAGCATCAGCAAATGTGCAAGAGCTTGTACCAGCATTTATGCAGACAAAACTGAACCTGCAGTGCCTTGTGCTGCTTCCAAACAGTGGTGAAAACCAGATATGAGACATCACAGGTCTTTGAGACATCACAGGGCTTTTAGGAACAGTTTCTCTGCATGCAGTGGCCCCTGGCACTCAGGCCCTCGCTGGCTGGGAAGCCACATGCCCTGGGAGTGTTTGTCATTCCTGACTGCCCTGTGGGTGCCTTGGACTGCAGCTCCTGGCTGGATTCCCGAGCTGCTGGGATAGGCAAGGTTAAGGGAGTTCCTCTCACTAGCAGGTCTTGAATTTTTACATTTCCTGCCTTTTATGCATTCACATCAGCAAATTCCCTTGGGAAGAAACAAGGTCTAAGAGAGGGCAGGTGTGGCCTGTGTCTGAATGGAGGAAGTCACAGCCTTAAAGACTGAGAGGGGAACTCTTGGGTTTGTTGTTGCTGAAATGGTTCCCGAGGTATTAAAGTCTTTTTTTTCCCAGCCCCACAACCGAAGAAGAAGTCGAGATTCCTCAGCTCTGGTTTCCAAGGTTGTTTATTTTCTCTTATCTATGACATTCTTCCTCTGACCTGCTGAGGTCTGTCCAGCAGGTTGGTTTGTGGCACACTGACTGCCCTCAGGGCGGTGTTAGCTTTTTATACTAAGAACTACGTGTACATTATTTACAATAATTTTCCAGTACCTATCACCTATGTTAGACAGTCTGTCTCTACTCTAAACCAATCCAGAAGTGTCACCATCACAGCAGAAGATGGAGGACAAGAAGAAGGAGAAGAAGAAGGACAGGACACACCCAGATTCCTCCATCTTGCCTCTTGAACCCCCATTCTAAATCCCCAAAATTCTACTTTTCCACCTCGTGGCAAATTCACTATCATTCTACTTAAGCTCTTGTGGCTTGTAAATCCTCACACAAAGTTGGTAATTTGTTTCCATGGGCTAAAATCAAAGGCACAGGTGTTTTTGACTCCGTGCAAAGGTCTCTGAGCCCCTTGCCAGGGTCTGGAGTCACCCAAGGCAGCCAGAGGAATGTCCTGGGTCCTGACAGGGAAGCAGCTGCTTCCTTCCCACCTTGTGCAGCTCCCAGACAGCAGATAGACTGGAGGCTTGGTGGGAGCTGTGCAATCTAGATGATCTGGAGTTAATATCTGTAAGAAGTGGAAGTCATGGGAAGATCCGGCCAGGCCCTGTGTTGGGAGGGTGAGCTGGGCACACAGGGAGCTGGCAGGGTATGGATGTGATCTTTGCTGCACAGACTGCAGCTGCCTGCCAGTGCTGTGGCATGTCTTGACCTCAGAGCCTTCCTGCTCACTGCAGGGACAAAGTCCCTGGCTTAGGACTTGGCCAAGTGACCCAACCACAAAGTTCCCAACTTTGGGAACTTCCAAACCCTTACCTGTGCTTTACTGGGGCTGAGATCTGCTATCTCTGCAGCCCAGCCTGGGTGTGGCCCCTGCCCTGTGCCACACACCCTGATGGTCCAGGGACCACCCCACAGCCTTCATCTGGGCTCTGGTCAGAGAATCAGGTAATTTTCAGTGCAAAGTCCAATCACTTCTAGAGTTATTCTGGATTCGCTGGCTGCCTCATCCTCTCTGTCTGCTTCCATCAGCTCTGGCTGGAGCACTCACACACACGCTCATGGGGAAAGTTCCTGACTCTTGGGATGCAACGTGAGGATGACCAGGTGTGTTTCTTACCAGAAGGGCTGTACTTCTGCCCAGGAAAGGGACAGAAGCATCTGCAGCTGCAAACAGTCTCTGAAGAGATGCATTCCTACAGCTGTTGCTGGAATTCCCAAAAGAAATGGGAAATCAAGTTGTGCTACACCTGCCCCAATCTCTGCATGCGGTTCTTTGCCATTATGGTCACACGAGGCATGGCACTGGCCCAGGACAGAGCTTTCCTGTAACCCCTGATAGCAACAACACTGACTGAACCTTGGTGGGAAAGGCCTGGAGATGCTCCCAGCTCTGTTTGGGACATTTATGGAAGGAGCAAACAGGTTAAGCTCTGCTGAGCCACAGAGTTAGAGAAGCAAAGACATCCTGCTTCTCTTTAACACGTCACCAGTGTCCCAGTTCTGTAAACATCCTCTCAGCAGGGCCTAAATCAGTCTGTCACATGTCACTGCTCCATCTCCTGTTCGAGCCCTGTGGAAAATAGGAGTGCTATGGACTGCAGGCAGCAGCTCCAGTCCCGCTGCCAAGGGGAAACCTGGACAAAGCTGTGGTAGTGGATAGGGAAGGAGATTCATGGCATGAAGGAGGATGTATCTCCTTGAGTCTGTGCCCTCCTTTGTACCTCTGTGACAGATCAATCCTGGCTACTTACCGCAGGCAGAAGTGTTTAAATTACTTTTACGTAACAAAACCTGAAAAATCCCCCATCCTTCCTGCTGGGTTTTGCTTCCAGATGAAGACACTGCACACTCAGCCTTGGCCAGACTGCTGCTGTTTGGCACAGCCTGGCTTTGCAATACACCCAAACCCGTGGGAGCCTGGCACACAGGGAGGTGCCACTCCTGTCCCTGCAGGTGCCAGCAGGGCACAGCTGCATGGCCAGGGCTGTCTGGTGCCGTGGCTTTGCTTGGCTGTGGCTTTCCAGTGGGAAAGAGCAGGAAAAGAGATTTCTGCAGTGGGGAGAGCATCTCTGAGGGCAGGGGCTGCACCAGGAGCAGGTCATGGTGCACTTGGGCAGAGAAGGAGCTACAAGTTCAGGCAATGTTTCCCACCACAAATCCACTGTGGAGGCCAATCTGAGCCTCTTTATTTTCAGTTTAGTTGAAGAAGACAAAAGCTTGAGAACACAAGTGAGGGCAGAATGGAGTAGGCAAAATAGGATCCAACGTGTTTTCAATTCTTAAATATCTTTCAATCTGATTTCATACTTTTGAGGTTTGACAATGACTGGCAATGCTGAAAGTCATTGTTCAAGAATCCAGCCACCCTGTGCTCCTAGGAAAGCAGTCCTTGCCCAAAATCGAAGCAACAGAAACAAAATTATTATAAAAGCAGATTTTAGCCCGACCACTATGCTGGGAAAAAACAACAATTTTGGGGGTTTTACACTTCTGTGATAGTGGTACAACTTTTTTCTTGACTCCTGTGTTGTTTAAAGAGGCTACAACTGGCAGCAATTCCAGGAGTGCTGTAGCTGAGAAACCCTCACCTCAGTGCACTGTGGAAATTTACTCTGCAATCCCCACAACACAGGGAGAATGCTCTTCCTTCCTAATCCCTCACAGCTCCTGCAGCACAGGATTACTGCTGCTAACAATAGCATCTCAAAGAGCCAGGGAGCAGCCTGAATTTTCCAATGCTGGGTGTTGTGATGTCCCACACTGCAAACTCAGAAACACAGAACACCCTGGGCTGGGAGGGACCCACAAGGAGCATTGAAGTCAAACTCCCAGCCCTACACAGGACACCCCAAAAATCAAACCAGGTGCCTGATATGATTTTTGGAGTGGTCCTTCTGCTTGAACTAGAGGTCTCTGTCTTAGGGTGGAGTGTGATGGCCACTCTGGAGCGTGTTGTTCCACCTGGTGTTTGATGATGTCTCACTGAAAACCCAAACCAGAAATGTAAAGATATTCTTAGGAGGCTTAAACTTCCCTGCTTATGGGAAATGGAAGCTTGGTTTGTAAAAAGGGAAAAAAAAAGCCCACCTTGCCAGCAGCAGAACAAACCAAGGGGCTTTGACCTTCCTGTGGGGACTGTGAGCAAACTACAGGCACATTTAGGATCAGGAGAACGAGTGAGGAGAATGAGTTGCACTGCAGCAACATGAAGGGTGTGGATCAGAGGCTGGAAAATCCCCAGACACAGGAAAATGAAGAAATGAGGCACCAAATTTTTCTTTGAAACACTCGGTGTGACTCAGAGGCACAGGAAAGCTGATCCTGGGAGAGGAGCAGCGGGTCACAAGCTGCAGGGCAGGGTCTGCCCGGGGCAAAGGAGTGATCTGAGCACTTCAGAGAGCCTGGCCCTGGGCAGCACCCACAGAGCTGCCAGGGACACCGAGCAGCTGACAGATGCCAGGCACCGGTCTGCTCCCAGTCAGCCAAGGTCCATCAGCCTTTCTCTGGTCACTCAGCAGTTCTTGGCTTGAAACTGCAGGGGCAGAGTAAGCCTGAGCCATGTCCTGACAGTGAGTAGGGTCAGAGTAAGCCTGAGCCATGTTCTGACAGTGAGTAGGGGCAGAGTAAGCCTGAACCATGTCCTGACAGTGAGTAGGGTCAGAGTAAGCCTGAGCCATGTTCTGACAGTGAGTAGGGTCAGAGTAAGCCTGAGCCATGTTCTGACAGTGAGTAGGGGCAGAGTAAGCCTGAACCATGTCCTGACAGTGAGTAGGGTCAGAGTAAGCCTGAACCATGTCCTGGCAGTGGGCTGTGAGCCCTAATCCTCTCCTGACCCTGCTGCACTGCTGTCACTGAGCATTTCTTCTTCCTCAATGGCTGGACTGGGAGAAGGCACACCATCAGTGGGTTTTCTCATTTTGCAATTCAAACCAGCTTTTTTTTTTTTTTTCTTGGTCATCAAAATATTCCCCTGAAACATTTCAGCTCCATGAAATCATTACTTTCAGAATGCAAATTTTACATGGAATTTTCCAGCAAGACTGGTGACATAGCAAAGGTCCTGGCAGGGCAGCCAAGCTCTGCAGCCCATCAGCTGTGCTCAGCCTGTCCCACTTCTTCCACAACAGGATCAAAAGGCCACTGAGATTACCAAGCTCTCAACCTCCAGCTCCCCCAGGACCTGGAGGCTGAGGAGGTCCTGTATTGCTCTGGCCAAGCAATCAAAGTTTATAGAGGCTTCTCAGTAGGATGGGTGGAAGAAACACAGAGAGCAGGAAGCAACTGCTGAAACTGCCAGTGATTAAAATGCAATAAAATGTTTGCCTTCTGCTGCTGAGCAAGAAGTGTGGCATGTGTTTTGCTGAGGCAGCACAAGTGGTTGTGTTCACTGAATGAGCAGCTAATGAAAAGCATTTCAAGCAGGAAGCAACGCTGATGAAGATTATGAGCCTGCTTATATCTTGGAGAATTAAATGGCCTGGGCTGGATACTCCTGTTTTACACTGGATTTTGCATTGATCAAAGAGGATTTACTCTGCTCTGCACCAGTGTGGGAAGAGTGGGAGCACTCCTTTGTGCCAGAAGCTGCTTGTGAACATCCCCTGCCAGGGCAATGTGTCAGCAGAACAAATGCCCCTGGACAGGGCAGCTCAAGCAGATCACACTTCTGAGCAAAATTCATCTGGCAGCAGCCATTTGTGCTGAGGCCAGTCTCATGGGAGCAGTGCTGAGTTTCCAATCATGCTCATTCCTCCTGGGCTGCAAACAGAGCTGGGTCAGCTGAAAGGATGGCTGCAGCCATTTCCTCTTTATTGGGGTGCCTCCATGTCCTTGTGAGAAACAGCTGCTCACTTTGAAAATTTAAAAAGGTTTATTAAACCTTAACAAAAATACAACAAAAGGACTAAATAAGGAAAAATTCACAGCACTGGGAGCTGCCCTGGTGGATACCACATGGCTGGTTCATCTTCAAAATGGATGCTCAGGCTTTTATACACCTGGGGGTTGCATCAGCAAGCCCTGAGCCCTCCAAAGTCTGTCAGTCAGCTCTTCTTTGCCATTTATCAATGGAGATTGCTTTGTAACTGGATTGGAGGTCCGTTGTTGCCATGCCTCACCCCCTAAGCACCAAACTTTTCCATTCCCACCTGTCCCAGGTAAGGGACACATGTGCAGCCTTCTTTACCTGTCCTGGACAGCCCAGGCTGTCTGATGGCCACAATACAGGGGGGAAAGGGAACTATGGGGAGAACAGAGGACATCTAAACTACAATATCATAACCATACATCACTGAAGCGTCTCTTAATATTCACACAATATTCATCCCTTAATTGTGAGAGCCAATCGTCTCATTATCCATCCGTAACATCCTCCTCCCCTCCTGTCCCTGCCATTAGCCAGGTCCTGGGGCAGCACCAGGCCCTGCTGTGCTCAGACACTGTGGGCACAGGAGCAGCAGCTGTTCCTGCCCTGGAGAGCACAGCAAAGGGGTCACACAGCTCTGGGCTGTGGGATGGGACCAGGCAGAGGTGCTGCCAGGGAAACCCAGGTTGGCACCTGGGCTCTGCCTCTCCTCTGGGAACAGGGGGCACAGGATGCTTACCTGCCTCATTGTGAGGGGTTTAGACTGAATATTGGCAAAGCTTCTTCTCCCAGAGGGTGCTGGGCACTGCCCAGGCTCCCCAGGGAATGGGCACAGCCCTGAGGCTGCCAGAGCTCCAGGAGCCTTTGGACAGGGCTCCAGGGATGCTCAGGGTGGGATTGTCAGGATCATCCTGTACAGGGCTAGAAATTCCATGTTTCTTGTGGTCCCTTCCAACTCAGGCTGTTCTATGATTCTCTGATCCCTGATATCAATTTTCTTCCCTGGAGGTGAACTGAGCTACCAGCACATGGCAACACCCAGTGGGAGAGCAGTCACCATTCCTCAAATTGTGTGATACAGAAAGTGCTGATAAAGCTTGGAAAACCCACAAGGCAGTGTCTGGATGGGGAACAAAGCAGGGAGGTGTATTGGAAGTGCTTGTATTTGGTACTCTCAAGCAACAGGAGAGGAAGCTGAGGTGTCCCAGACTGGCAGGCAGAAAAGGAGGAGGCTGTTGGCTGCTGTAGGGGAAGGGAATGGGAAGAGAGCTCAGAATCACATGGCACAGAGCAGATCCCAATGTGAAGAAAAGGCAGGGAGGAGTTGTGGCACACCAGGGTGCCCATGTTGCCCTGGCCACTGGCTGGGTGTGTGCAGGTCCCCTGTGGGATCAGGCCAGGCACTGATCCAGTGGTCTAAGGTTTGTTTTCAGATTTGTCTCCAGGCAGAGCAAGACTCAGTTCCCAGTGGAGAGAGCATCATGGTCAGACTGAGCAACCCCTGCATTACTGCCCTGGACAGCTTTGGCACAGGGTGGCATCCAGGAGACAGGAGCTGGTCTTGTGGCAGGGACCTTCAAAGCCCACCAGTTTCCTTTCATCAGTGGCTTCTGATTACACAGCAAACTCATCACTGAGCCTGAATGCATTTGTGTCCCATTTAAACGTAAACGCTGGGGGTTCCCAGGAGCAGTTTATGGCAGGCAGAAGGCTGGGAGCTGGTGAGATTCCCATCAGCCAGCAACTGAGCTGGAAAGACCAAAGGTCCTGAGGAAGGGTGTGGACAATTCTGGGGCAGAGCAGGTAATGGAGACACAACTCATGACAGCAAATAAACCGTTTTGTTTGGGGGCCCATTAGAGGTGAGAAGCAGGCTTGTCCTTGGAGTGCCATGAGCAGGTGATTCCTTGCCAGGGTACAAACAGAGCTGCCTCTGAGTGAGGGCAGTGGAAGGAGGTGGTGTCAGAGGGCCCAGCAAGGCTGATTGTCCACTCTCTGCTCTGCAGGGTCATGCCCAATGTGAATTTAACTGCTGTGGAAGGTGAACACTTAATGATCCTCTGTGTCTTCCTCCTCCAGGGAGATTTTTCAAGGGTGGGATTTTCTCTGGTCCCTGATTGTTCCCCATTGTTCCTTTAGAGTGGTCTCTGTGCTCACAGCTGTAGTTCAGGTAGTGTGGCTTGGTCAGGGAGGGGGAGATGCTTCAGGGAAGTCATGCCCTGAGATGGACTCTGATTTCTGGAGAGGTGTCTAGCACTCCCCTATGTTTTCCCAGGATGATCCAGAAGCGAGCAGCATATCTGAAAGCAGCACTTCCCTGGGGCATAACCACGATCTTTACTGACATTTTCTTTATTCTTGGTGCTGGTAAAACCTGCTGTGTCTCTCTTGGCAAAAGAGTGTGGCTTGCTCTTCAGCTATGGAACCATCAAATGTTTGCAATCTGAAATCAACCCCTGCCTTGCTCAATGCATCCAAAACAGGCTCCATGTGCAGTCACTGACATCTGGCACCTCATTAGGGATTTCCTGCAGGGCCAGCTAAATACAGGAGACACCAACTCACCGAGTTGGAGCTGTTCTGTGTCCTCACAGCCCTGCCTGGCTGTGCTGCTCCCAAACCCATCTGCAGGGGCTGGGGTAGCCCAATGCCAGGGCAGAGCATTGTGCCCCATCCTCCCCAGAGGGCAGGGCTGTGATCCTCACAAGACTGTCACCCTGATTTTTTAAGATTTTCTAAGCTTTTTGATGTTACATTCTTGTAACAAATTTTCTCACACATTTTTTTTGTAAATAACTTATTGTTTTGCATTCTTTTATGGAAGAGGAGAAATTTGATGGACTGTTGGTTTGTCCGGTGTCATTGGAGAGGTGTCACTGTCACCCTCCAATCCACTGCCACTTTTGGAAATCTATAAATGCTGGAGTCAGAAAATAAACTTCCCTTTTTACCTTGAGGACAGCAGTGTGTGCACATCGTGTTATTTCATGTCTTAGAGTAACACAAGACTCTCCAGGCTCTTCCACACCACCAAAGTCTCTCCTAGGCAGCACATTACAAATTCATGTGTGTACAAACTTGTTTGGATAGCTCTTCCCTGCCCCATCCTTCCCTCTCCCTCCAGGGCAGGAGGCAGAACTCATCCTTGGCAGCTCTTCCACGCTGCCAACCCCAGAGTTCTGCTCAGCCCTGCTGGAGGTGGGCAAGGTGTCTTCTCAGGAGAAAAGCTGGCAGGGATCCCTGCCTTGGGAGAGCTCAGCTCAGCCAAAGGCCCAGAAGGATCCTGGTGAGACAAGTGCCGGCACGTCTGCTCAGCCTGGCTCCAAGAGATACCAACATCAAGAGCAGGGTAGCAGAGCACAGCTAATGGATGGAAAAACACATTCCCAGGGTTACTCACACCCAAATCTTGTGAGACGTGCTAACACAGCCCAAAACAACAATTCCTCCAGAGTTTTGATTTCTTCAGCAGCCAGTGCAGCATTACACTGATGGCTTTGGCTAGTTCCAGGCTGCCACTCAAACCCCATATGTGCTTTTAAGAAGGTCACCACTAAGAAAACTGATCTCCCATGAGCTCTCTCAGTGTGCCCAGGCCTGCAGAGCTGCAGCACTGCCCGTGCCAGATTCCAGAGCCTGGCTGGGGCCTGCTGTGGGCTGGTGGGAATGGCTGGAGCTCTCAGCCTGGTGCACCTGCACGTTCCTGCACCGACCTGCTGGGTGGTTAAACGGGTTAAACCAACCTGTGCTGCCCAGCACACGCTGGGAAGGCTGAGGGTAGAAGAAGGCTGAAGGTGCAGAAGAAGGCTGAGGGCAGAAGAAGGCTGAAGGTGTAGAAAAAGGTTGAAGGTGTAGAAGGCTGAGTGTAGAAGAAGGCTGAAGGTGCAGAAGAAGGCTGAAGGTTAGGGCAGGCTGAAGGTGTAGAAGAAGGCTGAAGGTGTAGAAGAAGGCTGAAGGTGTAGAAGAAGGCTGAAGGTGTAGAAGAAGGCTGAAGGTGTAGAAGAAGGCTGAGTGTAGAAGAAGGTTGAAGGTTTAGAAGAAGGCTGAAGGTGTAGGGCTGAAGGTGTAGAAGGCTGAGTGTAGAAGAAGGCTGAAGGTGTAGAAGAAGGCTGAGTGTAGAAGAAGGCTGAGGTGAAGGTTTAGAAGAAGGCTGAGTGTAGAAGAAGGTTGAAGGTTTAGAAGAAGGCTGAAGGTGTAGAAAAAGGTTGAAGGTGTAGAAGGCTGAGTGTAGAAGAAGGCTGAAGGTGTAGAAGAAGGCTGAGGTGTAGAAGAAGGCTGAAGGTGCAGAAGAAGGCTGAGTGTCAGAAGAAGGCTGAAGGTGCAGAAGAAGGCTGAGGTGTCGGGAAGGCTGAAGGTGTAGGGGAAGGCTGAAGGTGTAGGGGAAGGCTGAAGGTGTAGGAGAAGGCTGAAGGTGTAGAAGAGCTGTGGGAACACCAGGCAGCTCTCTGAGGTGGCTGTCTGCGTCACTCAGGAGCTCCTGGGGACAGCCCCTTGCTGGTGTCACCTGCCCACCCTGGCAGCCCCTGCAGGCTCTGGACAGTGTGAGGAGGGCAGCAGGACCTCCAGTCAGGCTTTTGGCTCCCTCTCTTCATCTCCCACTGTGAGGCTCTCATCACAGAGCCCCCTCACAGCAGCCAGGAGGGGAGCAGGGTCTGGAGGTGATGCAGGATGGAGGCCTGGCCTGTCCAGCCCAGAAAGATGGGTGCAGCTGATGCTTTCTGATTTAACTTTTATATTTTTCAGACGCTGTACTGCTTTAGTGTATAACTCTAAAACTATCACTGCTGTTCTCCCATTTTATTCAGACAAAACAATTCCTCTCTAGGCCTGAAACTCAAGGACACCCTACAGCCTCAGGCCCAGAGAGCTGTAAACAACAGTGAATTAAGGGGCAAACTTGGAGTAAATGACTTCATACCTAAAACTCCAATTGGAGGATTAACCCCTGATATGTATAAATAGACCAAACTTATAAATGTGTGCAAAATTCATGACCACCACCCATCTTGGGTGTAGCCCCTCAGAAGCTTTTGACTGCCCAAGGTGTATCTGTTGAAGGTCTTCAATAAATACCTGCTTTTATTCTCTTAATTTTGTCTAGTCCCTGTTTCAGGTAGCCACTCCAAGGCATCACAGCAAGGACCATGCCCTGAGCAACCAGGGCCAGGGAACAGCCAGGCTGCTTCCCTCAGGCAGGATTGGCACTTGTGGTTTTAATGGAAAAAAAAAATATATAAACCAATGGGATGATAGCCATCAGCAGAGCCAGCTAATGGGAAATAAATCTGGTAGTAAATGTCAATGTTCAGAGGGGGCTGTTTGGGAGATGTTTCTGTTTGGCCTGGTGATTGCCAGTCTGTGATTTGCAGCCTAGCTTGGTTTCTGTAACTGCATGTGGATCAGATGTGGTCATTGGCAGGAAATTCTGGATGACAAAGAACTAAAATACTTTTAATTTCAACTAAAAATACAATCCAACTATCTTCCTGCCTCAAAGACCTGAGCTGCAAAACATTCGCTTCAAACAAAATGTGCAACAAAATTCAAATTAATTTTCAGGTGCAAAACCATGTGTGATGGTGAGTGAGGATAGGTACAAAGCTATCAGCACATGCTGGAACAATCAGGAAGGTAAATTGTGCCCCACAGACAGCAGGGCACATCCCAATCACCTGAGTGCTCACTTAGGAAGTCTTTGCCCTGGGTCTGGAGCAAAACTGAGAGCAACTTGTTCAGATCCAGCTCAGAGCTCCAATTTGTTATGGTTTCACGTGGGTTGAGTTTGTGATAAACCAGCATTCCTTATGAATGGGGGCATCTTCAGAGCTGGGCCAGGGCTGGCTTGGCAGAGTTTTGGCTTTTTGAGCTGTAGCCAACAAGAATCAGCTGCTGGTCCCTGCTCTGGAGCTGTGTCCTGGAAGCACATCCCTGCACTTCTTCCTTTTTGTCTCCATCTACACCCCAGAGCGGCAATATTCAACAGAAACAAAGTGCAAAGAGCATGAATCACAGCCTTCCTCTCCAATCAACCTGGATTCACTGCTGCCCAAGTGCTCATTTTTGCCAAGCATTAACCAGGCAGTGGGCAGCTGAGCCCAAAGCTCGTTGAGAAACCTTTGGTTACATTCACTTTTTCACTGTTTCTGTGTAAAAACCCATTTGAAGAGGCTCATTTCATGCTTGCACGATTCTCTCATATTCACTCATCTTTCTCTTTTTATCTTCACTGCTAATTTCAAAACTCCTGGCACCATTTTCTTGGCCCCTGGAGAAACCAATTAGCTTTTTAACCCACTGCTCTGTGCAGATCCCAGCTGCTTCTCCTTTTGACACATGCATGTGAACTCTGAACACTGAATTCTTTGGTTGCACCTTGATTTTGAGCCTCTTGTCCATCAGGATGTACCAAAACAGAGATCAGTTTTGATATCAGAATTGTTTAATCTGCTGCACAGGGCTCCTTCTGACCACACTGCTGACATCGGCCAGGTGTATACAAATACTTCCTCCCAATTATTCCCTGTGTGTGTGCCCCGTGTGAGCCACCCCAAATTGCCACACAGCTCCCCAGCCAGCTGTATTGACACAACTGGAGGGGTGGGGGCAGGAATTTCTCAAACTGGCTTTGCCACTACAAAAATGTTGGTAGCACCACACCCTCCAGCTGCCTGGGAAAAGGGGATTTGGGAAGGTGGCAGGAGGGTGAGCCTGGTGTGAGCAATCAGCACATCACAAAGCCTTTGTGGATTCCAGGCCCGACAAGCTCCGACAGAGCTTCATTTGCATTGCCACAAACAAGCTGTAAATACCTTAAATTTCCTAAATTGATTAGTTGGAAGGAAGGAAAGGAATGGGGTGAGGGAGGTTGAGCTGTTTTGAGGATACCCACACAGTCAGGGCTGTGTGACAGCCCTGCCTTGTGCCTGGAGCTGCAAGGAGCAGGGGAGGGTCCCACGAGGGGCCAGCATTAGATGGGATCTCACAGAAGAATTATCTCTGATAAATAAACATTAGTCCCCATGTATTTATTCAGAAATCTTCTACTGAAGTGCTCTGGAGTGGTTGCATAAACCCACATTGCCATATGCAAAATACACCCAAGTTTTGCCAAATGCATTTGTTTTCCTGCAGGAAAATGCAGATCGACGTGTCCTGAATATGAATATGCTGAGGGTGCCTCCTTATCTGCTTCAGTGACTCTCTCCTAAGGAAATCTGTGCATGCCATGATCCTTCCCAGCCCAGTTTGCAGGCAGGTGATCTCTCCAGTGATTGGAGCTGTGAGCTGAAGCTGTGCCCATGAGATGGTCCATCCAAAGGCAGATGCTTTTGGCTCTCTGTTTTTCATTCCAGCCAATTTACAAGGCACTGAACTGGGCAGTGTCTCTTCCACCCCCCTTAAACCCAAAGGACCAGGGTGAGAAAAGAAACTTTGATGCTGGCAGTGGGACACAATCACAGAATTGTGACATAAGCTGACTTTTCAGTGACAGTGTTTGAGGCTTGGATATGCTGGCAAAACTCCCCTATAGCTCACACCTGACTTGTTTGCTCAGGCCCAAGCACAGCTTCAATATGCACAGTCAGAATATGGTGTAAGAGCAGGAGAACCACAGAATCACAGAATGGATCTTAAAGATCACCTGGTTCCAGCCCCTCCATCACGGGCAGGGATGGAGGGCTCTGATCAGTAGGATCAGAGTCAGCACCAGACATCCTTCATCCCTGACATTTGGGGATATTTTGTCATTTCCCTGCTCACTAGCTGGATATCCCCTACCCCAGGGAGCACGTTTCCCCTCACCTGCCTCGCTGCATCTCCCTGCTCTGCAGAGCTGCTCCAGCTCCTCCTCTCCGCTGCAGGAATGGCAGTAAATGCATTTAATTCATATTTTGTAGGCACTTTGAGGCTGGCCAGGCACATCTGTGCTACAGCAAGGTGTTGCTTTCTTTCCTATGGATCCTCTTGTACTTAATTTCAGTTTTGAAACAGGGACGTGTCAGAAGGAGGGAAACAGAGGTGAAACACCAACGTAATGCCCTTGTAGAGAGGCAGCATTTTCCTGCTTCTTGGAAAGTGGAAGTTCACGTTGCTCAGAGAGCTGAATTGAAACCATGTTCTGTCATGTCTTGCTGCTCTTGTGGTTCAGTTTTTTCCCCTGAACACAAGGATCCTCTCAGTGACATTGTTCTGCACTTCTGAAAACGCTAATTTGGCCCTGTTTTCCCTGACGTAGCACCCGAGAGCGTCCAGCTGCAGGGCTGGGGAAGGGACACAAGAAACAAGAAGAGAAAATTTCAAACCCATTTGGGAACCAGCTGGCAAACTGCTGTACTGCTGGCAAACACAGCAGGGCAGGCAGAGGCAGTGCTGGAGTCTGCTCCTGGGGCTCACAACTGAGTGTGCCTGCACATCTGATAGGACAGCTAAACAAATGGCACAACAGAAAATAAAGTAACTGTTCCAAAAACCAAGGATTGCAGCAGCTACTCTGCAGGTACTGTGCAGTGTAGCCCCAGCAAAAATGAATTTAACCTGAGCTCCTCTTGTCTTGTTATATATTTCTCATGTGATCTTGAAAATAATTTTAGCCTGGAGCTTTAATAACATCAGAGGGAAGCCCATGCAGTTCAAATGCCCCCTGATTTTGCAAATTTTTTTTGCATAGGAGCACATAATGAGTAGCATTCAAGAGTTATTTCTTAAGATTTTAAGATTAAATGTTTAAGATTTAATGCCATGAGCAGCTTTGTCCTCATGGTGGAGAAATGCAGCAAAGGTATTAGGAGTAGCAGAAATAAATATACATAGAAAAGCTCCATTTCTTCTCAGAACCTCGAGGGTTTCTTCCTGATCCTATCAGTGCTGTCACAAGTCCTGAGCACTTCTGGGCCATTTCTTCAGGCATTTTGATTGTTATGGAAATAGGCCAGTGTTTCATCATGCAGGGAAGCAATAACACAGGTGGAGGGGAAGTGGATTTTATGCAAATATTTTGTTTCTTGTTTGTAGGAGCCTGGGCACAGCTCTGAATTCCACCTGCTCGGGGATCCAGCAGAGCCAGGTCCATCTGTGGTTGGATCCAGCCACAGGGAGAATCCTGTCTGCTGAGCCCCATGAGACAAAGTTTTAGACATCTACTAGGAAACAGAACTGAAACTTGGTTGGAAAGCGCAATTTCCAAGAAAATGAATTCTTGGGGTGATTGAAATTTGGTTTCAGTCTGAAATGGGCTGAAACTTCCAACATTTCCTTTGAACAGAAAACGTTCCAGACGTTTCCAAGATAGACAGCTGTCAATCAGCATCACAGCTAAGAACAGCAGCTGTTTCCAGCTGTTTCCAGCTCCAGTGTCGCAAACCAGAGGTGACCCAGGTGCCAGCTGCTGTTCTCACTGTGCCTGCTGCTCTGGCAGCCCCGGGCCCAGCTGTGAACCACAAAATCGTCCCCAAACGAAGCCATTTCCAACAGGACATGTGGGGCTTTGTGGAGCAGTGTTTCCCAGAGCAATCAGCAGTTTCATGGGCTAAGACCAACCCTGGCCCCTTCCCACACAGCTCCTGCCACCGTGGACATCACAGCCAAACTCACTAAACATGCTCCAAAAAATAACAATTTCAGCGGGATTCATTTTTACTTTCATAGTTGGTGGTTTCTGCCTGATTTAGGAAACTTCTCCAGTTTCTTGCCAGCTTTTTTTTTTTTTTTCCCTGTGAGATATGTTGTGTAAGCAGCTAAATTCAGACAGTGTATTTTCTCTGCATTCTGCAATGAAGTAATTATTTGAGAAAGATTGAATTACCTTTATTTTTATATAGTGATTTATGAAGATATGGAGGACAAATATTCGATTCCCAAATGTTGCAATGATTCTGCCGAGGATCTGCTGAATCTCTAGTGCAGGACATTTCTGGAAGACCTTCACAGACAGTAAGAGCAGCAGAGATGACTCCAGTTCCTTGCCTGAATATCAGCTCATGGATTCCTGCACTTCTTTCCCTTGAGCCAAATGCATCAGAAATGCTTTTTCAAGCCCTGCAATCTTTGTACACAGATATTACCTGCTGGAAAATGTATCCCATGCCAAAATCAAGTGCTGCTGCCTATGCAAAGGTTTCTTACTTGCAGCTTATTCCCACTTTGAGTTTTTCCAGCATCCCCTCACAGGCAGATCTCAGTTTCTGTAATTTCCCAGCCCCTGTTCACAGATCAATTAAACAACACCGACCACCTCACCTTTCTCACCACACGGCAGATTTCCTAGACCTTCCTGCGTTCTTTTGAAAGCCCCATTTAGCAGCTGTTTTTAACGATGGGATGTGACCACCTCCCCAGCCTGTGGTGTGTGTGACAGCCTTTCCTTGGGCTTCCAGAGGTGTTTATAGCAGGGCAATAGCTCCCTCATTACCCCGTGCCTCCCCGCTGCTCTTATGTGCAGGCTGCCGCAGCATTTGTTTTCTCCCAGCCTTGTAAATATTTCATGGCATTCCCAGATTTATTAAAAATATCATCATCCCATGAGAGCACCACCCTCCCCCCGCCCAGACCCTTGGTTTCAGGTTATTGGAGCTGTTTAACTTTGAAGTTTCTGGGCAATCAGTTAAACTTTGTTTTTCCTGATTGCAGTTTAACACCCTGCTCCTCCTGGGGGTGGAGCAGACACTTGTGTGTTATCTCAGCTGGCTGGGAAAGTCTCCCACTATCTTCTAGATATTAACAAAGCAGCGAGTGAATTCCTTGGAGCTGTGTTAATCCCCGATCCTTTCGATCCAGGGAAGGGCCCGTGGCATCTTCAGCCCGTACATTTATTTCTGATGTATTTCAGCAATTCCAGGTCTTTGTCCTTCTCCTCGTGGCTGTTCCATTTATTTTGTAGTTGAATGCATTCTCATAATGGGTTTTATTTTCAGTCCTTCCCACACTATCCTTCCCAGCCCAAAAGGTGTTACCAGTACCCAGGCTGAAAGCCAGCAGTCAGCTGAGATTGTTCCTGGGAAGGCAGGGATCCAACAACTTTTATTTCACACTTGATTCTGTGATTAGTTTCAGGCTTTCAAGCCCTTCTTAGCCACCAAAAGGACATAAAAATTGGGTTTTTAAAATAGCCTGTGGTTATTTTAATAGTGACCTGTGGTCATTCCAACCTTTGCTTGTTGAAATTCAGACAGATTTATTCCTGACTGACTAAAGGAAATGTTTCAAACCTACCCAAAGCTTCCCTTCTGTGGAGACCCCAATGCTCCTTCACATCCATTTAGACTTCAAATTGTTGCTCAGAGGAGCTGGGCACTGCCCCTTGGGTCCTCAGCTGCAAATCAAATGTGGACACTTCTCCAGATTATCAAACCTGAGCTCAGAGCTCTGAGCTTGGCCAGTGGCAGGTCAGGGTGGCCAGGCCAGTCTCTTCTGGTGTTGCTATCCATGACTACATGGGGATAAGAGAAAGCCATGCTTGTCCTGCAAGCATCTCCAGTGGTGTCAGGTATAAAGGGAGATGTCCCCAACCATGACAGAACCTTTCCTTGTGTCCCAGCAGAGCCTTTCCCTGTGTCCCCAGCCACGGCAGAGCCTTTCCTTGTGTTCCCCAGCCATGACAGAGCCTTTCCTTGTGTTCCCCAGCCATGACAGAGCCTTTCCTTGTGTCCCCCAGCCATGACAGAGCCTTTCCTTGTGTCCCCAGCCATGGCAGAGCATTTCCCTGTGTCCCCAGCCATGGCAGAACCCTTCCCTGTGTCCCCAGCCATGTCCCCAGCCATGGCAGAGCATTTCCTGTGTCCCAGCACAGCCTTTCCCTGTGTCCCCAGCCACATCAGAACCTTTCCCTGTGTCCCCAGCCATGGCAGAACCCTTCCCTGTGTCCCAGCAGAGCCATTCCCTGTGTCCCCAGCCATGGCAGAGCATTTCTCTGTGTCCCCAGCCATGGCAGAGCCTTTCCTGTGTCCCAGCAGTGACTCACAGCAGAGCAGACACGGTCACACTGTGGCTGCTGCTGTGGGCACTGTGTGACATATGAAGTCACTTGGTCCCCTGACTCACACTGAGGGTGCAAGGGCACTGCTCAGAGTTGATGATTTTGTGTTTCTCCCTGTGATTTCATCACTTCAGACGTTCTGTGTCTATTTAAAGTTCTGGTTCCTGATTTTTTTTTTCAAGTATTTTATCTCTTAAAATCAGAGCCCGACTTCCTAAGAAACTCTGAAGTAACACGCTGCCAGTGGGGAGGCCCTTCCAAGTGAAGCAATATCCTCCCCAGGGTGACACTGCCACCCTGGCTGTGTCACCAGCCCGTGGGTGTGGGCTTTTCCTCGATGCAGCCAAAGCCCTCTGGTGCTTTCCATACTCACAGATGGCAGCAGGGCCAGCCATGGGAAAACACAGGGGGAATTTACAATCCACTCCATGGTTTGGCCACTGAATTTCTAATTTGGAACCTCTGAAGCTGTGATGAAGACCCCATGGCCTGCTCCAGGCATGATTCCTGATGGGGGGATTTGGGATCACGGCTGGCTCTGCAGCTCCAGAGTGGAGGTTCCTGACTCTCTGGATTTCCTCAATAAAGACACATTTTATGAAAAATCCTTTCATTAGGATCTTTTCTCCTGAGAAGCTGAGAGGCCTCCGAAATGAAGTGTAAACAATGATTGTCTGCTGCTGTGGAATGCAACAGGTGCATCTTTGATTGGTCTCATGTGGTTGTTTTTAATTAATGGCCATTCAAAGTCCAGCTGGCTCAGACTCTCTGGTCAGTCACAAGATTTTATTATCATTTCATTCCTTTCCTTTCAAGCCTTCTGATGAAATCCTTTCTTCTATTCTCTTAGTATAGTTTTAATATTTAATTTACTTTTAATAATATATATATCATAAAATAATAAATCAGCCTTCTGAAACATGGAGTCAAGATTCTCACCTCTTCCCTCGTCCTGGGACCCCTGTGAACACCACCACAGGGAAGTGTGTTTCCCAGGGTGAGAAGTGTGTTTTCCAGTGTTGGGAAGGTCCTTTGTCACATGAGGGGGTCATTGTGAAAAGGGGGAATGTCACGGGAGCTGCCTGGAGAGGGGCAGATCCCTGATTCTCTGTGCACCCCTCAGCTTGAGGCCACAGCTCTCCATCAAAGCATTTTGGTGAGGTGAAAATAATCAGAGTTTTATGAGTTCATTGTCTTGGCTGAGGTATAAAACATGAAAAAATAATTTTGATTTGACTGAATACACAACCAAAAAGCCAAAATTAAAGCAAAAGAAGAATTTAACCCAACAAATCCTTGCATTCTTTTGAGTTTCCACATGATTTCTCAACATAAACAGGCTGATGAATCCACAGATATGTGCAGGCATTTGTTTGGTGTTCCCTCTTTTCCAGCAGCTGAAATCCTTTCGTTCCCAGCTCCTTGGAGCCCTTGGAAGGTGCTCAGAGAGGCAGGAGGAGCTCAGCTGGGGGAACACTGTGGGGTCAGGCAGGGACACAAACCAGGTGTGAGCAAAAGTCACAGAAGGGAGTGAGGGAGGGACCAGCCCAGAGTTTGTGCTGCCTTATCTGTGCTGAAAAAACACCAATGTGCTATTTCAGGAGTTGGATTTGATTCCTTTGGGCTCCTTCCAACTGAACATATTCTATGATTCAATGAAATATTTCTCAATTTGCAATCACTCTAAACTGCTTGACACAAACTTGAGAATCTCAGGGGTGAATGGAAATAAATGGTTTATTTGACCCCAAAAAATCATTAATTTTTTTTTCTTTGTTTAGCTTTTAAGGAAAAAGAAAGCTCAAAGGCGTTCAAACGAGAAAGTGCTTTAGCTGGAAGAGCTGAGTCAGCATCCTCTTAATTCTCATCTTTTCATTCTCACAAGGCTTTTTCCAGGCTTTTCTTCCTCGGGAAAAAGAATGGGGCCAACTTTTATTATTTTTTTTCCTATCACAAAAGACCTGCAAGACTTTTCAGTGCAGGAAATTCCATCCTGGGACAGGCTGGCACCTGCTGGGAAAGAGCCCAGCATCCCACCAGCAGCGATGGTGCCATCACAATTTGTCTCCTCCACTATTTGTTTATTTCTCCTGGCCTGAAGTTGCGAAGAATTTTAGCCAGCAAACGAATCCCAAATTCTGCCATAAAGGACACAAAAGAAATGCTGCTTGAGCTGTTGATTAAACTGGTGGGTTGAGTTGCTGGTGGTGGAAGCTGTGGTAGACCCAGCCCATGTCGCCGTGATATTTTCTGAAAAATCCCTTTGCCAGGATTTCTTCTCCTGGGAAGACGAGAAGCCTCAGCTTCTCCATGTTTTGCTCCTCTGGAATGTGCTCTGGAGGTTGTTTATCCAAACATGTGAATTGTTTTTAATTAATGACCAATCACAGCCAGCTGTGTCAGACTCTGAGGAGTCAGTCACAAGCTTTCATTATAATTTCTTTCTAGCCTTCTGATGTATCCTTTCTCTTTTTTAGTATAATAATATAATATAATATAATATAATATAATATAATATAATATAATATAATATAATATAATATAATATAATATAATATAATATATATCACATCAGCCTTCTGAGAACATGGAGTCAAATTCTCGTCTCTCACCTCGTCCTGGGGACCTCACAACACCACCCAGCCCCCATCAAGGCCTTGGGCTGATCAGGCTGTTCCTGCCTTGTTCCACTGCTCTGCCAAATGTGCAAACATGGAGCATCTGTTTCTTTTAGTATTTTTTCTTTATCTGCACCATTAATCTCTCTTTGATCGGGAACTTTCAAATCCCACTGCCAAATTATATAGCCATTAATTTAAAGCTCTTTTTCTAGTTCACTGCTTTTCTTTTCCTCAGAAGAAACACCTTTTATCCCAGTGAATGGAGTTGTAGATGATGCATCTGACCTTTTATTCTTTCCAGTGTGAAGCCAAAGACTTCAGAGGATCTCCTGAGCAGGAGCTCTGCTTCCACACTCCTGTGGTGGCAATTTGAACCCAGGTGGGTGCAGATTGTCCTCAGCTCATGCAGTGCTCATACACGAGATTTGGGGGTTTATTTGGAGCTAATATTCCATCATGAGTCATTTAAGAAGACATGAAGCAGGTTTCAGGGGAATAGGGCTTTTGGGCTGAATTCTTTGGCAGTAAAATGAATTTTGATAACCAGCAAAATTATGCAACATTTTGCACCAGGGTTGTTTACATTCGATATTAGGAATTTTTTTTTTTCCTCACAAAGGTTGTCCAGCCCTAGCACAGTCTGCCCAGGGCAGTGGTGGAGTCACCATCCCTGGAAGTGCTCAAAAAGTGAGTGGATGTGGCACTTGAGGGCATGGTTTAGTGGTGAACATGGTGGTGGTTCTAGCTGATGCTTGTCCTTGATAATCTTAAAAGTATTTCCAACCTTATAGATCCTGTGATTCTGTGATTTTCCAAGAAAGTTTCACCACTTTCCCTTGGCCTGGACACCTGAGTGTGTGCAGATAATCCTGTGGTGCCCATGGGGGCTCACAGACAGGCTCAGGTGTGGGCAAGGGCAGTCTCCTAAACAAGAACTGTCAGTTGAAGAGATAAAAATTAAAGGAGATGACACATCTGAGAGCATTTACTGCTTCCTTCAGTGTTTGATGGTTTCCTTATTTCATGGCTCTTTCTTGCCCAGGTAATTCCTACTGTGTGTACCTGAGATTGCCCCCATTCCACAGAGTCCTGTCCTGAAGAAACAGCCTCATGCACAGATTTTGAAGGCAAGAGGAGAAAAATGATCATTGTTGGCAGAAAAATGAAACAGAACTCAAAGATTTGGTAGAGATCTTTCAGTTGGAATTTTGAGTTCATCCATCTCAAAAGCAAACTCGATGCCTTTCTGGGGCTGCTGGCAAGACTGTTCTGAGGTTGCAAAATACAACCTTTTGAAGATACAATTTGTTTGTCAGAAAATAATTAGTCCAGGAAACATGAAATTTGTCAAGTTGTGTTTTTAGAGTGAGAGGAGCCACTTGTGGAGGTAGAAGTGCACTCAGGCTGGGAGCAGAGGCACTGTGGCTGCCTGTCCCCCACTCAGATACACAACTTTCAGCACATTGGGTGAATTGTCAATAAAGGAGAAAAAAACCACCCTTGGAAATAGAGTGAATCCCTTTAATGAATAAAAACCTTGTGCAGGAGAAAGTGAAATGTTGTTTAATGAGCCTGAGGCCCATTAAAGGAAGAAATCTGCTATTTACCTCTCTCTGTACTGTGAAATCTCTTAAACAAACACCTGCTATAGGCATAAAGTGGTTAAGTATTAAATTGGCTGCACATTATACCCAGACTATTATCAGTTATCTAAGGAAAACATTGCCTCCTTTTCAGAGCTTTTTGCTGCAGACTGTGGAAGACAAGAACTTTATTGTTGGTTCTGTATCACCAGTTTTACCCTGAGGTGTTAATGTCCACCTTTCCTATCTGAAAAGCTGAGATTTCCACAAAGTACCACAAGAAAAAGACTCCTGCTGTGGTTACTGATGGCGAGACCACCCATCCCAGGGGATGAAATCTTCCTGGAAAACCTGTTCAGTGGTCAGAGCTGGGTGTGTTTGGGGGGCAGATTTGCCCAGCTTTTGTAGGCTGGGATGTGCTCTGACACAGGTTTGTGGGCTCCTAGGAGCCTGCCCAGTTTTAGGTAAAAAAGTCAATTATTGGTGTAAAAGGTGGAGGGATTTCCTGTTCCCGTGCCAGGGATGAGAGGAAAAACAGAGGGGAGGGTGGATATGTAGAAAAGGATGAAGTAGAAAAAGATGAAGTCTCTGCTTTGTTGGTGTGCGTGTGGTGCCCAAGGCTGCTGTGGAGCATCCCACTCTGATGGTGGATCTTGGAGTTGTGTTTCATTTTTCTCCCAGCACTGATCCCAAGGTGCTCTGCAGACAGGGTGAGCAGGATTGGAGTTTCCAGTCCATGCAGGGTAGGTGAGGTGATGAGAGAACCCTCTCTGGGCCTTCCCAGATGGATCTTGGAGCTCTGTTTAATTTTTCTCCCAACACTGATCGTTTTTCTTCTCTTGCCTTCAAAACCTGTGCATGAGGCTGTTTCTTCAGGACAGGGCTCTGTGGAATGGGAGAAATTTCAGGTACACACAGTAGGAATTACCTGGAGCTGGTGGAGACATCCCAGTCTGGGATACTGGTGGAGCATCCCAGCCTGATGCTCCACCAGTCTGATGGGCACAGCCCTGATGGTTATGCAATCAAAATTCACATGGATTGCTGGTGAATTATCATATCATAGCGAAAAAGGGGCAAGTTCATTTCTATAGTGACATCAACGTGTTTGAAACATTCAGAGAACAGCAGCAAACCTGTGTGGGACTCAGAAGAGAAGATGAAAAGTGTTAATATTTTTAGCACAGCAGTCTCTGCTTCAGCAAGGTCATGACACCAGCCCATTATCATTTGAAAAGGGCACTCATGAAAGGGGAAGAACTGGTTTGGAGCAAGTAGGTGCAATAGGATGAAAGCACAAAGCTTCGTTTCAAGACCAGAGCAGCCACTTCCAGGCACTCGACTGAGAGCTGCAACACCCAATTTCCTTCCTGCTGCTGCCACTGCCACTGCCTGGCTTTTCCATCTGCAATTTCTATTATTTAGATGGGTGGAAATTACCCCAATAAATATTGATGGGCGGGTATATGGGAATTTGTCCTGGATTGCAAGGCAAGATGTGTTCTATTTGCCATCTGTATGGCAGTTGTCTCCTGTTCAGTGGGCAGTTTGCCTTATCTCTCTCTCTGAGTGACACATTCACACCTCCCTCGGGAGGGGACACCTGCTGATAACAGCCATTGAATGTCCCTGCACGGCTGATAAGAACTGCAGCATCCCATTGGGAGATGTGAGCCCAGAGGGAGGAGCCAAGCATTCCTACCCGGATAGAATCTGGAGATTCTGGAGCACCAGCACGGCTTCTGCACTGGATTTCCCAGAGGAACAGCAGCTGCCTCTTCCCCTGGATCTTCAGAGGCAGAGACTGCACCTTTCTCCAGGATCCCTGCTCCAGCAGAACCACCCCTGACACTGCAGGAGGGCTGAGCCACAATTCCAATGGGACTGCTGCCAGCACCCTGACCCACAGGGTGTCAGGTTGGGTTCTGACTCTGGCAGTGCTGGTTTAGTTCACTGCATTGTTTATTTTATCCTTTTGTTTTCCCTTTCCCTATTAAAGAACTGTTATTTCCTGCTCCCATCTTTTTTTTTTTGCCTGAGAGCCCCTTAATTTAAAATTTATAGCAATTCAGAGGGGTGGGAGGGTTTACATTCTCCATTTCAGGAGAGGCTCCTGCCTTCCTTAGCAGACACCTGGCTTTCCAAACCGAGACAGAATGGCTGTGCTGAGGTTGGGTGGGTCAGTGGGCAGGCACATGGGAACTGCTCAGGAATCAGGGACTGGGAGCCCAAGGTGCTCTGCAGACAGGGTGGTGTTGAGTTTGTGAGGGTCCCCAGGATGAGGGAGGAATTGAGTGAATCTGACTCCATGTTCTCAGAAGGCTGATTTATTATTTTATGATATTATATTAAAGAACGCTATACTAAAACTATACTAAAGAAAGAGGAGGGATACACCAGAAGGCTTAACAGGAATGAATACTAAAAACTGGTGACTGACTCCTCAGGGTCTGACACAGCTGATGGTGATTGGTCATTAAATAAAAACAATTCACATGAAACCAATCAAACATTGACCAGCTGGTAAACAATCTCCAGACCACATTCCAAAGCAGCAAAACAGGAGAAGCAGAGGCTTCTCAGTTTCCCAGGAGAAAATCCTGGGCAAAGAGGATTTCTCAGAAAATATGACAGTGACAGGGTGGGAGCAGGACTGGGGTCTCCAGTCCATGCAGGGTAGGTGAGGTGATTAGAGAATCCTCTCTGGGCCTTCCCAGCTGTGGCTGGTACAGCACTCTTTGGAAATTAGGCACAGCTTCTGTTTTTTCCTGGAGAAACCAGAAAATCAGTGAAGATTTAACTGCACTGGAATCCTGTTGGCTGCTCCAGGATTCATTTTTCCAGGTGCTGCAACACCCTGGCATGGGGAGTTGTGCTGGAGCAGGGGCTTTGCATATTCAGAGGAGACAGGGACCAGGATTCCATATCCAGTGACCTGGAGTCCCTCACTTGGCTGCTGGGAAATGGGAGAGTTCCTGTCCATGACCCCAGAGAACATCACTAAAATGATACTTGCTAATTCTTTCAGTCTCCAAACACCCTTTCAAATGAAATATCCAGAAACAAAGACATTTAAGCACTTGAAAGTGTTCAAGATGTTAATTAATTCTGCTGATTTGTATGTTTTAATTATTCACTGACACTGTATTATTTTTCAAGCAGAAAAGGAACTTTTTAAGGTGTCACTGCCTTTGCTACTTAAAGCAAAGAAATGGTGTTTAATTAAACTGAGACCAACAAAGCTCTATTGTGTGACACTTGCAAAGCAGGCTGTGGAATAGGAAATGTCAAAGATTAAACAAACCTCTTTTAGAGCCAGCTAGGGGGAGAGGTGCCACTGTTTATAAAATCAGAGCCAGGAAAAATATAATAATTAGAAAAAAACAGGTCACATGGAAAAACAATATCCAACTTGACAATTTTTCATGCAGATATGATTTGAAGTTCATTACTCATTGTATTCCTGCACAGAAGGCTTTTTGTTATTCTTTGTGCTAAGTCATTTTTTAATTTAAATGGAGATGGAGATGTGTTCAAAGGAAATTTTTAAACAAATGAACCCAGATGCATTTCATGTCATTTTTGATATAAAGGTTGAATGAAGCTGCAGGGAAGAAAAACTGCATCTAATTAATTTATATATTTTTTCACAAATAGATCTGTTTCTGACCACTTTCTTTAGTATTCATGTGTAGTTGGTGAGCAGGGAGTACATGAGGTTATTTCCTCATTTGAAACCTAGTTTAATTACTTTTGAAAAAATGTAACTGTTGAAATTAAGCTCTAAAACATAAATATGTGTATTAATGTAGAAGGAGATGATGGGAGATTTTTCCCTGGCTGGATTTCCTCACATGGAGCTGGATGATATTGCAATCTGAGATGCTCATTCAGACGTAAGACACATATCATTAAAATGCACTTTAATTCTCTTCTTTGCTGCTTAGAGCTATTTTCCACCCCAAAAGGTTGCAGTGCAAAATATACAAAGAGACAGTTCCCTCCTCCCTCCTGCTCCCCATGCAGTGAGATGAGGCAGAGCATCCCTCCAGAGCCAGCCCTGCCAGGTGTGTGAGGCCCAGCCAGCCAGCAGGGGACCTCTGCCACCCCCTGCCACCCCCACTTGTCCCCAGCTCCTGCCCCAGCTTGGGCCATGGGACCTTGCATAAAAATCCAGCTCAATCCTGGTTCCAGTGTCCTGGAGAGTGAGAAGCTGTGGCTGCCCCTGGATCCCTGGCAGTGCCCAAGGCCAGGTTGGATGGGGCTTGGAGCACCCTGGGACAGTGGAGGTGTCCCTGCCCATGGCAGGGGTGGGATGGGATGGGATGGACTTTAAGGTCCCTTCCAGCCCAAATAATTTCTGTGATTCCATGATTCCATGTTTTGCTTCCTCACCAAAAGGACCCCCAAGCTGCAGACCCTAAAGATCATCTAATTACAGCTTTGAGTGGATCCCTCCTGCTGCAGGGACCAGGGGGTTTCGTGACCAGAGTGGGCTGACCACAGTGCTTGGTCCCAGTGTGTGACAGTGGTCACTGGGGTTTTCAGGATGCAGGGAGAGACGTAGATCTGACTCCATATTTAGAAGGCTTGATTTATTATTTTATCATATACATATATTACATTATAACTATACTAGAAAGAAAAAGAAGGAAAGGTTTCCTTAGAAGGCTAAGCTAAGCTAAGAATAGAATAGAAAAGAATGATAACAAAGGCAGCTCTCCGACTGAGAGAGCCAGCTCTGCCGTGACTGGTCACTGAACCAAAACATCCACACCAGACCAGTCAGGGATCCACCTGTTGCATTCTACAGCAGCAGATTATTGTTTACATTCTGAGGTTTACATTTGTTTCTGAGGCTGCAGCTTCTCAGAAGGAAAAATCTAAAAGAAAAGGTTTTTAATGAAAAAGATGTCTGCGACACCAGTGCCTGAGCTTATTTCCAGAGCTCTCTGATGCTCAGGAACCCAGTGGAGCAACAGGAAGGCAGTTTTGTGGGAAACACAGGGCTAAAACAGCTGAGCCCTGAGGTGGCAGCTGCCAAGAGGCAGAACATCTCGGGCGTCAGTGTTACATCTGAGCAGTCCTTCTCACCAGTTTCTTTCCTTCTGCTCC
Organism: Diglossa brunneiventris; assembly: GCA_019023105.1. NCBI lineage: Eukaryota > Metazoa > Chordata > Aves > Passeriformes > Thraupidae > Diglossa > Diglossa brunneiventris. The sequence continues at coordinate 4,676,635 of CM032375.1, forward strand.
ATGGCTCTCATGGTTCCTGGGCTGTTGGGAAGGGACCTCCAGAAGCCTCCAGTCCACCTCCCACCCAGAGCAGGACCATCTCCAGCAGTGATCTGCCAGAGCCATGAAGCAGAAGGAAAGAAACATTGGTAAGAAGGAGATGTAGGTGAGAAGCTCAGATGTAGGCCTGAGGTAATACTGACCCCTGAGATGTTCTGCCTCTTGGCAGCTGCCACTCAGGGCTCCAGTGTTTCCCAAAACTGCCTTCTTGCTGCTCCACTGGCCTCCCCCTGGATTCCTGTAGATGTGCTGCTCTGTTCCATGCTCTCTCACTCCCAGCAGGCAGAATTCCCTCTGGACCAAAAGAGTCCAGGATTTTGAGGGCTCCCTGGGTGCTGGCAAGCACCTAATAGACTTTGTGTTTCCTTTGTGTTTCCTTCGTGTTTCCTTCGTGTTTCCTTCGTGTTTTCTTTGTGTTTCCCTCCTGTTTCCTTCCTGTTTCCTTTGTGTTTCCTTTGTGTTTCCTTTGTGTGTCCTTCATGTTTCCTTTGTGTTTCCTTCATGTTTACTTTATGTTTCCTTCGTGTTTCCTTCATGTTTCCTTAGTGTTACCTTCATGTTTCCTTCTGTTTCCTTTTGTTTCCTTCGTGTTTCCTTCTGTTTCCTTCGTGTTTTCCTTCATGTTTCCTTCGTGTTTCTTCGTGTTTCCTTCTGTTTCCTTCGTGTTCCTTCATGTTTCCTTCTGTTTCCTTCGTGTTTCCTTTGTGTTTCCTTTGTTTGTTTGCTTGAAGTGCCCTGGGGCTGTCCTGGAGGCAGAGCATACAAGGAGATAACACACAGATTCATTAGTGTCCCTGCTCATTAACGGAGACCTCTGTGTCACTGATGTGGCACAGGGGGTGAGAGCAGAGCTGCTGCCCACCGAGCCCGTGGCACAAAGATGTCACTGAGTCCTCCAGGGCAGCTCCTGCCACCACTGCCCATCCTGCCAGCCCTTCCCAGCCCTTCCAGGGGCTCAGGGCCCCTCTCTGGCCCTGGCACTGCTGAGCCATGGGGTGCTCCTGCTCCAGGCCAGGTGCCAATGAAGGGGATTTGGTGCTGGGATGGGGAGGGATGAGGAGGCTGAGCAATAAATTGGGGACAGGAGTCAGGGGCTCCCTGGCTGTAGGAAATACAGCACCAGATGTTATTTCGCTCTTGCCAGGCAAAGCCCTCAATCTGCTGCCCTCCAGAAGAAACCAATCCTCCTAATCAGAGGTGTCTGTTTGCAGGGATTAAGTGAAGATCAGGCCGTCTGAGGACCTTACTCTCTTTCCTGACGAGGTCCTGGTTATTTAAAGAACTTTAATTTGCTGTCCTCATTACCAGGGGCTGTGTGGTGCTGGGCAGAGCCTGCTGGGGCTGCTCTGAGGGTCCTGTCCTTGCCAGCCCAGGGTGGCTCCACTCGGGGGTCAGCACCTCCTGTGCTGGGCAGGGAAGGGAAGGGGCTCCTCTGTGCTGCTCTTGGGTCATTCCAAAACTTCAGGGAGACTGTTGGCCTGAGGCAAGCAGTGTACAGCCCTGCTGGGATGCAGGACAGGCAGCCCCAAACTCCTTTTCTCATTCAGCTGTTGTGTCACTGAGCTGTCACCCAAAGGACAAGGAAGGGCTGGCTCTGCCTGTGCTGCAGAGAGACTTTGAATCACTCCAGTGTGAGTGATTAATGAGTGATTCCCCACTGATTCCAAAACTGCCAGGACTGGGTACCCATGGTTAAATATCTTCCTGGCATGCCGCTGGGAAGTCAAGGCTTTCCTGGGGTGTGTGCTGCTGCCTTTTAGTCAGCCCTGTGTCACCTGGAGGAGCACTGGGGCTGTGAGTTCCCAGAGCTAAACCCCCAGCTCCCGACATCTCCCCTCTCCAGGAACACCCCTGCAGCTGCACATGGACATCACAGAACACCCCGAACTGGAGGGGTCACTGCAGGGTGCAGGTGACTCCCTCACGCTGTGTCCTCCTGGAGCAGCCCCTCCTCACCTCGCTCCCCCATGGCACCGGGTTTGTAAAACAATGACTCAGTACTGACACCTTCTGCACCGGGCTGCCGGGCGGGCTTGCTCTGCCCAGAGCTCAGAAATCCAGAGGCACATCCTGCTCTTTAGGATGCTTTGGTCAGATTCCCTTTGTGCAGGACACAGAGTACAGAACAGAAGTTCATGGGGACAGAAATCCATGGGGAAGAGGGGCATTGGATTTGCCCCAATGCAGGGAGAAATGATGCATTTGACTCTGTTGATATTAGATGGTTAATTAATTACTTTATTATACTATATATTACTTTATTACACTATATTACACTATACTATATTACACTACATTTAAACTGAAATTGCACAAGCACTCAACCAGATCTCGTGACTGTTTCTTGATCGACTGGACACAGCTTTCAGAGATTGGTTAAGGAAAAACACTCACACTAGAATTTAATTACTGATTTCTTTCAGGTAAACAATTTTCTACAGTGCATTCCACTTGTGCACAAACACAGGCACAGCAACTGAGTTAATAATTGTTTTTTGTTTCTCTGAGGTTGTTCATTGTGATTCCCAGAAAATATCCTTGGGAAGTTGTGCCTTGATTTTTTTCTGGGAAGAGAAATGTGGCCATAGAGGGGTCTGCCTTTCCTGCTGCTGGGAACAGGGGCTGCAGTGATGCTGTGCTGGATGTGGTCCTTGCTGTGCCCTCAGGAGATGGAGGTGACACCTGTGGGACAGGGACACCCACAGCCCCACAGCTCCACAACCCTGCAGGACAGGGGAAAGGGCTTCAAACTGAAAGGGGGGAAGTTTGGGTCACATACCCAGAAGGAATTGTTCCCTGTGAGGGTGGGGAAGCCCAAAGCAGCTGTGGCTGCCCCTGGATCCCTCAGAATGTCCAAGGGTTAGAGAGGGCTTGGAGCTCCCAGGGATGGTGGAATTTGGTGCCATGGCAGGGGTGGGATGGGATGGACTTTAAGGTCCCTTCTGGCCCAAATAATTCTGTGATTCCATGTTTCTATGATTCTGTGATTCACCTCCTGCAGCTTGATCTGTGCCACAGTGTGGTTAAAGATTAACCCTTTGAGGAGCACTTGCTGTCCCTTCATTCCACACCATCAGCCACGGCTTCTGCTGCCATGAGAGGCTCCACTGCAGGCCTCAGCAGGAATTTCTGGAGGATTTTTCTGACTATCACCTCTCTGTTCACATGGCACTTCACCCCCAGGTCAATGGCAAGGGCTGCTCTGCTTTTATGGCAGGGACATCCCAAAGAGCCACTGCACGGCAACAGCCAGAGGAATTTTCTTATCCCTCCAGGCCTTCCTCCCACTGACTTCTTTGGGTCAGAGAGTGTTGGACATGGATCTGCAGAGGACAGAAACACAGCCAGGGTGACTTATCAGCGCTGGAGATGGTTCTGCTCTGAGTGGGAAGTGGACTGGAGGCTTCTAGAAGTCCCTTCCCAGAACAGGAACCATGAGAGCCATGGAGCAGAAGGAAAGAAACACTGGTGAGAAGGACCATGGTGCTCAGGCCCATTTTCTAGTGCTTCAGAGAAAGACACCAAAGAACCAGAACAGTCTGAAATCCATGCAGGACAAGGAATGGACACATTCAGCACACAGATCTCTCCTCCAGCTGATAGATGGGATTGATTCCATTGATTCCAGGGTGCATTCCCTTCCTTTATTCAGCACCTGGGACTGGGGCCTGTGAGGGCTGGAGAGGTTCAGAGCTGGTCTCACTCAGCAGCACAGGTGAGCAGAAATAGCTCCCATGGCACCATTCCTGCAAGACTTTCTTTCCCCCTGTGTGTAAATGATTAATGGAGGATATTGTGGGAAGCAGATGTACAGTTACCACAGTGACTTGGATGAGTGGCAGGCAAGGCTTGTGCACATGGTGAGTGCTGAAGTGAGGAGCTTTGTGCATGCTGGAGTTATTTGAGCCTTCATAAGATTCTGGTTAATTATTAACACCATAACTCCTAACCTGGGGGAATATTTATAAGTGAGGATAAGTTCATAATGAATCCCTTTCAATTTTCTGTCCCCATTGCCCTCCCTCCCTGGATACCATTTATAACTTTATCTCCCTAAAATCTCCCCATTATCTCACTTTCCACTACACTAACCTATTACCATCTTTAATTTTTAAAAAGGATAATAACAGAAGAATATGTGAGCATGGGGATTATTCACAGTCACTCACCTACAGTGGCATTTCCTTGCTCTTTTCCCTGCTGTTTTCTGCCAGTTTCCAGGACTTTTACAGAAGCTGTGTCCCAGGAGAGGGAATCTGGATTTTGCTTTTGACTCCCTGAAGTGACTTTGCCTGTGCTGGGAGAGAAGCACAGGGGTAGGATTCATTTGAAAGACATTTAAAAAAAATTAAAAAAATAGAAAGAGCTACCCCTGCCCCACATTTTTATAGAGAATTGGTGAATGTCAAAAGTCAAGTCTTGGTGGATTTTGTATTTCAAAACTCTCTTAGGAAGAATTTTTCATGAAAAGAAAATATTAATCTTTCTAATAAAGACTTGTTCATACAACATAGATAGACTTCTTCATTGCAACAGCTGCAAAACTCACTTTGAATTCACAGTTTTCCTGAATTTGCAGGCTCTGAGAAGGATGGATGGACCCCAGGGCTCCCTGGCTTGTCCCAGCTCAGCAGGCTCCAAGCTGTGCTTGTTGTGTTGCACCTGAGCAGCTTCACCTGGAGGAGGACAGACAGACAGACAGACAGACAGACAGACAGACAGACAGACAGACTCCAGGGGGGTGGCTGGGTCGCTGCAGGCCCAGAGCACTGGATGCCAACCAGGATGGCAGCAGAGGGGGCACAGGAGCAGCCCCCTCCCCACATTTTACACAAATAACAGAAAAAGGCCCATCTCCAGCTAGCAGGCAGAACCACGAGCAGGCTGTCAAGATGCCTTTTCAAAGATCTTTTTTTTTTTTGTCATGGAAAATGTGATTTCATCAGAAAAGCCTTTTCAGAAAAAGCTTCTTTCCTGGAGCTGTGCGAGAGTGCTGGGGAACTCTGCACAAAGATTCTGTGCTCGAATCCTAGACAAAAAATTGGCAATTTGATAATCTTGTCTTGTCTCTCACATAGTTTTTTATTTTTCCAAAGCTGTCCTGTGTTTTCTCACTAGAAAAATGTGTCTCTGGGGTGTATTGAAGGCGGAAAACAAGGAGCAGTGAAAGTGAAGGGAGTAAAAAAAAATATTATCAAAGCAGTATTTCAAATATATAATGCTTCCTGAGGAAGTAACACATTCAATTTTCAATAACCATGTACTTACTTTAAACCACCTGTGTCTTTAAATGAGTAAAAGACAAAGTACAGATCTTTTCCTGGTTAAATAATTAAAACATGGTGAGAGACAGTGTTTGTCTTTTAAATGCCTCAGTTCAAGCTGCTCTTCCAGTGGGAATAAAATATGATCTTAAAACAAGGAAAACCAGGAGTTTTCATAAAAAGCCCAAAGCAAAGGAATCCACCTCAGAGTGCAGCTAAAAGTGGCTCTGAAATGCTCAGAGGAATTGGGGTGAACCCACAAAGCCACTGGCCCCCCTGCCCAGGTTTCTCCTGGAGGGATGGACAGTGGGGGCATCTCCTGTTCCCTGAGCTCTGTTTTCATCCTGGACACCCTTCCAGCACTGCCAGGAGCAGCTGGGGCTCTGCTGAGGGGCTGCAGCCTGTGCCACCTTTCAGAGACACCCCCTTGGATGCCAGCTGAGCCAGGCTGGAGCCCGAAATGCTGCGGGCTGGGCTGAGCTCAGCTGGCACCTTGGAGCCCCACGAGCAGCCTGGGGGGTTTGCTGCTGCTCCTCTGGATTCCAGATCCTCAGTGACTTCAGATCGTGCCTCAGTGACTTCAGATCGTGCCTCAGTGACCCCAGATTGTGCCTCAGTGACCCCAGATTGTGCCTCAGTGCCCCCCTGTCCTGAGGTGCTCCCAGACCAGAGCTGGGTCCCCTCCTTGCCCACCCTGCTGCTCCCCAGGCTGGCAGAGGGGACAGGAGGGCAGCAGGGACACGACTTTGTGGAAGTGCCTCTTTGGGCCACAGGAGCTGCAGAATCCAAGCCCAGGGAGGGCTGGAGATGGGGTGTGCAGAAATTCCACCTCTTCTTCTGCGTTGCTGGCTCTCAAATCCCTGTCAGCTTGCTGGGTGGGGAAGGCACTGCAGGACACAGCTCTGGGAAGAAATCCCTTGGGTGATGGCAGCCAGTGGTGATGGCACCCTTGGGTGATGCCATCAGCTCCTGCAGCTGGAGGTTTGTGTCTGGCCCATCCATGGGATCCACAGGTGGGATGGGTCCTGCCAACAGCAGCTGCCATTCTTGGGGCTGGAAACACCTCCCTGTGCTCCTGCTCATTGCTTAGGTGTCAGACTGGCCACAGCTTTCTGTTTCTGCTGTCAACATCTGGCCTCAGCTAACTGTGGGATTAAACAGAACAGAATCTGTCCCTTAAGTCTCAAATTGCCAAGTTTAGTGTGTCTTGGGTGCTGCTTTCAGTGCTGCCTGGGAGCTGAGGGAAGGCACAGGAGGGATGGGTCTGGCTGACTCTGAACTCCAAGCAATGTTATCAAATATTTGCCAAGACAATCCTTCCAGTGGATTAAGGGTTTTACACCTGATTTATGCCATTAGAAGGAGGAATTAGAAAGCAACTGCTGCGTGGGGAGATGGTTTTATAGTGGCAGAATATGGTTTTTATGGTTTCATAATTTGGCAGAAGGTCTTAGGCCTCAGAGCAATGTTTTGTACACACTTTCTCACCACACCAGCAGCTCTGATTCAGCTCTTCCCAGCTGCTGCTTTTAGGAAAAGAGGCCAAATCCGTGCCCTTCCCTGTCAGAACACTGCAGCATCAAAGTGCTGAGGGATAACAGCTATCTGGCAGTTAGAAGAGAGAAAGAAAGAAGAAGGAAGAAGGAAGGAGTCAGGGAGTTATCAGTGTCCCCAGGCTGGCTGCAGAAAAGGCAGGAGAGACTGAGAATCCCACAAATCTGCCCTTGTCCCCTTTTCCTGGTGCTCAGGGCTGGAATTTGAGGCACGCTGTAAGTTAGCACTGCAGATACTGGAGTGAAAACAGGAAATGTGGAGAGGCTGCAGGCACTCAGCACGCTGGAGATAGCCCCTGCAGAGCTCTGTGGGTGAAGGAAAAGAGTCATTTGTGCAGCAAACCACTCTTCTGAGGGGGTTTTTGTTGTGGTGTGTGTCAGTGCAAGGCTCAGCAGCTCAGCCAGGGCTGCTGACACCCAAGGGCTGCAAGAACGATGAGCAGGACTCCATGATAGAAGGGTAATTAATTACTTTATTATACTGTATTATTCTATATTACATTACACTGTATTACACTACATCTAAACTGGAACTGAACAAGAACTCAACTGAACAAAATCTTGTGACTGTCTCCTGCCTGACTGTTTTGTTTTCTTGACCAATCTCTGCAAGGACACAGCGTTCAGAGATTGGTCAAGAAAACAAAACACTCACAGCAGAATCCAATTACCAAATCCCTTCAGGTAAACAATCTTCCAAAATGCATTCCACTTGTGCACAAACACAGGAGCAGCAAATGAGATAAGAATTATTTTGAACATTCTTTTCTTTGCTTGTCCAGGAAAAAAACCTGAGAGAGAGAATTGTCTGCCTGTGTTCAGAGAATGTGAACCCCACACAGGATGTCCTCCAGGCTGGTCAGATTGGGAATACAGCCACAGCCATGGCTCCTTTAGGTCACAGGCAGGTGAGAAATGGGCAGAAAGCTCTTCCATGTCATCCAGACAAGGAGCTGGGAGATATTCTCCTCTTGGGGAGCAGGGAATTGATCCTGGAGCTCTTAGCACATGTCCATACACAAGGCTGGGCTCTCCCAGTCCCTCTGTGGATGTTTCCACCACTGCTGGTCATGGTCTGGTCATGGGCAGTCAAAGGTGCTCATCTGGGAAGGCAGCAGGAGAGGAAGGATGGACTTACAGCAATAACCCAGCTCCGCCAGACACTGGCAGAAAGGACTTCATAAACCTCCCAGGTGGATTTATAACATCAGTCAGTTCTTCTCCTGTATCTCCAAGAGGAAAAAGTCCCTCTTTATAGCACTAAGGACAGGATTGTGACAAACCCAGTGCAGCCCAGAGAATATCAAGACCACCCTCTGTGGTCTGGAGCTGGGGCTGTGGGTTAGAAAAGCACAAATACACGTGGGATGGAAACTCGTTAAGTTCCAGGTGTGCTCTGACATGTGGAATTCAAACTGTAACTGCTGGGGGACATCACAAGCTGTACTTCATCCCCTCTGTGTCCTGTGGAAAGGTGGGTGGGGGTAACAGCCTCAGGGATGGCTCAGCAGCCTGGCAGGGTGACAATGACAGGGTGACACTGATCCCCCCAAATCCACCTGCAGGGGTGGCCCCTGCTTGTGGGGCTTTCTGGGCTGAGGTACCTGTAGCACCCAGAGCCACACACAGCCCTGGCAGGTGGACAGGTGTAGGAGCATCGGGGGGAGCACGGTGGGGACAGAGACCAGAGATCTCTGCAGCCAGGTCAGGAACTTGTGGTTTATTGCAAAGGGCCTGGGTGCAGGGCCCTGCTGGGAGCTGCCAGCCACAGCTCAGAGCAGGCTGAGAGAAGAGAGGGGGAGAGAGGATGAGAGGGTGAGAGAGCAAAAGGGCAAGAGAGCAAAAGGGGTAAGAGAGTAAAAGGGGTAAGAGAGTAAAAGGCAAGAGCTAAGAGAGCAAAGTTCCCATTACAATACAATAAATCATCTTCTGTGCTGAATATTCTAATTCTCACTAACCAATCTAGTCCAAGATACAAATCCTACAGCATTTACATACAGCCTATAAGAATCATTACATTACCACACTGGGTTACATTTTAAACCCTAAAAACTCCTCTTTGGGCCCCTTCTGCCAAGCTGGCAGGGTCTGCTCTGAGCCTTGGGCCTGTCTGCAAGCAGAGGGTGTTGTTTGATCAAAAGGGGATCACCTTCAGCTGGCCATGCCATTGTTTTCCAGTTGTTCAGTAACTGAGGGATCTCAAAGCTTGCTTTCATTTCAATCTCGCTTAGAGTTTCCATATTCTCAAAACCTTTTGCCAGACAATCATATTTATAAGGCTTTCCTGTTTCATCTTCCCCAACTCCCCATTTCTGCAGAGATGATGGGTTCAGGGAGGCACCTGCCACCTGCACTGCCACCACGTGCAGCACCAGAGCTCTGGCTGGGCTGGGTGAGGTGCAGCAGTGGGACAGCTGAGCATGAGCTCCCCAGGGCTCAGCAGGAACCAAAAGTGAGCTGTGCAGGTAAAAGATGTGAACCCAACTCTGTGTCATGAGGAGGATGTTGTTGTGTTTGTCCTGACAACTCCATGTCACGGCCAGTCCCCTCCTATTTGTGGGGTTCCCAGACGAAGGAAGGAATGATGAATCTGACTCCATGTTCTCAGAAGGATAATTTATTATTTTATGATACTGTATTATATTAAAGAATGCTATACTAAACTATACTAAAGATTACAGAAAGGATACTTACAGAAGGCTAAAAGATATTAATGAATCTCGTGACTCCTTCCAGAGTCTGACACAGCTTGGCCCCAGTTGGCCAATAACTTAAAATAATTCACAGCAGAAACTGAATTGGATAAACAATCTCCAACCACATTCCAAAGCAGCAAAACACAGGAGAAGCAAATGAAATAATATTGTTTTCTTTTTTCTCTGAGGCTTCTCAGCTTCCCAGGAGAAGAATCCTGGGCAAAGGGATTTTTCCAGAAAATATGACTGTGACAGCCTCCCAGCCTTTCTCCTGCCCCAGCAAGAGCTGTGATGTGTCCATGTGCACTGCTGTGCTCCTCTGCTTCCCCCCTGTGCACTCTGCTCCACAAACACCACAACGGCTTCTGGCAAGCACAGGAGGATCCTGCAAACACTGAGGCCAAGTGGCAGGAATTGAGAAACTGAGACATCTACCCAAAAGAACATGGAGAAATGCAAAACACAGGGATCCAGAGCCAAAACTCAAGTGGGTGTTTCAAGCAAGCATTCCTTGGGTTGCCTAACCTCTACCACAGCTTCCTATTGCACAGAGCAGCGGGTGCTGAGGCCATTTGTTGCTTTCTCAACAAGGAAATTGTAGGAAGATAAACTCACCAGCATGCTGAGATCTCCAGGAATGCCAAGCACTTATTGACATCTGATTCAGGGTTCATTCATCTGGGTGAAAAGAGATAATGAAGGGCTGCATGTTTGCCTTGCTTGGTGGCACTGAGGTGTTTCTGAGTCACAGGGACCTGTCCCTGCACAAGCTCTGTGCCATCCACTGCCAGGGACAGATGGGGAAGGAAGCCCTCGAGATGTTAATGAAACCTTGTGGTGGTTAATGAAGCCAAGGCATCCCATAATTACATCTGTGGAGGTGCAATCAAAATCTGCCAGGCTGAAAGCTCTTTGTTGGATTTCTCTTCAGGAGCGCACCTTGCCAGGTGTGCTGCCATGAATGCTGCAGTGAGGGCTGTGATTACACACTTGTTTACAGCCAGGGGAACTGATTGCCAAGGCTGGGAACATCACATCATGTCACTCCACCTCCAGATGAAGGGTTTAGAGAATCCCTTCTCCATAACTGGCCTATTTTCAGTGACCAGTTTGTTAGAATCACTGCCCTGGTCCCAGTCTGGGGTGTGCTTCATCTGAAAGTGGTGGGGCTGACCCCTGGAGAAATTGCCTACTTGATTCAGACCATTTTGACTCCCAAATGTGAACGCCCTGTCCATAAACCTGCTTTAAAAGGAAGCTCCATTATCACTCCTGATGGAAGTTTTTTGGTCCTCACTGATGAAACCTCTAGGAACTGTGTGTGTGAAGTCATTCCTGCTGGCCCCAGACCTGGGCTGATGACTGGTTATGTAACTGTGGTATTGCTCTTCATGACTTTTCCACTTTTTCCAAGATTTTTCTCAAAATTTCCTCAACATTTTTCTCAAAATTTTTCCAAAATTTCTCAAAGAGCCCTCAGGTGCTGTTTTTTAAGCTCTGAAGTTCTTGAGGTGAATAGGGCATGCTAGGGGCCATTTCAGGATGTGAGAGTAATTGATAAGAAAAGAATATTTTCTGGACATCTGGAGCACTGAGCTGCTGTTCTGCAGCTCTTCCAGCCTCAGTCCTCCCAGAGTCAGCACCTTTTGATCCCTGCACAGGGTTGTTCTTGAGGGCCTCAGCCTTTTCCCAATGCCATCCCTGCATGCATCCAGCCACCACAGAGCAGCCATGGAACAATGCCATCCCCTCTGCATTTTAGTTCCTGCAAAACCTGATCTCTGCACAGGGTGGAGCACAGCCAGCTGCCTCATTGACTAAACAAATGTCTGAGACCTGCCTGGCCTTAAATCTTCCCAATCCCCAAAGTGACCCTGCAGCCAAGTGGGCCCAGCCCACCTAAACAACGTCCCTGTCACTGGGAACTTCTCAGTTTTCCCCATGACTCGGTGTTTCGGTGTTTTGTTTTACTCTCTGGCTCACGTTCTCACACTCCTGGGTTTCCTGACTCTGATCACACTTCACCTGAGAGCCTTGGTTGAGTTTGATTTGAGTTCGTGCATGTTGCTTTTTAATTCCTCCACTGTTTTCTTTCCTTTCTTTAGGACATCATTACAGTGAAGATTTCCCCTGCTCTCTGCATTATCACTGTGATTATACAGCCTTGATAACTTTGATATATTTGCTTAATGCTCCTTTCTGTAGCAGTTGTTGCATAATTCTCTGTCTGCAGCACACGTTTCAGGCACATTCATCTCCACAGTTAATATAGTGCAGGTCTGGCTTGAGTTTTTTGCCGAACTGGTGCCAGTTTTTCTTGTCTTGTTCTGTGATCTCCTCTCAAATGCACTCTTGAGCCTTGCTGCTCTCAATGGAGCACGACTCAGGTGTGTTGGCATTGCCTTCATGGGGTATCTGCCTTTTCTTACTTTATAGTTCCTGCATTTCCTCAAGGATCTGCAGCTGAAGGGGACGTTCAGACTCATTCCTTTGACTTCTGGGGGTTGGAGCATCACCTCAAGTCCTGGGTGCAGTTTTGGGCATGACAGTGTAAAAAGGATCTAAAGCTACCAAAGAGTGTCCAAAGAGGGGCCACAGGAGGAGCAGCTGAGGGCTCTTGGTGTGTGCAGCTGGAGCAGGGCACACTGAGGGCAGAGCTCAGGGATCTGCAGCTCCTCCCGAGGGGCAGCTCCCATCTCTGCTCTGGGACAGGGACAGCAGCCAGGGCACGGCTGGAGCTGGGCCAGGGCAGCTCAGGCTGAGCTCAGGGCAAGGTTCTTCCCCCAGAGGGTGCTGGCACTGCCCAGGCTGCCCAGGGAATGGGCACGGCCCCGAGGCTGCCAGAGCTCCAGGGATGCCCAGGGTGGGGTTGCTGGGGGCTCTGGGCAGGGTTTGGCTTTGGGATTGATCATCCCTGTGGGTCCCTTCCAGCTCAGCACATTCCATGATTCTGTGAGAGTGAGGGATGGGGGAGATGAAGGATGGGGGAGAAATTTGGGCAGCGCTGCAGGGATGGCCAGGGTGGGGCTGTTGGGGGGTCTGGGCAGGGACAGGGCCTGGACTGGATGATCCTTGGGGTCCCTTCCAAATGAGATTCTGTCATTCTATGATTTGTCCCTACTCATTCTGAAATCTCTCCTAGAATTAGAGAGTCACAGGCTGGCCTCACAGAATGCAAGGTGGGGTTTTGAGAAGAATTAGTAAGAATTTGTTTAAGTGTGTGTGGGTCACCCAGTTCCTCTGAGGAAGCAGATCCAGGCTCCAAGTCAGAGCTGCTCTGGCTCTCATGGGGGGATGCACAAGGTCTCTGCTTTGCTGAATTCCCAGCACATGGATGGTTGGGCTGGTGAGGACTCACTGCCTCGTACATTCTGAGTGTTGTACAGTTACAGCAAAGTGAAATAAACTCACAGATGTGTAGCAGATGAGAGGACACTCAGGGAGCAGTAACTTTGTCATCAGTCCTGCTGTCAGCTGGCCTGGCTGGTTCATGAGTCTGACACCTCTGGTCCAGGGGTTCAGAAACTTCCTACAAAATGGTTTCTCTAAGCAGGAGGAAGGTGTTGGGACAAGTCACCTTACAGAACACATCCTAACTCCAAAAAACTGAAAAACTGCTCCCAGCAAGGAGGACACACAGCTGCAGTTGTGCACCCTAATTCACAACAACAAATCACAAAACTCTTGCACAATCAGGAGATGAAACCACCATCAATAGGTGGAGGAAAGCAGTGGGTGGAAGCTGCAAATGGCACCATCAACCACATCTGTGAAGGACAACTTGCAGCATCAGCGTCCTCTGTAACCACCACCTGCTGCCTAGCCAGTTTGCCAGGGATCAGTCTGGGACAAGTGTTTCCTATTCCAGGGAAAAGGAGTAGAAATGCTTCTAATTGCATCAAAATATTCTGATGAAGCCAGAGATGTGCATGAACATAAGTGTGCAGGAGTTTGGGGAAGTTGTGCTACATAATTAATGAGAGCCATTCATACATCCATTGACAGATGAGGGAAAACAACCTCAGGTTTTGCCAGGGGAGGTTCAGGTTGGACATCAGTAGGAATTTCTTCATTGAAAGGGTGTTTAAGCGTTGGAATGGCTGTCCAGGGAGGTGGTGGAGTCCTCATCCCTGGAGGTGTTAGAGCAATGTCTGGACATGGCTCTCAGTGCTCTGGTAAGGTGGGGATTGCTCACAGGTTGGACTCGATGATTTTGGAAGTCTTTTCCAACCTTGTGATTCTATTCTATGATTCCATTGCAACAAGAGAAAGGAAATGCATTTCAAAATGTTAAATCTGGCACCAAGACTCTCCATCTCTAAATCAAGTAACTTTCTAGTGATTGACATATTTCTTGTTAAATTGGTGCTCCCAAGTCCCATAACCTCCAGGTGAATATCCCAGGCTTTTACACTGGGTGCCACTCCAGCTGGGCACAACAGCCCTTGTGGCTGTGCCTCAGGGGGCAGCAGGGAAGGAACCAGCATGGGAAGGTGTCTCAGGGTCTTGGTAGAGGGGCTTTCACTTTCTCTTCACACTCAGGAGAGTTTTGCTCCTTTGGAAGGCACTTGAGTGAAGGTCACCTTGGCTTTTGCTGTGATAGGGGTGGGTGCACAGATTTGCTCCCTCAGGCAGGGGGGACAGAAGTCAGGTCCTTCGCAGGGCACAGCAAACCCTTCCACCAGCATCTGTGACACTCAGCCATCAGGGCTGACTTCCAGGCAATCCTGCACTTGGCAGGGACTCCCCACCTCAGGACACACAAGCAAGGACTCAGCAAAGCCAGGACAAACGATTGATTCCTCACTCCCAGACCAGGAGAAGCTTCCAAATGCTCTGGCATAGCCACTGTACAACATCCCCTGTTCTAAGGAAAACACGAACCATCCTAATTATCTGCACTGCCTTCCAGTTAAAAGGCTGTTGCTCCATCAGCCTCATTTCCTGCCCTTCCCCCTGCTCAGACCCTCAACAGGGTCAGACCCTGACAGGCTGCTGTGTCCTGCTGGCAAGGAAAAGGGTGGCTGCTTATTTACTTTGCTGATGGCTCTGCCTAATGTCCTTTGGTCTGACTTCAGGTCATGTGGTGAACAGAAATGGTGACTGGAGAGTGTGGGAGGATCCGAGGAACTCAGGCCCAGTTTAACTGGAATTTTATCCTTAAAATAGAAGGAGGGGGAGGAGGAGGATATCCTCCTGCTCCATAACTTAGGGAAAATCTCCCAGGGCATCTCACTCATCATGGGTACAGAACGCACGATGGAGAGATAATGTGAGACAAAGCCGCTGAAGACATACATCTCCCACCTCAGAAAATCTTTCCACATATCTGTTCCTGAGCTCAGTTTCCCAGACTGGGTGCAAATCCTTCTCAGTCCCTTTGGGATCCTTCACTTTGCCTCAGCAACATCCAATACATCTCAAACTGGAGAGGTGAACTGCAGCAAAGGAACAGCTCAGGTAACATAGAAAAAAATAGGACCAAGTCACCATTTCATCAGGTGTTCTTTATTTTCTGATTATTATACTCTCTGCAACCTTCCTCCAAGCCATGAGAGATGGCTGCCTGTTTGCTGTTCACTTCCCACAGCTGAAGGGTGCTGGATCTGGCCAGTCCTCACTCCACAGGGATGCTCAGGTTGCTGAGCCGGGTAATGCTGGTGAGCACCTGGCCAAGCTAATCACATCCCCTGATTAAGAGGAGAGACACAATTACCCTTATTTGTCTTGTCAGAGCACGGATGTGATGTGCGGCTGATAGTAACCGGCAGCCACTTTGCCTCGGGGCTGCCCTGGGTAATGATTTACATAGAGCAGCTAAACCTGAAAATCCCACTAACATTCTCTTCTAATGAAGCTCCAGGTATCTTCCTCAAAGCCGCGGCAAGGCAGTATCCAGGCAACACAGACGGCCGTCCCTCCACGAGGAAGTGCTTAGATGAACACCTCCGAAGGCTAATTAACCCTTGGGGCAGCGCTGAGCTCTCTGCTCCATATAACCAGGGCTTTGCATCCCTGCATCTCGTCGGGCTCTGCCTCAAACCTGCGCTCCGGATCCCCCGGCAGCCCTGGGGAGCGGCTGGAGAGTGGCGCAGCTTGGCTCTTGGAGTAGCTATCTGCTGACACGTGGAAGGAGTTCATCCAAACCTGCCTTGTGCTTCCAGCTCCTGAGCAGCCCCAGCGACTGAGGAAACTGCGTGCGAAGTTGTTAATGCAGGGCAGGAGGAGAGAACTTCAGGGTAAGGCAGGGAGCAGGAGCAGCCCTGCCCCTCACTCCAGCTGTCCCACCAGTGGCTCCTTCAGAGCTCCATGGTGCAAACTCGTGAAGCAGAGGAGCACCAGAGTGTCGGGATCTTTAGCTTGTCAAAGTGACCCCAAGAAGAGTTTGAAAGTCTCTTTGTTTTCCCAGCCCGGCACTCGAAGAAGGAGTCAGGGCTCTTCATTTCTCAGTCTCAAGGTTGTTTATTGTATCTTATCTATAAAATTCTTTCTCCTGTCCAGCCGAGGTCTGTTCAGCAGGGCAGTTCCAGGCACTCTGCCTGCCCCCAGGGTGGTATACTAAAAACTCCGTGTACAATGTTTACAATAACTTCCCAATACCCATCACCTATGTTAGACAGTGAGCTTCTACTCTAAACCAATCCAAAAGTGCCAACATCACAGCAGAAGATGGAGGCCAAGAAGAAGAAGGAGAAAGGCTGGACATGCCCAGTTCCCTCCATCTTGCCCCCTGAATCCCCATACCAAAAATCCCGAAATCTACTTTTCCACCCCGTGATAACTTCACTATTATTCTACCTAAACTGTTGTGGCTTGCTGGTCTTCATATAAGGTTGGTAATTTGCTCCATGGGTTGTAATCAAACCACAGGTGTCTTGGGCTCTGTGCCAGGGTCTCTGAGCCCCCTGGCAGGGGTCTTGGCCATCCTGGACAGAGGGATGTCCTGGGTTCCCACACCAGACCCCACAAGGTCTGACCTGGACAGTGGCTGTGTGGAGCTTGGGTTTAATTGAAACCTGGAGAGGCTCCAGCAGGTAACCAAGCAATAACCAGTCAGGATGATCCCAGTGTGTGCCATGTGCTCTGGGAGGACCCTGCCTGAGCAAGGGAAGTAGGAGCAGATGACCCTCTGTGGTCCCTTCCAACCTGAACCAGTCTGTGATTCCTTATGCTGTTATCTACTGCTGGATGGAGGATTTCAGGCTCCAGCTATAGTTTTGGATGTACTTGAGGTTTTTAGAGTAGGCAGTGGAAGGTGTGAGTGGACCAAGGACGTGTGTACAGGAAACCTTCAAGTTTTACACCACGTTGGCCATTCCAGGTGAAAGCCAATCCCTAATCTTAGTGGATTGTTTTTTATTCCAGTATTCTCCAGGAGGAGAAAACAAGAAGGTCAGGAATTACATCTGCAGTCCTGCCAAGTCTTCAGAGCTGGATTTCAGTTACAGGCACTTATTTAGACTTAAGATATTAAAAGTTTTTCCCTGCAATCAGATAATGCCCAGGTGAATCACAGATGGAGGCAGAGATGATGTGATGTGCAGTGATGATGAGATTAGGCTGTGCAAGTGTAATGTAGAAGCCAAAGGGGCAAATGAAGCTTGAACAACTTTTCAGTCAGCATCTCTACACTTTGCCTGCTTGACTTTGCAGCCCTGTTGTTCTCAGCACAAACTTAATTTCTTAATTTGGACTCCACAGTGTAGACATAAGGTGCGTAGGTCCCAAGGAAAGATTCAGCATGTGAAGGTGAGAATCTGTAAAGGTGCTCACTAGAACAATTCTGCTATGGGAGGTGTTCCAGTTATTGCATCCCCAGATTTCTCTTTGGTGAGTGCTCCTTGGAATTTCTACCATTGAAGTGACTCCTGACTTGCAAGGTGACTTATTAAAGGCATCAGTAAACTCCTTAGAGAGCCTTGGGGGAAATCACAAGCAGCAGTTCACTTTCTCACACCTGGAAATACCTCCAGAGCTCAGCAAACCTGCAGTTCAGCAGGACTGGATTTGATGTTGGTTTTGGGAGCGGCAGCCTGGGGGCACCTCTGCACGATGGAAGCTTGTAGCTCTCTCTTTAATTGGAGGTGAATTTAATTTCAGTAATGAGCCTGGCACATTCCAGTTCCTGATTAGATTTGCACAGTGATTAACCCAGCAGATATTCACTTGGCAAACTGCCCAGTCCATTCCAGTTGCAGTGGACTGAAACCACTTCTGCTGCTCCTCTCACACTGGGATGGAAGGTCATCTGAAGGTCATTGTGGCAAAAGAGATAAGGCAGGGCTCAAACCTATGGTTTTCTAGCATTCTCCTTGGGAAGGGCCTGTCCAGCTCTCCTGTTGGATCCCACTTGGACTGTGATCTACAGTGGGCAGTTCCTGGTGCTCCATGGGACAGGAGCAGCTCCTTGGAGAAGGTTCCCAAAGAGAAAGTTGGGTTTGCTGAGCTCCTGGGGATGCTGAGCACCTCTCAGAAAGTGCTGCCAAGCTCTTCCAGCTCGGTGTCCTTAGGGTATGCAAGAAGATTCCTCTTGTTTTCTGTCCTCACCAGAGAAGAGATGGAGCTGTGGGTACCTCCAAGGATGTTCACACCCCCGTGCTGACCTGGCTCCTGGCCTTGGAGCAGAGCTGGATGGAGAAAAGGGTTCTTATCCAACATGTTTTGCATGCAAAGAATCCCACCCCCAGGACTTCCAGGAAAATGTTCTTTACCTTCACTAATTGACTCTCAGAAGAAGAATAAACCAGAAGATACTTTAAGATGTAAAAGTCACCTGCTAGTCGATCAGAGCTTCCAAGTGATTTCCACATTCTCCTGAAGAGCTCCCACCACTGCCTCAGAGTAGGACAAGGTGGTGGTCAGTGCCCTCTCTGTGGTCACTGCCCTGTCCCTCTTGGACAGCAGGTCCAGCTCTGGGCAGGTGGGACCATGTCATAGAGCAAACTGAGAAGCACACACAAAACATCAAAGGATTTCCTCTGTTGTAATTTCATTTACTGGTTATTGGGTGTCTTCACGATGATTATTACCAGAACAGAGAGTGAAAATGGCCAAACCTACTAAATTTATTGCAAAAATCCATAGCTGGCTCAGGAGGGACACCGGCTGATGGCTCCACCCTCCCTCACACGTGGTTTATAATTTTATTTTGCTGACAAAAGACATTTTTTTCCTTCTTCCATGGACTGTCTGAAAGGGAAATAAGCCAGAATCAAGAGATTAGCATGTATGGTTCATGTTTATAATTTGGCACTGATAGGATATTATAATATAGTCCAGATGCCTGGGAAGATGTTTAATGTAAGCCAGAATGATTGACATGTCTCCATACAGGATCTGAAGGCTGTCAGATCTGAGGTTATTGAGTGCCCCACTTACTGACAAATATATACACCAGCTAAGTAGGGCACAGAGCACCAGTTCACCCTGCTGAGCTCAGGTCCTTCTCCTGGAGCTGCTCTCTGAGGAGCTGTGAGGTGCTGATGGCATTAGCAGAGGATATTGGCAATTCCTAAAACCATTAACAGCCCCAAACCTACAACTTCCTTTTGTGCAGAGGAGGTTTGGAAAGGGCATCGAGTCAGGTAAATTCAGTAACTCCCCTTAATCCCTGACCTTGGGCTGCAGGAACAGCACAAGTATAGGAGATATTTTTACCCCCGACGAAGGGAGAGAATGATGAGGACTTCATCTTATCAGAAGGCTAATTAATTACTTTATTACACTATATTATTCTATACTATATTACATTATATTACATTACATCTAAACTGAATCTGCCAAGCATTCAACTCTGCACCCAACTGCACAGAATCTTGTGACTGTCAGCTGACAGTCCCAGCACACACACACACCTGGCCCTGACAGACCAAGGAAACAGAATCACAGAATCACAGAATGATGAGGTTGGAAGAGACCTCTAAGATCATCAAGTCCAACCTATGCCCTAACACCTCACCTAGACTATAGCACCAAGTGCCATGTCCAGTCTTTTTTTTAACACATCCAGAGATGGTGATTCCACCACCTCCCTGGGAAGAGCATTCCAGTACATTCCAGTACAAACACCATCACTTTGGGTAAACAATCCCCATATTGCATTCTACTTTCGCACAAACACAGGCACAGCAAATGAGATAAGAATTGCTTTTCCTTTCTCTGAGGTTCAGAGAATGTGAATCTCGGAAATATTCTTGGGAAGTTGTGCCTTGCTTTTCTCTGTGAAGAGAAATGTGGCTACACACAAGGACTTTGCCTCTCTGTCAGCCAAGCTCCTTGGGAAGGGCAGCAGGGGTGACAGCAGGCACAGGTCACACCAGGCTGCCTCCATCTCCCCTGGCCTGCAGGCAGGTTGTGTTGGCTGGGCTCTGCTCACATTTGGGGAGGCCCCTGGAGTGCACTGCCTGTGATTCCTGCCGTGGGGAGCTGCTCCAGGTGGCTCAGGAGAGCAGTGGAGCTGGCACAGAGGGAGGGTCTCAGGTCGGCTGTTTTGTTCTCTGCCCCAAGATGTGTGGGGTGGTTCTGCGGCAGCCCGCGCTCTGAAGGATGAGTCTGGACTCTTCGCTGTTCGGTCTTCAGGTTGTTTATTATTTCTTATCTACAAAGTTTTTCTCTCTGCCCAGCTGAGGTCCGCTCAGCACGGCAGCCACAAGCACTCTCCCTGTCCCCAAGGTGGTGTTGTATTTTATACTACAAACTACGTACATCTTATTTACTTTTAATTCCCAATGCCTATCACCTGTGTTAGACAGTGCACTTCTATTCTAAACCAATCCCCAAGTGCCAACATCACTGCAGAAAATGGACACCAAGAAGAAGAAAGAAGGACTAGACATGCCCTGATTCCTCCATCTTGTCCCCATAACCCCCATACCAAAAATCCTAAAATCTACATTTTCACCCTGTGAATACCCTGTTATTACACCATTCAAACCTGTGTGGCTTTCTCATCCCCATACCAAGCTGGCAATTCGTTAGAAGGATCAAAGTCAAGCCACCAGGTGTTCTGGGCAGCATGCCAGGGTCTCCGAGCCCCCCGACGGGGTCCTCGGCAGCTCTGGACATCCAGAGGGATGTGCTGAGTTCCCACAGGAGGGGACTCAGCACCCACTGACCCTTGAATGGCAGGGGGGACCAGGAGGGGACAGTGATAGCCGCACAGGAGCTTCTGAGGTGCACCAAGACTGTGATGCTTTGGGAATATTTCTGCACCAGGAAAATGTGCTGCACCTGGGCATCAAAACCTCTCTGTTAGTGATGCCTTATGAAGCTACCTAAAACAGAGGCTAGACAGTGTTAAAGGAATAAAGTATTTATTAAAAGGCATACAAAGGATACACCTTGGGCAGTGCAAGAGCCCAGCCATGGTTACACCCAAGATGGACTCCAAGTCATGAGTTTTCACACTTTTATAAGTTTTGGTCCATTTACATATTGGGGTTAATTGTCCAATTACAGCTTCAGGTTATGAACTCCCATTTTGCCAGTTTGCTCTCCTATTTGCTGTTTACACTTTTTGGGCCTGAAGCTGCAATGGTGTCCTTGGCTGGAAAAGGATTGTTCTGTCTGACTAAACTTTGAGGAGAGCTTGCTAACACTTTATATGAAGTTCAGAGTTACACACTATGCAGCACAGAATCTGGAAAATATGAAAGCTAAAACTTAATGAATCATTAGCATTCACTCACTTTTCTTTACACAAAAAAGGCCAAACTCTGTGAGTTACATTGCCATAGGGATGCTTTTGCCTGCATCAGCAAAGCTTTTCCAGGCCCATCTGAGCAGCTGCATAGCAGGAGCAGTGAAAAGCCAGGTTGGATCCTGCTCCCTTTGAACCCAACCAGATATTTGGGTGAGAGACATCAAAACAGATTGGAGAGCCATGACCTGAGGTTGATGAACTGACCAGGGCTTGGTGGCTTTAACAGTTATTTCCAGGTTGACTTTGCCTTGCTGCAGCTCCCACTCAGTGGGTTTGCCTTGAGCAGCATCTTTGCTGTCAGTCTCTTGGGTTTGCAAGACACAAAACTGTGACGGTGGTCACAGGGGGCTTATGTTGAGGGAAGAGATGAGGATTGACTCCATGTTTCAGAAGGCTTGATTTGTTATTTTATGATATATATTACATTAAAACGATAATAAAAGAATAGAAGAAAATGTTTAACCTCAGAAGGCTGGCTAAGAATAGAATAAATAGAATGAGTAACAAAGGTTTGTGGCTCGGACAGAGAGTCTGAGCCAGCTGCGCTGTGATTGGCCATTAATTATAAACATCTAAGATGGGCCAATCAAAGATCTCCTTGTTACATTCCACAGCAGCAGATAACCATTGTTTACATTTTGTCTCTGAGGCCTCTCAGCTTCTCAGGAGGAAAAAATCCTAAGGAAAGGATTTTCCATAAAAAGATGTCTGTGACACACAACAGCACCCTGTGCTTTGGATCCAACTTAATGGGCTCAGGCAGCATTAACTGGGAATGGCATCCTGGGGATAATGAACAGGTGTCAGCCCAGACTCAGGGTCTCGTGTTGAGGGAGGATTATTTTATTATAATTAATATTCTTATTTCTTATATTGTTAATTACTGGCAGAAGCTCAGTGCTTTGGGGAACCTGCAGTAATGCCTCCATCCGTGCTCCAGATGATCCTGCAGGCTTGGAGAGGACTTGTCAGAGCTCATCAGGTTTTGCAGATGACTGGCTACTACATAGCAACCAGAGGTGAGTGGAAATATTACAGACACACGGGGAAATCTTCTTTCAGACTAATCCCCATGAATCATTTTGTTTGCATTCATGACCTCTTTTATATATGAGTATTTGGTAGGAAAACACTTCCTTCTAAATAAGGACTTGTGAAAAACAAACATGTCCTAATTACTCGTGCAAATATTCTCATTTGAGTATTTATGCAAATGTACTTGCCCATGTGAGCTGGTATATCAAACTACTATGAATATGTATTTTCTTGAGAAAACACATAAGCTGAAAAACCTTTTCATCCAACTTCCCTAAAATTCACTTCTTCAATATGACAACACTTTTGTTGTTAGCATTCAACAATGACTGCATTTGGTATTGATAAAACAAAGGGTAAATTATGATTATGTGAGTTTATATCTGTTTAAATGATTGTGCAACTGCAAAGGATTAACAGGGACATGCCAGGGAAAGATCACAGTACACTTCAGCCACAATTTGGTGCAGATTGTGCAGCTAGAAACCTCTTGTGAAGAAAGAATTCATTTTCTTGTGCAGGCCTGTTGGCATAGCTGAAGTGCACTGTACCATGCTGATCCCAGCCCAATGGCCCTGTCTGCCCTGGAAATGAGATTTTTGCCCTGGGTTGGCTTAAAGAGTTTCCTGACCCACTTCACATGAAAGTCTCCAGACCCAGTGGGCTTCATTGAATCATTTAGGTTGGAAAAGGCAGTTAAGATCACCAAGTTCAACCCTGAACTTAAGACTGCCAAGTCCCACAAAACCACATCCCTGGGTTACACATCTACACATCTTTTTAACCCCTCCAGGGATGGTGGCTCCACCTGTGCCAGGGCTTGACCACCTTTTCATGGAGAATTTTTCCTTAATACACAATCTAAACATCCCCTGGTGCAACTTTGGGTCATTTCTTCTTCTTTTATTGTCTTTCATCTGTGAGACCAACCCCCACCTGGGTACAACCTCTTTCAGGGAATTGTAGGGAGAGAGAAAGTTCCTCCATCCATGTCTCTGTAGGTGGATGCCACACCTGAAAATCTAAAGTTAGCTGGGATCTCCACAATGAGTCAGGAAAATAATAATATAATAGTAATTTTTTTGACTTCAGGAAGAGTTTTCTTGGAAAATTCTGGAAAATTTCCTACTGGAAAACAGTAGAAAATGGTCAACTAACTGTTGTTTCAGTAATTTAAAGTGTTAATGAATATCTGTTTGATCTGTAGCCTTTACTGGAGGAACACTGGTGGATACTCACCTCCTGCGGATACAAATTTTCATGGAGGAATTTCACGTTTTGGACTTTGACTTCTCTGTGTAGTGTGATCCATGGTAGACTCTGAAGAGCTGAGTTTTAGATCTGAGTCAATGCAGCTGAGATATCACCAGCCCTGTTCTCTCCTCTCTGTGGCAGATAGGAGAATTTGAGGCATGAGGCCAGCCCATGGACAGTGTGTAGCCCTGCCTTGTCTGCCTGCAGGAGTCTGTCCAAGGGGAATTTGGAGCTGAGTGTGAAAAACGCCAATCACTTGTTTTTAAAATTTTTAAAAGTTTAATAGTAATGAAATTGTTAAAAAATAGTAACACAATTAGAGTAATAACAATTTGGACAAATTGAATTAGGACAATATGAGACAATAAAGACAAAGAGTTACGGATGTCTGGGTATCTTTTTCTGGGCAGCACGAGCCCGAAAAAGGACACCTGTTAACAGAGGATTAACCCTTAAAAACAACAGCCTGTTGCATATTCATACACTTCATACATGATGCATAAATTCCATTCAAACACAGGATTCTGTCTGGTCATCATCAACTTCTTCCTCTGAATCCTGACAGTGCCTTTGAGGCGGGAAGAAGTTCGTTTCTTCTGATAATGGAGCAATAAATTCTTTTTCTCTGAAAGATTCAGGTGTCCTGTGGCTGCTATCTCACTTCAAGTCCTTTCTTTAAAAAAAGTATCCTACATAGCATCGTTTCTATTTTAACAATTTTTATAACCTATATTTAACACAGCACTTGAAAGAATTAATACAGCATCACTTTCTAACACAACACATATAACATTCATTTGAATATTTGCGAAAAGCCAGTCATAAAATACATGCATTTTTCACACCGAGGGAAGATGTTAATCAGCCTGGGAGGGTCAGGTTATCCTGCATAGCACACCCATGCCATGGATGCACCTGAGGCACACCAAGCCCCCTGACCACACGAGCTCTGTGGTGCTGTGGGAGCCCACAGGGCCAGCTCAGCCCACTCTGCAGCCCCCCACGCGGGACACTTTGTCTCCTGCTACACTTGGCACTGGCCATGGGCCACACCTGGCACTGACCTGTGCAAGGGGGAGAGCCTGGTACAGGCTCAGACAGCAGCCTTGCTAAGCCAAGCTCAGGCTCAGACACCAGCCTTGCTAAGCCAAGCTCCTCTCCCCCAGTTGCTCCCTCCCCCACGAGTCTCTGAGAGCTCTCCCTCCTCTCCCTGCTTGAGGAGTGCGTTCCTGCAGATTGCTTTGTGGTAATTAGCACATCGGTGGGGCTGGGAAGTGGAACAGGAGGAGAAGCTAACGAGGTCAAAAGACAGCATGTGGCATCCCCACGAGGAGAGGGAAGAGGATTCAAAACCTGCTGCAATCAAAGATGCACCTGCCTGGGATGAATCCCCGGGGCCAGGAGAGCAAAAGGAGAGGGAGAGGATTTCATTCTGCAACATAAGGCAGCAAGTCTTTCTCTCCCGTTTGTTTCAGAGACTAATTAGGTCAATGTTGCCCTTGTAGATTCAGCCTGGAAACCTGAGGTCTGCCTGCTCTGCAGATTGCAGGTCCTGGCAGGCAGGAAGGGATGGGGTAGGAGCGTTGCGGGGTAGGACGGTGGGGATGGACAGAGACCAGAGATCTCTGCAGCCAGGGCTGGGAACTTGTGGTTTATTGCAAAGGGCCTGGGTGCAGGGCCCTGCTGGGAGCTGCCAGCCACAGCTCAGAGCAGGCTGAGAGAGGAGAGGGGGAGAGAGGATGAGAGAGAGAGAGTAAGAGCGTAAGAGGGTAAGCGGGTAAGAGAGCGAGGTTCCCGTTACAATACAATAAATCTTCTTCTGTGCTGAATATTCTAATTCTCACTAACCAATCTAGTACAAGATACAAATCCCATAGCATTTACATACAGCCTATAAGAATCATTACATTACCACACTGGGTTACATTTTAAACCCTAAAAACTCCTCTTTGGGCCCCCTTCTGCCAAGCTGGCAGGGTCTGCTCTGAGCCTTGGGCCTGTCTGCAAGCAGAGGGTGTTGTTTGATCAAAAGGGGATCACCTTCAGCTGGCCATGCCATTGTTTTCCAGTTGCTCAGTAACTGAGGGATCTCAAAGCTTGCTTTCATTTCAATCTCACTTAGAGTTTCCATATTCTCAAAAGCTTCTGCCAGGCAATCATATTTATAAGGCTTTCCTGTTTCATCTTCCCCGGCAGACAGGCTGGACCGCTGGATGGGGACAGCTGGTTCTGGGTGTGAATGGGACTCTTGGCCCCTTTGTGCTTGGTTGGTTTCAGATGCTTTCCATCCCCAATAACATCCCTGCTTCCTCAGTCTCACACAGGGAGATTTACTGAGAGGTAAAACAGATCTGGCTTCAAACCCACATTGCCATTTACAAGGTACCTAATGTGCTGTGCCCACCTCGCTGCCAGCCCTGAGGGAGCTCACAGCCTGCTTTAGCCACAGCCTCATTCACCTGCTCTGTATTTCTTTCATACCACAGACATTCTGGGAAAGTTCTTAGGGGTCATCTCCAGAAACCTGAATTTTGGGAGCATTTTACTTTTGTGTTTGCTCTTAGAAATGGAATGCTGAGCTGCACAGCACAACAGTGGGTCAAGGAATGCAGCAAAACCAGGACA
The DNA here is from genome assembly GCA_019023105.1 of Diglossa brunneiventris. Taxonomy (NCBI): domain Eukaryota; kingdom Metazoa; phylum Chordata; class Aves; order Passeriformes; family Thraupidae; genus Diglossa; species Diglossa brunneiventris. The sequence continues at coordinate 4,702,802 of CM032375.1, forward strand.
GGCCAAAAAGGATCAGCATGGAAGAGAGAGCAAAAAGATCCATCACCTCTCACCTCACCAGGATTTCTGAAGAAAGAAAAAGATAAAATCAAGATGTTACATATCCTGGACATGTTTCATAATTTTATTTGACAGCAATATACAAATATAAACCCTAAATCCCTGGGTATGAAGGTAGGAAGCAGCTGCAGAAGGAAGAAAAGGAAATTCTTTCTTACAAGGGTTATTATTGCCCAGAGAAGTTGCTGATGCCCCATCCCTGTAAGTGTCCAAGGCCAGGTTGGATGGGACTTGGAGCAGTTTGGTCCAGTGGAAGGTGTCCCTGTCCATGGCAGGGGAGTGGAACACAACTCCTCCACAACTGTTGCCCTCTGCCAGGGCAGCTGAGGTGGGATTTCCAGGGATAGTTCATATCTCCAGGTAAACAGACACACATGGCAGGGGCAAACCACAGTAGCTGTTGAAATGCAGCTCTCACCAAGCTCCCTGGAGCACTGCCCAGCACAGTGAGCCTGAGGGAGGGGGAAGCTCTTTCCCATCCCTGTTGGGTTCAAGCTCATGTGCTCACATGGGGCCCATCTCACGTACACCCTCCTGCCCAGTCCAGGACTCAGGCTGAGCTCCAAGCCTCCCAACCAACCACCTCTCCATTTCACAAGCCCTGAAACCCCTCCAGGGCACAGACTCAGGACTCCAATACAGTTGTTTCAAATCTCATCCACTCAGCCATGCAGCTTTTCTTCTGGTGATGGTTTGTTTAGCCTGTCCCTAACAAGTGACCCATGAGGAGCCTGGCAGTGTTTATGCTACTGCTGATTAGCAAACAGCCCTGGGACCCGCTGGGAAAATCCCAGCCAAGTCCTTGTCTGGCTGCTGACCCATGTAAACACCAAGAATTACTCCTGTGGCTGCAGTGCTGCAGGTCTGGGGTCAGGGGATTAAGCTCCAGGGAGTGAGTGCTGCTTTGCTGCTCAGTGACAGCATCTGCACAGAGGTTTGGTGCCTCACACTGACAGGCACCACCTTCCCTGCTCTGCCTAACTCAGCTCTCCCAGCTTGGGAGGCAAGCCCAGAGCACCCATCTGTTTGATCTGCTCTCCTCATGGGTCTGGGAAACCAGCAAGGGGTGCAAAGGAAACAAAAAGAGGTCAGAGAATAAGCAGAGAGAGAAAGCACACACAAAGGAGTGAGGGTCTCTAGATGCCAGGTGTGGGACATCAGTGCTTTGGGCATTTCCCACCCTCAGTGGCTGTCCTGCAGCAGCTCTAGTCACTAGATCAGGGTGAGCATGGTGGGGTCACTGGGGCAGACAGGCAGTGAAAAAGCAGCACGAGCTGGTGTGATGGACTCTGTGTGACAATCCTGCCATCCCCACGCAGCTGAGGCCACAAATGCTGACTCCACTCAGGGTTTCTGCTCAGGTCTCTTGACCACTTACCTCCTACAAGTTTCCAACCGTGCCTCTGGCTGTGCCTTCCATCCTTTGCATGCTTGGAAGCAATTATTCCAGCCAAGTGGCATTTGTGGTTATTCACAGAGCCCAGGCAAAAACCAGAGCTGCACATGTGAACTGACAGCTCTCATAGGGGATGCTGCACCAGGGACACAAAAAGAAACAGTCTCTGCTCCTCCTGTGCCTGCTCCAGTTATTCCACATGAGAGGCACAAGAGGAAGGAGAGCAGTTCCTCTGATGTTTGCCAGCAGAAGGGTGAATGGGCACGTGAAGGGCCAGGGTGACCCAAACTCTGTGAATACAGAGCAGGAGCAAAGGGACAGCAGGTAAAGCCCTGGGCCATGGCTGATGGCAGGGGTACCCTCTCCAGGATCTTTGTTGGATGCAGTCAGGCTGTGGTGTCCCTGCTGGGCTCCACCCCTTTGTCCAGAGGATGATGGTGTTTGGTGCCTCACCCAGAGACAGTTTGGTAACACTGAATTAACCTACCCAGGAGAGGTGATAGTGTGGTTTATGCTCATCTGGATTTCTGTGGTTACATCAAATGGGAGAAAGGAACACAAACCATGGGCTTATCAGCTGAAATTCATGTTTGCTGGAGAAATTTCCTCCCTTCCACATGACGGTACCAGGAATTGCAGGGGGAGCCAGCTGCTGTGACACAGCTGCTCCTGGCATGGTGCCTCAGACAAAGAGGATGGATTACTGGGACCTGGGGGACATTAATAAAAGATAGGTGTCCTGAAAGAGTTTTGTCTATGTCAGGCTCCATACAAAGAGAACTCTCCCTTCCCAGGCAGTGTGTTTGTAACAGGGCTGGGAACAGCACACCCTGTCCTGTGCACCAGCCCCAGGCCCTGCTCGTGGTGGCTCTGTGCTGCCCTGGGTCCTTTGCCTTCTCACTTGAACTTCCAACCCCTTCCCATACCCAGGGGATAATTAATAACACATGTTTTCCTTCATCTTCACTGTAAACTGATAACCCACCAGTGTCTCTTACAGTGGAAACCCATCCTTCACCTGCCCCAAGGGCTTATCTGATACCTGCTGCTCACCTTGGCTCAGGACAGGAGCTGCCAGCAGGACTATTCAAGGACATGGTTTCCTGGTTTTTGCTGATCTGGGTCACTTATAAATTTAAATTCGAGTTAAAAGCTGTCAGGTGTTTTGCCTGATAAATACATGCACATGGGATTTGCTTCAGTTCAAGAAAAAGTAGCAATTTCTTTGACTAAAAGTTGCTTGGAAAAACGGTGGTTTACAGAAATTAGTCTTGCAACCCTCCCAGCTCGGAGACCTGCTTTCTGCCCTGGTATCGCATCGCTTTGTTATTCACCTCAGCACTCCGGAGTTAATTGCAGAGCTCACACTTTCTCTTGGCTCGTTCGCTTCCTGCTGTTTCATGATTCATTACTTGTAAATGAGTCCCTGCGGTTCCCACAAAGCTGATTCCCAGCCTCACAAAACCCTCAGATCTGTCCTTTGGCTGAGCTTTCCCTGCTCACACCTGGGCCTGCTACTGGGGGAACTGTCACCGAGTTACAGGTACTAGCTGCCATTTGAAGAATAGCTTCATCTTGAAAAAAAAAGACTTTTTTTTTTTTTTTTGGAGGTCCCAAAGTTTCTGTTGACTTCCTGTCTATGAAGTGAGCTCCCCACTGGGCAACAGCTCCAGGGCAGAGCCTCGAATCAGCTCCAGACAGGGAGATGGGAATAAGAAATAAAGAGTAAAATTGCATTTCACCATGATCCCCATATCATTCCACTCGTGTCCAGTGTGGATCCTGGCCACAACTGCTCCCCCTGACCAAAACAGCACCAGTGCCCAGGCACAACCCAGTCCTGTCTCTGGGAAGAGGAATTTAAGTATCACCTCTACATGAACTAGAGCAGTGCTTCTTGTCACCTGAGATGGACAGACCAGAAAAATGGGTTTTGTTGCAGATTGCAACAAAACTTCTGTTTCTTCTGGAACAGATGAAGCACCTGCTCCAGTGCATATGGTGAGTTCCTGTCACCCAGGGCAGCAGAACAGGCTGGGATGGACTGGCCACTAAGAACTGGCTTCTTCTGGACCAGTCACCATGCTCTGAGTGGGAAAAGCCTCGCCAGGATTTGTGTGATTTATCCTCAGCAGGACAGGCACAGCCTCCTCCGTGTGCCCCAAACTGAACTCCTGTCTCGGAGACCCCTGTGGGTGTGGGCAGGTCCCTGAACACTGCAGCTCCTGGTCTCTGGGGCTCAAGCCATCCCTTGATCCAGTCCAGGACAACAGTGCAGGGTAGGAATGACCTCAGTTCCCCAGCTGAGGGGTTAGGACTGCTCCCAACTAATCACCAGACACAGGTGAAGGTTAAGGATCAGTCAGAAGTTTGCAACACAACCTGGCAGTCATTTGGGGCATCTTCCCTCTTCCTGGGGGGACATTTTAAAACAACCTGCCTAACAGGGGGGTATGCACAGCCTTGACAGTGAGTACCATGGATCATTGAATCCCTTCTCCTGGGCTGATGGTGGGTGATGCAGCCCTTAGCACTCACAGCCATGTCCTGTTCATGGACAACTGTTTCCCCCTCTGGAATGAATCCCAAGCAGCAGGCTGGCATGACAGGAATCTTCATCTCTAGGACCCCTTCTCCTTTGTAGTCAGACAATGACAATGATTTCATTTTTGTTTCACTTTCTTCCTTGTCACCAACATTTCTTTTGTCCCTTTCTTCTTTACAAATGTTAATTTCCTTCTTTGTCTCGGCCGTAGCTGTTTCAGTGCATTGTCTTCTGCCAACTGAAATGAAATCCTCCTCGATAGACAGATCTGAGAAAATTAACATCACGCTGCAATTTGGAGCAAGCACAGCTGCAGCAGCTGCTCAGCTGAAGAGAAAGAGGCACAAGAACAACAGGAGTGAAAAGCACCTCCGACTCAGAAGAGCTTTGTGGCCATACTCTGCCTGTGTTCATCCAAGTGGCATTCCTTTATGATTTGAAGCCAGTAAAAATGCTTAGGGACAATTTTGGGCAGGGTTTTACATTCCTGCTGAATTTGCATCAGCTGGGGCAAGAAGAGGACTGGGAACTCTGGGCCAGTCACCTGTCTATGCAAAGATAGGTCATGGAGCTCATCCTCTTGGAGTCCTTATCCAAATGTGTGCAGGATGGGGAAGTGACCACAAAGAGCTGGAATGGGTTTACTGAGGGCAGATTGGGGCTTACAGAAAGGCTGGAGAGACACTTTGGACAAGGGCCTGGAGGGACAGGACAAGGGCAAGTGGCTTCCCACTGCCAGAGGGCAGGTTTGGATGGGATATTGGGAAGGAACTGTTCCCTGTGAGGGTTATGAGGCCCTGGCATAGGCTGCCCAGAGAAGCTGTGGCTGCCCCATCCCTGGAAATGTCCAAGACCCGGTTGGACAGGGCTTGGAGAAACCTGGGACAGTGGAAGGTGTCCATGGAATGAGATAAGCTTTAAGGTCCCTTTCAACCCAAGCTGCTGTGTGACTCTGTTATTCTATGAAAATGCAGAGCTGCCCTGCCTCCTTGTCCTATGACTATCCCGTTAGCTTATTCCCATTCACACCAATTTGAATAAGACCAGAATGGGCCCCAAAGGGATAGAGATAATCACATCAAGTTTTTGGTTTAAAATGTTATAGTTCAGGAACTCAAATTTAAAAGAAGTGCTGTTATTACCTTCCAGATGCATTACATCTTACATCTCCAGTGTGCACAAATGCACTGAACAGAGGTGGAAGTCTCTCTGGGTATTGTATGATTTTGAGAACAAAAGCTGAACATCTTCCTAGACCACCAATAAAAATGCCAGAATCAGAGCTAATGAACAGCACAACCAGCTGCAGCTGCAGAACCAGGACATGAAGGAAAAAAGACTTTTCAGCACTTCTGCTTCCAAAATGAACTTTCTTCCTTGAGCTGAGCAAAACAGCACTCAAAGAAAGGCTGGCAAAAAGGATACTGATCCCTCAAGTTTCCAGCAGCCACCACTCCAGGGATTTTGGAGGAGGTTAATGGTATTTAGTTATTTACAGGACTGAGTCCAAACGAACTGGAAAGCTCCAACTCTGGGAAGCTGACTGATAATGTTGTGGTAACCAGCAGAATGCCTCAATTAATTCCTCAGTTAAATCCTCAATTAACTTATCAGATGCAGGACAGGCTGAGCTGGACAAGGCAGTTGATGCCTCAGCAGAATCCTTTGCCAGAATGGAAGGAATGTGGAAATCATTCAGGATTAAAATTCCTCTGGCCCATCCAGTTGCCCCTGTGCAAGCACAGCAGGAGTGCAGCCCCAGGGTGATGGCAGGGACAAAAACTTCCCTGATCTGCCCTCATGGCACATCCCCTCCTGCTGCTCGACTCTTGAGGACATGCTCAGCCTTATACTAAAGAGATCAAGAGGGAGAATGTGGTGGTGTTTGCAGGGTCCCAAGGACAAGGTGAGAGATGAGAATCTTGACTCCATGTTTCAGAACGCTGATATATTATATTATATTATATTATATTATATTATATTATATTATATTATATTATATTATATTATATTATATTATATTATATTATATTATATTATATTATATTATATTCTAAAACTATACTAGAGAAAATAGAAAGAAGACATCAGAAGGCTAGAAAAGAAAGGAATGGAATGAATAATAAAATCTTGTGACTGACCAGAGTCCCAACACAGCTGGACCTGTGATTGGTCATCAAGTAGAAACAATCCACATGGACCAATCAACGATGCACCTGTTGCATTCCACAGCAGCAGATAATTATTGTTTTTCTTTTCCTCTGAGGCTTCTCATCTTCTCAGGAGAAAAAATGCTGGCAAAAGGATTTTTCAGAAAATATATCTGTGACAGGAGACAACAAATAAAAATGGTAAATGCTTCCCTGTGGGGTGGGTATTGCTGATTTGACACTCCCAGGGTGATTTGACACTCCCAGGGCCGTTCGCTGCTCCCTCTCTCAAACACAGGCAATGGATGGCACTTGTTATACCTACAAACAACCCAGGTGTGCTTCTGCAGAGTTTCCCTCTCTTCCTGACCCAGCTCCTCCCACTCTTTAACTGGAGGAAATAAATCCTGTTGCCCCCCACATTCAGCTCTGTCAGGGCTGTGTAATTGGCACTGCCCCTGCCTGGTGTGGGAGCCTAGCACTCAGGGACTGCTCTCTCTTTACACCTTCAGCCCCTTTGAGCTCTTCATGCTTTTGTGCCTTTCACAATGTTGGCCTCTTCTCGGCAAGGATTTGGGTTTACAACCTGCTCACACCTCACAGGGTCCCCGTCTGTGTGTGCAGGAATGTTCAACAAAAAGAGCTGGAAGCTTTAGTTTGGTTGCAGCACAGCGGGAGAGAGCACTCAACCCCTTTGACTTGAGGGTTTCTTCTGTAATGACTCTCTTTGTGCAAGGAAATGTTATAAATGGAGGCAGGAATTTGTAGCACAAGTGTGTATTTCTTTATTGTCAGTTAAGCAAATCCAGTATAAAAATTAGCTGTGAAGTGGCCTCTAAGTGAAAAACTCATCACATCTCCATCAGCCCAGCAGAAGTAGAGTGCAAATGGGTTTGTGTCAAGAATACAAATGGTTTTATTTCAGGAGTTTTGATTGAATTAAATAGAAGTTGAAATTATCCTGCAATTGAATTAACTGAATGTCACTGTATTTCTCACACATTTCATAAAGATTTTAAAGAGCACTTAGAGCAGGGTTTTGTGTCCTTAGGGCTGCATGTACAATGAGTGATTTGTCCTTTTCCATGAAGTGCCTTTTGAGATATCTCACACCGGTTGTGTGACACTCTCACTACCAACCAACAAAGCACGTATGCACTCAAAAAAGGGTTGAAATCCCTCAAGATTTTGCCCCTTCAAAATTAGAAACGAAATGACACAGCTGGAGGAAGAGGCTATCTGCAGAATCAGGTTCAAAGTGCAGGAGTACAAGAAATCAGTGGAAGGGAGTAAAAGACCTTTAGGACTGTTGTGAATCCCAGTGTACGTCCCTGCACTGTGGAGCTGTTGTGTCCCTTCGGGTGGATTCGGGGATGTCACTGGTGGTGACAGGCTGTCCTCAGGGCCTGTGCTGCTCAGTCATACCCTGTGTTGTGCTACACCTGCAATGCACACACCCAAATGTTTTACTCAGGATTTTATGTGTTTGATCGGGTGGTTCAAAGCCCATCCAGCTCCTGAAACAACCACCCCAGTTCTGCTGGTACCCTGTTCCAGTCACCTGCTGCAGCCAGAGGCTGCTTGTTAGAGGCAAAGCTTTTTGTTGGATTTCTTTGACTGTGGACAGTGACAAAAACCCCCCACTGGATGCTGGGGTGCCCATGGAACTGCCATCTCCCCCATGGCATGAGCTCAGCTGCCCTATGAGGTTTCCTTGCCAGCTTAGCTTCACCTTTATAGGAGTCCATCCAGGAATCCCCCAGGGCATTCCTCCTCTCTCAGGGCTTTGTGTCAACCTGTATTTCCTTCATCCTCTCTCTGGAGCCTTTGTGTCTTTCTTCCTCTCACCCAGCTTGCCAGGAAGAGACTCACAGGAGTGACACTGTGGGACCTCATCTTTGTCAGCCAGCAATGCTGGCCTGGAAACTCTTCTGCCTGCATGTTGGCTCCATACTTCTCCAACTCTCTGCTCATGCTGCTTTCCTCACCCCAGTTCCTGTTTGCTTAACACTTTGTCAGTGGAGCTCCTTCTGCCCGTGCTGAGCCGTGCTTTGCTGCTCTCAGGCCAAGGCTGGGTCCCACAGCTCCCACACATCACTGTGCTGGTGGCACAATCTCTCCTGCTCGTGATCACATATGCTCTGCTCCTAAAATAGAAGGATTCCACCTTTTTTACAGATAAAAAAGCCCCAAAAATGAGGGAAAGGGACACTTGGTGTGAGTCTGTGTCAGCTGTTCTGTGCATGAAAGTGATCTTGACAGATTTGTGTTGCAGAGTGAAACATGGAGATGAGTTCTTACCCTTCACTCTGAAAGAAATCCTATGGGACCTCTGGCAAACAGAGTGCCTTCATCCCTAGATCACAGAATTACAGAGCCATGGAATAGTTTGGATAGAAAGGGACCTGAAAGCTCATCCTGCTCCACCCCCTGCCATGGGCAGGGACATTTCCACTGTCCCAGGGTGCTCCAAGCTCCATCCAGCTTGGCCTTGGACACTTCCAGAGATGGGGCAGCCACAGCTGCTCTGGGCACCATGTGCCAGGGCCTCACCACCCTCACAGGGAAGAATTTATTCCTGATATCTCATCTAACCCTTCCCTCTGTCAATTCATAACCATTTCCCCTTTTCCTGTCACTACTGCCTGTGTAAAAAAATCCTCCTTTCTCTTTTTTCAGAGGCATCTACAAACTTTTGGGAGAGCCTAACATTTTCTGAGAGCTTCCTGGCTGATCCTAGTCCCTAAAATTTACTTCTTGCGCTTTGGTACCTGTTTGCAGCTCCAAACCTTCCTGTGTAGTATTGGGAAAAAGCAGCTCCCTTATGCCTTGAATAGAGCTGAGTCCCACCCTGAGGTGAGACTATTCCCAGAAGAATGGGAAGACTCAGCTGTTCTCTGGTTATGCAGAATTCACCTTTGCTACCAGGCAAACGTTGAGGTGAAAGCAGAGTTCAATCATTGCAATGCAAATATTGTCAGTACAGGTTTAAAGACAGAAAAATGAAGCATTTGAGCAGAGCTTTAAATGAACTCCAGCTGGGCTGTTTTGTGTGGTCAGTGAGCTGATGGGACACTCACAGTAGTGGCAGAGAAACAGTATTTAAAAAAATTCCAGTCTTTGACACATCCACAAAAGCTTCCTAGATTAGGGACAGGTATAATTTCACACCCCCAAAGCTCCTCTGGGATTCTAGTGCTCCCCCACAGTGGTTTGCTGTGACACACAGGTCTCCTATGGATGGTCCCACCTGATTTTCTAGCCATGGTGGCCTCTGCGTGTGATAACCTGGACTTGACCAGATGGTTCACAGTCCCTGTGTGGGGAGAGCGCTCAGCTCTGTCCTGGACTTTGTCATATGGTACCTGAACATGTCCCTCGTGGATCAAGGTTGAGATGTGCTGAGAGCCAAAAAGGTGCTGGGGGAACAATGGCCCTGGTGTGGCTGCATTTCTCTTCACAGAGAAAAGGAAGGAACAACTTCCCAAAGATTTTCTGGGATTCACATTCTCTGAACTTCAGAGAAAGGAAAAACAATCCTTATCTCATTTACTGCTCCTGTGTTTTAGAACAAGTAGAATACATTGTAAAAAATTGTTTACCTAAAAGAAATTAGTAATCAAATTCTAGTGTAAGTGTTTTAATTCATTAACCAATTAAATCCATGTATGTCTGTCAGGACTGTCAGCTGACAGTCACAAAATTCTGTCCAGTAAAGTACTTAAGAAATTCAGTGTAATATAGTGTAATATAGTATAATAAAGTAATTAATTAACCTTCTGATATCAATGGAGTCAGATGCATAATTTCTCCCGTCATCAGGGTTGCCCTGCTTTTGCTATACACGTGGGTATTTTAATTCAAGGAAAAATGCTATAGAAAATCCCATTTATTCTTTTCCCTGACTTTTCTGTTGAGGATATGAACTCTGGGAGAGATGAGACCCCTCCCTGTGTGTCTGTGCAGTGCCTCACCTCCTGCCCTGGGCCTGGCACACCTGGCTGGCATTAATGTAAACCTTGGCCACACTGTTTATGTGTGGTACGTGGCAAATAGTGAGGCCAAAACCTGTTTTGCCTCTTGGCACCTCAGTGCTTTGCTGAGTGTTCCTGCTCTGCAGAGCTCTTCAGGTTTATTGAACCTGACTCTCCCTGGGTGAGTGCATTATTTTTCTAAGCACTGAGACCCTGTTCTGTGCCTGGCAGTGACATTCCTGCCCCCATGCAGGTCCCACCACAGCAATTCTGCCCATTTACCAAATGCCCAGACAGGCAATCTGTCCTGCACTTTATCACAACATCAAAACATGTATGACTGACAAGGTCACAAGCAGCAGGGATGGCTTGGGTTTGTTTGTGAACCTACAGGCACGCCCTGACATCCCAGGGTGAGGTCATCTCAACAAATCTTCCTGCAGATCTCTCACCCCATCCTTTCAGCTCTCTGGACCAAGCCTTTTCTTAAACACTTGGTTCATTACCACAACCATGACTGAAGAACAGCTCTGTGAGATAATTTTATGATGGCTCCTTGTTGCTGCTAGACAGAAAGGGAACAATTAGTCTCCTTGGCCGATAAGAACAGAAGGTGCTACTTGACAGCAGCTAAAATTTAAGACTTGAAAATACAAACTTGAGATTGAAAACTTAAGACTTGAAAATACAAACACGAGGCTTGAAAATATTGAAAATACAAACACAACAGTCACTGAATGAAGAGCTGGGCACCAGAGAAAACCCACAGAAAGTCAAGCTCACAGCATCAAAGAGGCAGGTGAAAATGGACCTATGGAAATATGACAGGCTAAAAACATTAAAGGCAGATGATTGAATGGAAAATCCAACCAGCACGCTTCCTGTGGGTTGCAGATCTCTTTTCCCTACACCATTCTTTTTCTTGGATGACTCACTACAGAGTCCTTGTCCCAGCTTTCCCTGGTCTCTACTAGAGGCACCCTACAGGCTGCAGGGCTCACAGACCTGTCACAGCACTGCAAATCGTTAGAAACCTAAATCTCATGGTTCATGTACAAGGGCCAGGCAGCTCTCCTGAGAGCAGAGGTAATTAAATTTTGCTCAGTCATGCAGGTAGAGAGAAGCAGCTCTTGATAATCCTGCCTCTTGTCCTTGCATGTCTTTGTAACACACTCTGTGGCAGCTGGCTTGGCCTCTCCAGAATGCACGAGCTGGAAATGCACTCCTGCAGAGCACTGGGGGAGCTGAGGACACTCCCTAGGCTTCAGATGGACTGTGTGGTTTCTGTCCTCAGAAAGAAGGTTTCATAGAATCACAGAATCACAGGGTGGTTTGGGTAGGAAGGAACTTTGAAGGACATCTCGTTCCAAGCCTTCTGGGCAGGGACACTTCCCCCTGGACCAGGTTATCCCCTGGCAAAACCACCACCAGCACAGTCCCCACAGAAAAGGAAACCTCATTTGTTAAAGGAAAACCTCCCATTCCATTTCTACAGCTTCTCCACTCATCAAAGCTGCATGAGTCTTTCTGCAGACATGAAGGCCTGCAGCCTACCCTCAGCACTTTGAGTGCCACAGCAGCTCAAGCAGCGCCCATCAGCCCTTCAGCAGCAGCTGGCTCTGGCACATCTGCCTTTGCTGTGTGCAGGACATGCTGCTCTCACTGAAATGAGGGAACCAGGACAGTGCAGCCTCAGCCCCCTGCTCTGGACAGTGCCATGAGTGGAGCTAAAGCCTCAGCCCCCTGTGACTCCAGGTACAGAGGGCACAATCCCACCAGTCACCAGCAGAGTCAGTAATGAAAACAGAGAGCTCTGATGCCCAGTTCGTTGTAGATAAAAAAAGACTGTCCCCAGAAGGTCAGAATCCTTGACTCCATTTTACACAGGAGAAACTGAGGCCCAGAACTGTGACATGATCTCTCAGGGCTGAGGACTGAGAGCTGGTTTCAGTTCAGCACTCTGTCCAAAGCCAGCACTGGCTCCATCAGACAGACTTGAAAGCTTTAATGCCCATCACACACACCTTCTGCACCTGCAGAACTTTTCCTCCCCAGCTGCCTCTCTTGGGTGACATGCTGTCCTGTTCACAGTCCTCCAGTCAAAACATTCCCTTCCTAGCATGGATGAGCTCTGCAGCACATCAGAGGGTTCACTCCTTGCCTCCTAGGAAAAAGGCAGCTCTTCTCCATGGAAAAAAGGAAATGGAGAGGAAGAGGCCTGAAGGTGAAACCTCCCTTTCTGAAAGAATCAAGGCCTGTGGAAGAATCACAATTCTTCAGTCCCAGCGGGTTTGGGATGGCACCGCAGAGACTGATGGAGAGGGGTGCTGCCAAATGCCCCCCAACACGCAGGGCACGTGTGGTGCTCCAGGATCCGGTCCTGAGAGCAGCTCTGAGATCCCCACGGGCGCCACCACAGCCTGATCGTGTCCCTTTGTTACTGCACAAACTCTTTTACTGGTGCATTCCACCATCTAGTGGAGATCTCGGAGAGGACAGAGTGCAGCAGGGCAAGAGCTGCCACAAGACACAAAACCATAGGCCAACTAAAAATGGAAACGACCTCCAAGATCATCAAGTGCAACCTCTGCCTGAATCCCACCCTGTTCACAAACCATATCACGAAGTGGCACAGTTACTCATTTTTTGAACACTTCCAAGGGATGGTGTCTCCACTACTGCCCTGGGCATCCTGTGCCAATGCCTGACCACTCTTTCAGTAAGAAATTTTCCCTAACATCCAACCAGAACCTACTCTGGCACAACTTGAGGCCATTTCCTCTTGTTCTGTCACTCATACTCTCAGCTGCTTCTCATCAGATTTGTGCTTCAGAGCACTGTACATGTAGTAACAGCTGTTGTTCCGACATCATTTTGTATCTTATTCAAGATCTTTTGGTTGCTCAGGGTAACAGATGTGTTTACTTTGCACTTAGATGAAAACTCGATCCAGTTCAGAGCACAAGTGTAGACTAGTAAAAGGATTTGAACATTTTACACAAACTCTGATTAATCCTGCAAATGGAGACCTCAAGGAGCCACACAGAAGGCTCACAGGGAGCATCCTGCTGTGTGGAAGTGGGACTGGATAGTGCTTGACACTGTCAGTGACTCCACATCACCCCTGTGAAGTCTATATTAATCATGAGGTGAAACCCCGTGATCAGCACACAGTGGAAACCAAACACAGAAAAGCTTCTCCAGTGTCTTCAAGCACTGGATCCTGGCTTTGAACCACGTGCTGATGGAGTTGGTTAGGAGAACCTAAAAATGGGGATTTTTACAGTCACCTCTATAGAAGGAAGTCCAGCATCCTACCTCAGATAGTACACACCTGCATTACTGAGGAAAACTTCCAAACCACTAAATTCCCAAACCACTAAAGAAGCCTTTTAGAAGACATTTGGATCCCAGCAGGAACTATTTCATCACCACTTCAGCAGTCACAGAGGGTTAATCTGGAGTAGGGCAGCTGACAATCACCCTCATGCCTTGATTTTTAGCTGTCTGCAATATTCTGTACTTAAAAATCAGCCAAGATTTTGCAGCTTTTCATAGGTACTCTGAGACAGAAATGCCCAGCACATGAGATACTCTCCCTGGATGTGTTCAAGACTAGGATGGACAGAGCTTGGATCAACATGGGATAATGGAAGATGTCCCTGCCCATGGCAGGGGTGGAACAAGAGGATCTTTAAGGTCCCTTCCCACCCAAACCATCCTGGGATTCTGTGATTCCAAGTGTCCTGTCTGTCCTTGGTGATACCAGAGTTCTGCAAAGCCCTCTGCTGCTAACAAGGGATGGGGTCAGGGTGGATGGGGATGGTGACAGGGATGTCCTTACCCACACTGCTGCCACCTGGGGCATGTGCAGGGCATTTGGAGTAGGAATCAGTCAGAAGAACATGAGCTGACACCCACTTAACATGATATGTTGATGCTATATCAGACACCTGTGGTGATAAGCAGCACTGGTAACAATAAAGACAAAGTGTTTTCTCTGTGGTGCTGCCCAGTGGTGGGGTGGCAGCAAGCCCACACTGCAGAGCCCACAGGGGTCTGTAAGCTCCTGGATATTCTGACAGGAACATTCCAGTGCAGGGCCATCTTTAGCCACTTCTTTCACCAGTCACAGAGAAAAGAGTCACTGTCTGAAAATGGTATTTCAGTCTCAAAATCTTGTTGCAACAGGTCACCCTGTCACCTTCAGGAGGGACCATGTAAGAGGAGGCTGTCCTGACTGGAATAACTGCATGTCTATATCATACATAATATATAATTTATTATTATCACTGTAATTAATATTATATTAATGTAACATCACAATAAGCCTTTCCCTGTACAAATAGGCCCCTAAACGGCAAGGAAGTTCAAGTGAGTGTTTGAGGATTCCAGTCTATTCATTCCTTGCATAATCCCAGTAACACATTAACATTCCCCAGAGCTATGCCAGTCCTCCCAGCGATGTTTTCCAGTTAAATTGTTTTGTTGTGAATCAAATCCTGTTAAATATACAGAGCAGATCCATTTAATCTCATTTCACATTTCTGAAAGGGAAATATTCAGTCTGTATTTTGCTGAGAGCTGAGAACAAGGCACTGCGAGGGCAAAACTTACTGAGGGCAAAATTAAGGGTGAAACACACATACACTTTCACCCACTTCTGCAAAAAGCAGATGTAATTTTGCATAACTTGAGATATTTGTGATCTGACTTTTCTGGGTCACTGTTATTCCACACCATTTAATGTTCACAATAGCTCCCACTGAGTGCAGTTCTCTCCTGAGCACCACGGGATGTCCAACCCCTGAGGCCTTTAATGAGGCACTGAGAAAAGGATTTGTGTGTGCTGAAGTTAATGCTCACATCGAGGTTACACACATCTCCACGAGAATGGACTTCCCTTCAGCTACAAGACGCTTGTCTGGTAGCTGAAGTGTAATGTCTTGTACCCCACTCATGAAATAGGAAAAGCTGGGATGTCTAAAGGGTGAACTCAGCCTCCCTGTGCCTTATCAGGATGTGCCACCAGGCAGTGACAGTGACAGCCCAAGCACACACAGCCCTTGCCTGCTGTCACCCATCTCACTGCCACCAGACCCACGGCCACCATTCTGCAGGAAAGGTGCTGGAAATGTTGTTTTTTAAATTTCCCACTTAGGAGCTACTCGTAGGACGGCAGAAAACAGGAAGAGTCCTTTGTGGAGGAACAAATGAGCATGGCCAGGTAATTCTGAAAGCAAATGCTTCCTCCAAGGGGGCACCAAGAACTGCATTCCTGTGCAGGGTCACCAAGTGCCAGCAGCGAGGGGACAGCCCTGGAAAGCAAAGAGACATCTCTGCCCACAGAACTATCTACAGCCAGGGGACATATCCACAGGGAAATGTGCTGGCAGGACACACGGACAGCGGAAAATGAGACCAACAGTGACAGAATCCACCTCAGGCACAGCTGAGGGAGCTGGGAAGGGGCTCAGCCTGGAGCAAAGGAGGCTCAGGGGGCCCTTGCGGCTCTGCACAGCTCCTGCCGGGAGGGGACAGCCGTGCGGGGGGTCGGGCTGTGCTCCAGGGAACAGGGACAGGAGGAGAGGGAACGGCCTCAGGCTGGGCCAGGGCAGGTTCAGGGTGGATATTGGGAATTTCATCGCTGAAAGATTGTCCTGGCCTAGAGTGCTCAGGGCAGCGGTGGAGCCCCCATCCCTGGTAGAGTTCATGAAAGGTGTGGATGTGGCACTTGGGGACATCATGAGGAGGTGTTAGCTCATAGGTTGGACTGGATGATCTTAAAGGTTTTTTCCACCCCAGTTCATTCCGCGATCCCATGGCCGCTCCCGCCCTCCGTGAGGCGCTGAGGGGGCCGGGGCGGGGCGGGGCTATCCGGCTCCGGCCACGCCTCCACCCTCAGGCTCTGGACCCGCCCCCTGCCCGCCCCGCCCCGCGCATGCGCAGAGGCGCAGCTGGGCCTCATGCGGTTCCCAGCCGAGCCGGCCGGGAGCGGCGCCGCACGCGCTCCTCACCTCCCGCCCGCTCCCCCCGCGCGCGCGCTGTCCGCGCGCCCGGCGGCCCCAGGTGAGAGCGGCGGGCGGGACCATCCGGGCAGCGCTGGGGGGGGGAGCGGGCGGGCGGGCGGCAGAGCGGGACCACGCGGACCCCGCAGGCCTGGCGGCGGGGCCACGCGGGCGGCGGTGGCGGGAATTTATGGCGGGAGGAGCGGGCAGGGCACCGGCCCTCAGCGGCGGGCGGGACACGGCCCAGGGGTCGCTGTCAGCAATGTCAGCGGGCAGGGCACCGGCCCGGGGGTCGCTGTCAGCAGTGTCAGCGGGCAGGGCGCCGGCCCGGGGGTCGCTGTCAGCAGCGTTCCCCTGGCAGAGCCCGCCCTGAGGCGGTGCCGGTGTCTGTGGCGTCCAGGCGCGGGGCAGATGAAGTACATCCTGGTCACGGGCGGCGTGATCTCGGGCATCGGCAAGGGCATCATCGCCAGCAGCATCGGCACTATCCTCAAGTCCTGCGGGCTGCATGTCACCTCCATCAAGATCGACCCCTACATCAACATCGACGCCGGCACCTTCTCCCCCTACGAGCACGGTGGGTGCCCCGCGGGCTCGGTGTCGGGGGCTGCCGGGTGGTGCCGGGGCTGTCTTGGCTTGCCGTGAATCGTGTCCTTTGTACGAGCCTTTGTGCCTGCTGCTGAGCCTGCCAGCACTGCGGGCCGGCTGCTGCGGCTGCTGTGCCCACAGCACAGATGTGCTCTGCCTGTTCTTGCTGCTGCCTGAAGGGGTTCGGTCCCCAGAGCGCTGCTCCTCTCGGTTATAAAGGCTTTTAGTTCTGCTCGCCGCTCCTGAACTTGCTGTGGCAATCAGGGAAGGAGTTTCCTTATGCTCCTGACACGTGTGCCTGTGCCCGTTTCTGTGCCTGCAGGGGAGGTGTTTGTGCTGGATGATGGAGGGGAGGTGGACCTGGATCTCGGGAACTACGAGCGCTTCCTCGATATCCGACTCACCAAAGACAACAACCTGACCACGGGGAAGATCTACCAGTATGTCATTAACAAGGAGAGGAAGGGAGATTATCTTGGCAAAACGGTCCAAGGTGATGCAGAACTTCTTTCCTGGATATTGGGAATTTCTTCACTGAAGGATTGTCCTGGCCTAGGCTGCTAGAAGTGCATTCTGTATTTCAGTCCTGGCTGGATGCTTTTGCCTTTTGTCTTTGCTTGAGCCTCTGCAGCATCCTGCTTGGTTTGGACTGTGCTGGACTTGGGTCCAGCTGCCTAATGTACCCAGTGATAAATGTGAACAGACTTCAGACAAATACACTTTGGGCTTGTTTGTTAGCTGGTTAAAATGGTAAATGCTTTTGTTAACTCATGTCATTAGAAAACTCAAAGGATTTGTGAGTATCAGATCAGTCCCTTTCCTTTTTAACCGCTCTCCACAGCTGGTTGACATAAGGACCTTTAAAGACAGTTAAAAACAGAGTTACTTTCTCTGTTTAGAGCAAAGAACAGTTTGTGCTTGAATCTTTCAGCTTAAAGGAAACGTTGCTTACATGTATTTAAATTAAGGCAGGGTTCCATTTCCTGCCAAGGCCCTTGAAAATCACAGCCAACAATAATCACATCAAAAATGCATAGTTCTTTAAAGACAAAAATCCTGCTCAAGACCTATGGGAAGCACTGGCTAGTGATTGTCAGTAATTTGCTCTCTCATGAGTTAAGAGGGAGAAACGTGTGGGGGCTTTAACCCTTGCCTGGGTTTCTTTTCCAGTTGTTCCCCACATCACAGATGCCATACAGGAATGGGTAATGAGGCAGGCACGGATTCCTGTGGATGAAGATGGCATTGAACCCCAAGTTTGTGTGATTGAGGTTTGTAACTTTTAAAAAGTAGGTAGTTTTGTTTCTTGTATGCACTAAACTGATCTATATGCATATTTTGCATTTTTCTTTACAGAAATGTTCAACTTTGCATGTTATTGAATGGGTTAAAAATTCCCCTTGTTAGTTTCACTTATTAATCTTTTGAATTGCAGCCTGCAGCTGCCTCATGAGGGGCGGCCCCACAGGACCCCAGGGAACAGCTGGAGCTGTGTCAGGGGAGATTTAGGCTGAAGATCAGGGAAAGATTCTCTGCCCAGAGGGTGCTGGGCACTGCCCAGACTCCCCAGGAAATGGGCACTGCCAGAGCTCCAGGAGTGATGCCCAGGGTGGGATTGTTGGGGGATCTGTGCAGGGTTTGGGGCTGGACTCAGTGGGTCCCTTCCAGCTCAGGATATTCTATGAATTAACCTACAGAATGAATTTTTTAGCTCTTGTAACTCTATATGCCAGTCTGAGTTAATTGTGCTGTGCCCTCTTCTTCCTTGGTGGATGGAGGCAGGGGAGGTAAATCCCCCTCTGGATACAATTGTCTTTCCTCCTCCAAGTGACCAGTTCAAGCACAGACATGCAGCAGGAAATGGCACAAGTTAGTGGTGGCACTTCTCAGGGTGTTTATGGAACATTCTGCTGCCAGAAGGAGACAGAGCAGGGTGAAGGCTCTGACACTGCTGAGCTGGCTGCTGGGATGTGCTAACACAGGAGAGGGAGCTTGTCAGAGAGCCCAGGTCAGGGTGACTTGGACTCTGCCTGCAGCTTGGGTGCCAGTTTCTGTGCCAGGATCACAGGCCCAGATCTCAAGTACCAAGGAGGCACTGTCTGACAGGGCCTGGCAGGCTCTAAGTGTGGTCTTGCATCTGTTCTTGCGTGTGTCCACTCTATATAGCTCCTAAAACTTAACAGAAATTTTGCTTCTCAGTGCCACCTAATGTTCATAAATCATCATTTTCACATCTAAGTCTTTTTCCTGAAGAGAAAATAGAAGTCAAGCTGATGTCTCTGAGGTGCTGCCCATAGGGAAAGCTATTTTTCTTGTGGCTTTTTGGTGTGTGGGGAAATGATGACAGTAGAATATCACCTGGAGTAGATTGTTAGGTGTATTTTCATGTCTTTAGCGTACACCTTCAGCAGGTTTTGGCAGTAAATCCCAGTGTGTGTGTGTTGCCAGCTCGGGGGCACCGTGGGTGACATCGAGAGCATGCCTTTCATCGAGGCCTTCCGCCAGTTCCAGTTCAAGGCCAAAAGAGAGAATTTCTGTAACATTCATGTCAGCCTGGTTCCCCAGGTAAGGACCTGAAACATACTGGTGGGCAGAGGCTTCCTCAGTCCAGAATTTCCTAAATAGGTGTTTCTGAAATGCTTAAGCGCTGTTAATTTTGTATTTCTGTGTATATATAAACTTCTGGCAGAAATGCAGAGATAATATGCTTATGTATTTAAAAGGTCTTACAGGAATTGAAAAAGAACTTTTCAAAGAGTGCAAATGTGTAATAAAGGCTTGGGAGTTGCAGAAATGCAGCATGAGCATTCCTTGTGTCAGACTGAACTGGATTTGACAGAGCAAATTGATAATTATGGAGTGCAGATCAGTGTTGGTTCCCTTCTCCCTTTTTCCCATTCTGTCCAGGCCAGGTGATTTACAGAGAAAAATCAGAAATACAGAACATTAGGTATTTGGAGGGAGCAGTGGATAAACCTTAGGGTCCTGTCCCTGTCCTTCCTGCACTCCAGTGGGCAGATTGGAGCTTGGGTTCTGCTGTTGCTCTCAGTCCTGGGGTTGAAATGGGCTCCATGAGGTTCATGTGAATTGTCCAAGGACTGAGTCAAAGTTTTTATGAGATGTCTGAGGTATTAACCTGCTGAATCATTGCTGCTTATCACAATCTGATGCACCCACTGCTCTTCTCTGGCCAGCCAAGCTCGACAGGGGAACAGAAGACCAAACCCACCCAGAACAGTGTTCGTGAGCTCAGAGGTCTCGGGCTCTCTCCAGATCTGGTAAGGTTTGTGTAGCTTTAGAGTTTGTGGCTTTAAATGTAAAAATCTGGCATGTTGCAGCAGCAGTCTTGTCTAAGTAATGCTGAATTTGAGAGCTCTTGTACAGTGGTGATAAATAAGGAAAAGAAACTGAATTGTGGGTTTTTTTCCTCAAGTCAGAGACTGCACAGAGCTCTTTTTAGAGGTTTGTTTTATGAATGCCTGAGCGTTTCTGTTTGCATCACAACCCTGATGTTGCTGCTGTGTTAGATTGTTTGCAGGTGCTCCACTCCACTGGATACCTCAGTAAAAGAAAAGATTTCCATGTTCTGTCATGTTGAACCAGAACAGGTGAGGATTGCTGTCTGTGCTTCCTTGCAGTAAATACTGGAGCTGTTTGTCAGATGCTGAGGGGAGTTTTGTCTAGTGCAGCAGTTCTAGCTCTGTGTTTTGGTAGCTGCATAATTCATTTGCTGCTTTGTCTTGCCTCCCTTCCTGACACATGAACCTGCTGCTAAACCAATTCTTTTTGTGCCAGCACCCAGGTTTTCTTGTAAGGTGATTGGTGTAAGCTTAGAGAATCCTATGGAATCCAAGGTGATTTCTGAATCGTTGCTTTGACCTTAATTATAGTTCCACATTCCTTCTGTGAACATAGAAGAATGAGATTTTCCAGTATTTAGAGGTGAAAAGATTACCCAAAATTAGTTTTAAAGGATATATGACTGTACTTCTGCTCTTTTCACAATATTATTGTTCTGCCCAAGAATTCTTGAGGAGAGATTTCACAGAGAGGTTGAAATGTCTGGGAGAAGCAGTGCTTCACTTGAAGGTTGTGATGTGCACAAATTCCACGTTTGCACGATTCTTTCTATACTGAGACTTGTAACACATTCTAAGGTGGACCTTGGAAAATAGTCAGAAGTGTGTAGGCTGAGTTTTAGCACTTTGCAATCCAGCTGGAGCTCAAAAAATGTTGTCTTTTTGTGAAAGACTGAGTATAACTTCACAATCCCAAGTTCTGTCAAGTAATTTTTATTAATCTGCTCTATAGCAAGACCAAACTTGAGTCTTGCAATTTCAAGCACTGCACTGCTGGCAATAATGTTGATGTGTCATCAGTAAAATATCTACCTCTTGTTGGCCAGGAATTCAAAATAAGTTGGCTCTTGTCCCTTTCCAGGAAGTTTAATGCAGTTCTGTGTAGTTGTTGCTCTGCCTGGTGTTGCACTTGGATTGAGAAGTGAGCAGCATTGAGAGTAAAAGAGGAAAATGTGCAGCCAAGGAGGTTTGACTGGTGCAGAACTGAACTCTGCTTTCATTTGAGTCAGTAGAAATGAGGATTTAAAGAAGCTTTGCCAGTGTGGCTTGGATCATTAAAGTACAGGTTCATTATTAATGGACAGGTGACATTGGTCCTGAGCCATCTTTTCCCGTTTCAGTTAACTAGAACTGTTGATGTGGATTTTCCTCATTGACATAAGAATTCTTTGCTCATATTGTGTAATCCCAAATGGGATGAGGGGCACCCTGTAAAGTGTATTGCTGTGCTGGGGTCACAGATTGCCCTGGGTTTCACTCAGACTGGGAGCCCTGGTTAGGAAGGACAGTGGTGGGAAGGGGGAAGCTGTGCCTGTGGCAGTTTGTAGCTTCACTTGTGATTCTGTATCACAGGAGTTTCTCTGGAGTGTTCTTTGAACTTTGCTGAGTGCTGTTCACATGAAGTGCTGGGCAGCTGACTCTCCTGCTGGGTTACTGTGCTCTAGCCCTTCCCAAGGGGCTCCAGGTAGCAGTAATGCCTTGGAAGTGCTGAAGAATGGCTTTTTCAAGCATAAGGAAGCCAATATTAAACTACTGCTATGTTATATTGTGATGGTGTTCACAGGGGTCCCAGGATGAGGGAAGAGACGAGGATCTGACTCCATGTTTCACAAGGCTGATTTATTATTTTATGATATATATTACATTAAAACTAGACTAAAAGAATAGAAGAAAGGATTTTCATCAGAAGGCTGGCTAAGAATAGAAAAAGAAAGAATGAATAACAAAGACTTGTGGCTCTGACAGAGAGTCTGAGCCAGCTGACTGTGATTGGCCATTAATTAGAAACAACCACATGAGACCAATCACAGATGCACCTGTTGCATTCCACAGCAGCAGATAACCAATGTTTACATTTTGTTCCTGAGGCCTCTCAGCTTCTCAGGAGAAAAAATCCTAAGGAAAGGATTTTTCAGAAAATACCATGGCTACATTATATTATTCAGAATGTTATTGTCTGGAAGTTTAGGTGGTCATACGGTTTTCTGCTAGAGGAACACTCTGAATATCTGAGTAAAAATGATTGTACGGGCACTGGATGGCTGTTTTAATGATATCCTTATTTTATGAACAGGTCATTTGTGTTCATGATGTCTCCTCCATCTACCGGGTTCCTCTGCTGCTGGAGGAGCAGGGAGTTGTGGATTACTTCAGGCACAGGCTGGACCTTCCAATCGAGAGGCAGCCCAGGAGGATGCTCATGAAGTGGAAGGAGATGGCTGACAGGTGAGCTGCACTGCTGGGCACACTGCAGCACACTTCAGCGTTGCTTTCTGTTCTTGGTTGTTGATTTTTTTGAGGTGATGTGTAATTTCCTGTTCTCAAGTGTGTTCTTACATGCTCACATTGTTTTTTTACTTTTGCTCAGAGCCCCATCCAAACTTTGAATGTTTCCAGGGTGGGGAATCCACAGCTGCTGTGGGAGGTTCTTCCCAAAGCATTCATGCTGAACTAACAAAATTTTATTAATGCTTTCAAATGGAGATGAAAATTATGTGTTATCTCAGAGATGTCAGGATTGATGAAACCAAAAATCCTACAGCTACAACTTCTGTTCCTCCTGCTTTGTTTAGCTGAGCCTTAATGCAGTGATGATCCTGCAGTCCCCTTGGAGGTGAAGACAGAAGCTCTGACTGGATTAGAACGTGGAACTCTTTATTCCAACTGGGTTTCTTTTGCTTGCAGGAGCTGCTCTGAACTTCATTCATTAACGTGTTGCTAAAACAACTGAATAGGTGTTGCAGACATCTCTTCACTAAGAATCCTTTCTTAGGATTTTTCCTGCTGAAGCTGAGAAGTTTCAGCAACAAGGTGTAAACAATGGTTATCTGCTGCTCTGGAATGCAACAGGTCTGTCTGTGATTGGCCCATGTTGGATGTTTATAATTAATGCCCAATCAAGGGCTGAGCTATCTCGGACAGAGTCCGAGCCAGCTGCTTTTGTTATTCATTCTTTTCTATTCTTAGCTTAGCTTAACCTTCTGAGGAAACCTTTCCTTCTATTTCTTTTTAGTATAGTTATAATATAGTATATCTATCATAAAATAATAAATCAAGCCTTCTGATCACAGAGTCAACATTCTCGTCTCTTGCCTCATCCAAGAACCCTTGTGACCACTGTCACAAATAGGTTTCAGACAACCTGTGCCAGTGCCTCACCACTCTCATTGTACAAAATTTCATCCTTCTATCTGCTTAAATCCCCCCTCTTTTAGATCAAAACCATCACAACTTGTCCAGGCACAACAGACCCTACTAAAAAGTCTGTCCCCATGTTTCTCATAAATCCTCTTACTGGGAGGCTGCCATAAAGTCTCCTTGGACCTTTTTCTTCTTCAGGCTGAACCACCCCAATTCCCTCAGCCTTCTCTCCATAAAATCCTGTGAGATAAACTTAGTGAGATCCTTATCTTATGTTGGAAGTCTACTGTCTGAGTCAAACCCAGCTTGAAGTTATTAACAGCTGGACAGCTCTGCCCTCCCTTTTTATAAAAAAAACCCTCTCAGTAACATTACAGAGTGTTGAAATCCTTTTGTAGCTGTATGGAGATGTCAGGAGTGTCAAAGAATATCTTTGAGAGTTCTTTCAGGTAAGTGAGACAAGTGTTTGGTACCTGTTCTGAGACTCCTTGGACACTAGGTTTTTTCTTGTGAGGAGTAGAATCAGTGTTCATGGGGAGATAGTGAATAGAGTCTTTTCAGAAAGGGCTTGAATGTCAGCTGAAGCCTTAAATATGTTTGTTCTTATAAGAAATTAATTTTCAAGATCTAGGTGCTTTCCTTGATTTCTGTGCCTGACATAAGCCCTGTCATTAACATTTCCTTTTGGTGGGGAATGTCCTTGTCACCAGCTGGGCTGAAGGTATTTAGCAGTTCTGAGAGGAACTTTAAGCAAACTCTTGGCTGTGGCCAGGAATGCTGTGTGAATCCTGTGCTGCCAGGTGCTGGGGATTGAAAGTGGAGGCAGCACAGCCTTAGGGCTGCAGAAATGCTTTCTGTGTTTGGAGCTGCTGATATGAGCTCAGCAGCAGCGTGGGAAGATGCTGTGCAGTACAAACATACACCAAGCTGTGCTTTGATCCTCTCCTAGGAGTTCAGTGCAGCCTTTGAATCTAATACAGCTTCCTGAAAAGGCAGTTTGGATCTGCTCAGAATGGCTTTTCATCATCAGGAGAGATGGGCTGATTTATATGTGGCTTTCTGCAACTGTTTTCCTCAGTCATTGTTCTGGTTTTGATCTTGCTTTGATGTTTCTAAATCATAATTATTGCAAAAGGTCACTCTTGTAAAGACGTCAGCTCTGCTGGACACACTTAGGAGAACAGGAAGAGTTTGTTTGTTCCTTGGAAAGCTGAACAGAATGGAAGATTCCATCCCTCTCCTGTTACTGCTGGAATAACCTGTGTGCTCTGGTGTTCTGTAGGTACGACCGTCTGCTTGAAACGTGTTCCATTGCACTGGTGGGCAAATACACCAAATTTTCTGACTCCTATGCATCTGTCATCAAAGCCCTGGAGCACTCTGCCCTGGCCATCAACCACAAGCTTGACATTAAGGTAGGAGTGGGTCTGTGTGTGGGGAAAAAACTCCACCCATCCTGCTTCCACCTACAGTGCTGCCCGTCCTAATTCAGATTTTCACAAACCCATAGACAGAAAGGGAGAAGTGATTCAGCCAGTGAACATCCAAACTATCCTTGCATCAAAACAGCTGTTTTCATTATAACAGCATTAAAACAACTGTTATCAGGCCTAAACCAGCTTCAGAACAAACCAGCTTCAGAACAAACCAGCTTCAGAACAAACCAGCCTGTTCTCCTGTGAGCTGGAGTGGATGGAAACTCCTCAGTGTTGTGTGCTGAGCTGTGACAGTGGTGGATGGATTGGAAGGGGGCACTCTCCGCTCTCATTTCTCTGACACTTGTTGCAAGTGATTCTTTTTGTTGTTTTACCTTTTTTGTTGCTGTTAACATTGTGGTACTCAGGTTTTATGATGCTCCTGCCTCAGGCTTTACTAAGGTTTTCATGCTGGTTTGGATGCACAGATGCTTTCAGGGGTCTTGGTCATAGCTGGATGCTCTGAAGAAGTGAAATATGAATTCTACCTGTTGCTAGAAATTTTATTTTCATTTCAATAGGTTTCTAAATGCCCAGCAGTCCCATGATGTCAGTGAGTCATGGAAATAGGTGATTGCTTTTTAACAGTACTGATCCAGCTCAGGGTTTCCTTTCAACTTCCAAAATCAGTAGAGGTGAAAATAAGCAAAACAAGACTGGTAAAGTGCAAACCCTGCACGTGGATCTGTGGGTATTCCCTGGCACAGCTGTGTCTGAGTGGTTCAGAAGTGAAGTGAGCTCTGTGCAGGGAGATCTTGTGCTGAAGAACTGAGTAGCTCTAGTTAGTTAAAGAACTGATTGGTAGTTTTGCAACTTCCAAAAACCAAACAAAAAAAGAAGGACAAAATGGTTCTTTTAAAGGGTTAGCAGCCTGCCAGAACATCCAGAAGTTCAGAGGTACTGGAATGCTGGAGATGAGAAAATGGAAAAATTGCAGGGTTTTTTCCCATTGTCATAACACCCTTTAATTACAGCAGCCTGTGTTTCACCAGAGCCTATTTCTTTTGCAATGCTTCTTGAAGGAGATGTTTATTTGATGAGAAAAGGATAGTTTTTTTGCTCTCTGTGTGGTGGTTTGTGTCTGCACAGCCCCATGTTCCCACCTTGCTGTGCTGCATTCACACCTCACATTGAACATTACAGGCTGGGGCTCAGGGACTTGGTGTAAGTCACAGCAGGGCTGCAGAGAGGGGAGCACACAGAAATCAGGGGTTCTGTTTGTGCACCAAGAGCAGGCTGGTGAGGAAAGGAGTTTTGTTGGCTAACAGATGGGAAATCAGCCCAGAAAAAAACTAAAGGATCAATTAGGAAACAAATCCAGAGCTGTCCAGGAGGAATTGTGCTGTCTTAATTTAATGAGAGTTCAGGAAGTCCTGTACACTCTGGTGGCAATATCTCATCATCCTTTTTTTGGATTTCTTCCCAGTACATTGACTCTGCTGACTTGGAGCCAGACACTCTGCAGGAGGAGCCTGTCAGGTACCACGAGGCGTGGCAGAAGCTCTGTGGTGCTGAGTAAGTTCTGCTGTGACCCTTTCCTTGGAGAATGTCTGATAAAACCTGTTTTCAGCACACTCTGACAAGGCCCCAGACACCTCTCAGGGACATTGAGGATAAGGTGGTAAATGGAGAATTGTTAATAAGTGAGGGAGGTGGGGGAAATTATCTTGGTGATGAGGATATGCACACCTGCATGATCAGGTGGAAACAGGAGATCAGGAGGAAGGAAAGGTACTGGTGCAGCCAGACTGAGAATGGAAGGTGTAAATGGGGTACCAAGTTCTTCAGAAATAGTGTGAGAGGGAGAAAAGCATTAGTATGCAGAGGAGTGCCAAGAATTAGCACAAAACCAAGAAATAGTGGGGCCTTTTACCCCTCAGGGCAGCAGGATTTGTGTGAGAACAGAATAAAGAACCTCCTGCAGAGTTTGGTGTTAGGACAGCCTGACACTGTAGCCAGGGGTTTCCTCAGCATGGGCCTGGCTGGGTGATGTGTTTGCAAACATGTTTGGGGCAGGGTGTGTGAATCCCACAGCATGAACCATTTCAGCATGGTAACCTGTGAGATATTTGGGATCTCTCTTTGGGAAGGTAAAATTGGCGTTTATGAAATATTTCCCCCTCTTTATGTGACAGCTCATGTGAAAACTGCTGCAGCCAGGCCTTGCCACGTGGCTATTTCAGAGCCCTTTTCAGGGGAGAGAGGTCTTCCAAGGCCAGGATTTTATGGGATGGGGTGATTTGTGGGTGTGTGGTTTGGGGCAGCCATGCTGAATGGAATCTCTTCATCCTCATGCAGTGGAGTTCTGGTTCCTGGTGGATTTGGTGTTCGAGGGACAGAAGGCAAAATTCAAGCTATTTCCTGGGCAAGGAAACAGAAAAAACCCTTTTTAGGTGAGAAACATGTTTCATCCATAAGAAGAAATAAAGGAAGTTGAAGGACAGCTGTACTGGTCTGCAGCAGGAGCTGCCCTGATCTTCGCTGGTGTGTGGGATGAGCAGTTTTGCAGGCAGTGATCTGTGCTCAGCTGAGCAGGGAGTGCAGCCTCACCCTGCTTAGCTCTGAAGTGGTCAGAGCTGGCTGGGTTGGCTGACAGGGAGTCTGTAATGAGGGGATTGCAGGCTGGGGATGTTTCAGATCGGGCTGTGGTGATCTTGGCCCCAAGAAATACAAGACTGCATTTCAGTGAAGTGTCTGGTGAGAGACTGGAGTATGAGCAGAGGGGATGGGAAAGGGAGGGAAATAAAGCTTGTCAGGACTACAGAGCCCTAAATCCCAGTCAAAGATCTGCCTCTGACTCAGGATGCTCTGTGAGGGTGTGTGTGCTTTGCAGCAGGGCTCAGAGGTCCTTGTCCTGACCTGATCCATGTCCTGCCTGTCCTTCCACAGGAGTCTGTCTGGGAATGCAGCTGGCAGTGGTGGAGTTTGCTCGCAGTGTCCTTGGTTGGAGAGGTAATGGCACAAAACCCTTCCTGCCTTTGGTCATTTCTGGGGTTGCTTGAGTAATAGATGTGATTTTTTTTTAGATACCTGTGATTTTAAGTTTTTCATAAGTCAGTTTAATTTTTTACCTAGACCTGTAAAAATCCCTATCTCTTTTGCTAATTCGAAGTAAAAAGAGCAATTCCCTTGCCCTATTTAGATAAAAATTAAAGGAGTAAGTCATGCTGATAATGACAGATAGCTTCCTATTGCTCAACATGAGGTTCTTGGCTCCTGAATGAAACACCTTGGTGGCTTACATGTGCCAAATTCCCACTGCAGCCAGTGGCAATGAAGCTCAAAAAGCAGTTCAGCCAGCAGTTGCAGCTCCTTCAGTGAGTGGAGTTATCTTCTGAACTCCTCTGCTTGGATTGAGCAGGTCCCTGTTAACAGAACTCCCTTCAGAGGGCGATAAATTGAGTTCTTAGCCTCTTTGATTCTCTCCAGTAATGAGGGGGAGGAAAAAGAAGTTCTTCAGACCATTGTTCTCCTTTCCCCCTCCCTGCCTTTATTTCTGTATTTGAAGCTGTGGAATGTGTGTTTTTCCTGGATGAGGGTGGGTTATCCTCCAGCTGCAGCCCTTGAAATAGATACTGAACAGTGCTGGCAGCCCTGTTCCTGCTGCCTGGGGTGTTCTGTGCCTGAGGAGGGGCTCAGCACAGCTGGGGATGAGGAGCAGCTGGCCCTGGGGCAGCTCCTGGAGGTGGTGCCATGGTGTGAGCCACTCTGTGTTCTGACTGCTGAATGTTACATTGCAGATGCCAACTCAACAGAGTTTGACCCCAAAACTTCTCATCCAGTGGTGAGTTTATGGTGATTTACTTGTGATATTTCCGGCACATCCCTGGGCATGATTGCCAGGAGAAGCTGTGGCTGCCCCTGGATCCCTCAGAGTTGGACAGGGCTTGGAGCAGCCTGGGACACTGTGGGAGGTGTCCCTGCCATGGCAGGAGTGGCACTGGATGAGCTTTAAGGTTCCTTCCAACTTGAACTGTTGTATGATAGCTCCAGACAGACCTGAATTCCTGGGAGCATTTGTGGAAGGCTCTGTGTTTCTGGTCCAGAGTCCACCATAATGATTGGTTTCTGCTGTAATTTAAAATGCTACTCAAAGTGAGGAAGTTATCAAAAAGCAGCTTACGATGATTTATCAGAGAGTGAGCAAGGCTAATTTGGGGGTTTTGTTTCCATAAATTTGTTTGTTTAAGATGCAGTTCAATAAACAGCACAGTATTGGTGTGTGCAATCTGTGTGAGCTCTGACTGAGGCCATTTCCTCTGTGGAAGGTTCCTGAATATCCACAAACCTCCCATAGGTACTGAACAGCTCAGCCAGCTATCCTAGTTCATCTGTTGGTCTGCCTTGTCAAGTCAGTGTTCCTTGGGCTGGTTTCCTTGGTTTTTTGCATGAATGTTGGTGGGATTTTTTTCTCCTTTTATGTGTCAGAGTTTGCCTGTTATTGTTATTCCTCCCTGATTCTCATCTCCCTCTGAATTCTTTCCACAGGTCATAGACATGCCAGAACATAATCCTGGGCAAATGGGTGGGACAATGAGGCTTGGCAAGAGGAGGACACTCTTCCAAACCAAGAATTCAATCATGAGTAAGGCCCTTCTTGCCTCTTCTGGAAATGTTTCCTGGGAAAGGCTTGGGGAGGGGACACCTGGGGATGTTGAAGCATCCCTGAATGGCAGCTGTTCACAGACTGTTCTGGTGGGGAATGGGCATCAGGGACTTTAATTCCCTCAGAAGTGGCAGATTCTGAAGGATGCTGATCAAGTGAATGTGTTAAAAGCTGTGATCACTGCTCTAAGGAATATTTTACTTCTGCTGCAGGGAAGCTGTATGGAGATCATGATTTCTTGGAAGAGAGACACAGACACAGATTTGAGGTAAAAAGGCTCAAAGGTAGGTATTGAGCTTTCCTGTGTAATCCAGACACAAGAGATCATGGCTTGTCTTACTTCTGATTTTCTAGGTCAATCCAGAACTGAAGAAGTGTTTTGAAGAGCAAGGTCTGAAGTTTGTGGGGCAGGATGAGGAGGGAGAGCGGATGGAAGTGGTTGAGCTGGAAGGTGAGTCCTTAGGCAGTTGGTTTGTGTGTGGGATGGACAAGGGGAAGTGTTTGGAGGGTAATGGAGCAGCTTTTCATATGTGACCCATTCAGACTGTCTCGATTCCATCCATCAAATGGTGGTAAAAATAAAATCCCATGTCCCTCTCCATTTATGGACAAAAATGGAAATGACACTTCCCCATCATCAGGGCTTCAACATAATGAGGATTTCACCTGCAGCTCAGCCCCAAGCTTGAGAGACTTGACATGAATGTTTTGTTTGTTCTTCTCAGACCATCCTTTCTTCGTTGGTGTTCAGTATCACCCCGAGTTCCTCTCCAGGCCCATCAAGCCATCACCTCCATACTTTGGGCTCCTCCTGGCATCTGCAGGGAGACTCACCCACTACCTGCAGAAGGGCTGCAGGCTCTCCCCCAGGTGGGTTTCAGACACACCCCAGTCAGAGCTGTCACAGGACAGTGCTGCTTCCTGCAGGATAACCCAGAGCATCCTCCTGGCACAGAGCTCCTGGGGATAACTTGGTATTGCACCTCCCTTCTTTCAACTCTTCTTTTGAAAGCTCACCTCTGGTGTGTTGGGGCTGATTGTGGGGCCACAGAGCTGTCCTGCAGAGAGGCCCTGCCTTCAGGGAGAGGATCTGCAGCCTTGTGCTGTCAGTCAGGCTCTTTGGGGAAACTGAGGTTGGGCCTGCTCTTTTACCTGACTGGAGACCTCGTGGGCTTTTCCCTGCATTCCTCAGACAAGTCCCACGTACAGGCTGGTCCATGAGAAACTTGTTCCTGTTGCTGGTTTAAAGAACAGACCATGGTGGTTGCAGCCTCTTATTTTTTTTTCTGCTGACTGCAGCTTTCTTTGTTTCAGTTTGCAAAGCAAGTGGTGTTTTAGGTGGATGTAATGGTGCAGTTATTTGGTGCTGCTGTTCCCCAGTGCCTGCAATTCCCTTTGACACTGAGGACTGTGCAACAAATAACAACCATTTGCTACTGACCTGTTCTCCTCCTCACAGAGAACACTGAGGGGTTGCTGATAGGCACTAAACAAAAACCAGACCAAATGCTGAGGACAATTAGCAGTGCCTTTATCAAACCCAGGCAAATGCAATGCCAAAAATAAAGTGTTGGCTTTGTGGGCTGAGCTGCAGAGCAGCTGCACCACGGGATTCCTGTGTTGGTGTCAACATCACAGTGCTCAGGTGTGGTCCAGAGGAGTTTTGTGTGTGAGGCACTCTCATTTCAGTGCCTCCAAGGATGGAGGGATATTTTAACTCTCTGCTTTTGCACATTTGAGTTTGAAATTGCTCCTTGCAGCACAGGAGCTGAAGTTTTCCCTGTGCTGCAGCATCCCACATTAATTAATCTGTCCTTAAAGCACTTGTGCTCCCTAATCCCAAATCCTTTACTCCTGCAGGGACACCTACAGTGACCGGAGTGGCAGCAGCTCTCCTGACCTGGAGATGACAGAGCTGAAGTTCCCTTCAGCAAACCACGACTGATTCCTGGTAATGTTTCATGACCTCAGCTTCTTCCTTTGGGAAAAAAAAATTCTTGGCCAGTGTTTGCTCCTGACAACTGATTCCCACATTATTTGGTAGGAAGCTGGGGCACCATGAGATGTGCTGGAGCTCACAGTTTAGATGTGTTAGCGCAGTTTAGATCTGTTCCAGCTGTGCTGAGGGCTGGGTGCTGCTTCTGTGTAACAGCTGGGGATGGGTGTCCCCTTAGCAAAGTGACACACAATAAAATACAAATACACACAGAGGAATTTGGGGTTAGATTTGCATAAAAGCACCAGTGGTGCACACACACCTGGAAATAGGGGCAGTGCTGCACAAGGGTTCCTGGGTTTAGGAAATTCAATATTTTGCAGTCCCTCACCACAGTAAAAGAACATCTCGGAAGTATCCATTGTGTCCATCTCCTGGGACAGCATTTCCTGTCAGACCTAGGGTTCAAGCTCTGCTCTGTAAGGGCTGCAGGTCTTACAGGGATGTGGAAACTGGATGTAAACAGTCCTGGGAAGGAGAAGACACTAAAACTGGCACTCAGACTGCACCAGCAAAACAGGCAGAGTTTGCATTTGCATCCTCCCTCTGTGGAGTGGGTGATCACAGATGTGACACCTGCCCCTGCTCTGGCTGGTTTGTGAGGGGGTTTTGCAGGAGCTGAGCAGCATCTGCACACCCCTGTGGGTTTGTGGGCTCCAGTGCTGAGTGCCAGGGCACTGGAGAGATCCAGCCCCTTCCCTGCTCCCCCTTTCAGAGTGACCTGCAGGGGGAAGCAGGCTCAGCCCCAATCTGTCACAGGAGTGCTCCCCATCCCTCGGCACTGCACTGGGACCAGATGGTATTGCTGGTTTGGGCTGTTCCACAACACCAGCAGCTGAAGAATTCTCCCTGTAATGTTGATCCTAAAGATCCTCTGAGCCTTGGTCTCACTGGCAGTATCCCCTGTGTTCCCTAATGTGGCAGCTCTGGTGGCTTGGAGGCTGTCCCCACATGGGGAGGGTGGCAGTGTCCCTGGGCTTTGTGTCAGCCCAGCTCCCTTAGGGCTGCAGCACAGTGAAAATGCTGCTTTGGGCAGGGTTCAGTGCTGGCTGAGCTGTGCTCACTCCCTGTGCTCTGTGTGGAAGGGGCCATGCCCAGGGGAGCAGTTCAGTGCCTTTGGAGGTGCCCCAGTGCCCCTGTGGAGCTGGGACACCCCTGAGCTGGGCACAGGGCTCTGGCCAGGGCCCACCTGTGGCTCTTCCCTGTCAGTAATTCCTGCTCCTTTTCTCTCTCCAGGTGTGTCCTTGCTGCAGAGAGGAGTCTCCTTGAGGTTTTCCAGGTGTTCTTACAGCAGTAGCTTCAACACCCTCAGCTTTGGGCTTTCCTAACTTATGGGTTTATAATTTTTGTTCTGAGATCCTGTCCCTTTTTTCCTCAGCTCTTCTGTCCTTCCTTTATTTTCTCTATAGATCTTGGTTATTTGTGGAGGAGAGTTCACAGAGGCCCCTCCAACTTCCTTCAGTTGCACCAGCTTGGAGGTCAAAGCAAGCTGGGTGTGGGATTTGCTGTGTTGAGGGGAATCCCATGGCACAAGTCCTGCCCAGTGCAGGCAGTGCTTGGCACCAGGGTGCCTTGGGCACTGACAGTGGAGCTGCTTTCTCCAGTCTTTCTGCTCCCTCCTCAGTCTTTACTTGTGAAATTATGGATGGCACAAGATTTTGGGGGCTGGCTTAATGCCTGAGCTGGGCTGTGCTGCAGAGAGGGCTCTGGGCAGCTTCATGCAGCCTTTTTGGGTTGTTGGTTTTTTTTTTTTTTTTTTTTTTTTCAGTAGCATTTGCAAACCTTTGGCACTGGTGCTCTTGGTGCATTCATTGTCAGTATGAATTTGTAACCAGGAAGATCCTCCTGGAACAGTGTTACTCTGGAACATGCTCAGCTCTGGCTGAGGTGTCGCTGCAGGGATGTGATGAACTGGGATCAGGCTGGGGGGCCAGGAGAACAAAACTGCCAGGGAACCCTGACCTGAGGGGTCCCTGTGAGCCCTCCCTGTGCTCCTGGAGCTGCTCCTGGGGCTGGGAAACTCTGACCCCTTGCATCAAGGGGGAGGTGAGCACAGAGTGAACCACTGAACCACTTCCACTGCTGCCTTGAACTGTGTCCCTGGCCTGGGACACAGCAGCTCCTGGTGCTTTTTCATGGATTTGAAGTGGAGCCTTTTTGTTGCCTTTTTGTCCTCACTGGAGTCGTGTCCTGGGCTCCTGCAATGGGAGCCCTTCTCCTCCAAGGGCTGTTCCTGAGGGAGGGGCTCACCACCCTTGCCTTGGTGTTGCTGTCCAGCTCTGTGGGGCTGAACTGCCTCGGTTCCCTGCCCTGTGTGGCCCTTGATTGAGGAGAAAGGAAGGAAAGCATCTCCCTTGTCTGATGTGGCACACTCGGACTTCAGCAGCTCTGTGGAGTTTGGGAGAGCTGCACGGTCAGACCTGGCTGAGCCACAAAACCAAGCCCTGTCCTGTCCCTCCCCAGTGATCTCCTCCCCAGCCCCCCCTGCTTTAGTCCTCATTTGTTTTAAATATTCCCTGTAGAGCTGCTGTGAGCCTGAAGAGCTTGGAGCATTCCTCATGTGCCAGTTCCAGCTGTTGGGCAGGAATTCTCGAGTTGCAGTGCTCTGCTGCTGCCCAGTCCTGCCCTGGGGCCTGGCCACCCTGGGACAGGGTGAGATCCTCCCTCAGCTGCAGCACAACTGTGGTTTTTTCTCCTGAAATGTTTGTTTTGGCCAAAACTGTGCAACTGACTCGGTCATTAAATGCTCATTTGTAATAAACTGAGTGGGGAGCCCTGAGCCTGCTCTGTTCTGCCTGCTTGGAGGGAGGGAAGGGAAGGACTGAAGCACAAAAGTGCCCAATCTTGAATTAATCCCCTCTAAGCTAGCAAAAACTTGTGAGCTGTATTCACAGTGGGTTTAGACACGGAGCTCCAAAGTCTGAAGTTACTGGGCTTCCTTCCAGCCCTGGAGAAACCTGGGCACCCTGGGCTGAGCCTGCAGGCATTGCAGGGCAGGAAAAGGTTTCCAGCTTTGAGCTGCCCCAGGAGGGTTTGTCCCACCCTGTCTTCCACAGCTGGGAGTGTTTCTTGCCCGGTACAGGACATGCAGGGCTGTGCACAGCCCAGAGCTGTGTCCATGGGGTGATGTGGGGCTGTCACTGCCACCACTCTGCTGTCCCCAGAGCAGCCTCAGCCCTGGCTCTGGGCTCAGGAACAACACTGGGACAGGTCCTGGGAGCAGCCTCACCCAAGGGCAGCCCGTGGTTCAGGGAGGATGGGATGTGCTTCCCTGGCCTCACAAATCCCCCCCAGCCCCACCCTGGCCCCGCTGTCCCTCCCTGCCCGGGGCACCCCAGAGTCAGTCCCTGGGCTCAGTGCCCGGGCTCAGGCTGGCGCTGCCATCAGTGCACAAACCACAGGGAGGAACTTGGTATCCTTTTATTTATAAACAAATCAACGTAAAATAAGTGCAGAGGAAAGCACGGGCTGCCCCTCAGGGCAGGGGCATGCCGAGGGCCTGTGAGCAGCCCCGGCCCCGTGAGCAGCACAGGCTGCGCTACAGGACAAAAGCCATTTTGCCTTTTTATTACTTCGGGGTTTGGGGTATTTTTTCTTTTGTTTTTTTTTTTCAACTTTGCCCCTTAGGGGTAAACCTGACTCAGTGCAAGAGCCTGGAGGGTTGGTCACCACAGGGGCCCGTCCTGCTGCTGGCCAGGCCCTCGAGGCTGCAGGGGAGGCCGTGAGCTGCGGCTCCAATGCAGAGGCTGAGCTGGGACAGGAGAGGGAAGTGCTTGGAGTGGAGATTCTGTCCCAGCCCTTTGGTCACTGCAGAGGGAGTGTGCTGAGGTGTGTGTGGGCACACGCTGGGGTGTGCTGGCACCATCAGCCCTGTCCTGCCAGCCCTGTCCCAGCTCAGGCCAGGCTGGTGCCAGTGCTGCTCCAGGGTCTGGGCAGCCCCGAGCTGGCAGCTGCTGTCAGGGGACACTGCGGTGGCACAGCTGGTGGCTCCACTCTGACACTCCTCATACAGCTGCAGAAACCTGTCTGGGACCATGGGAAGCACTCAAGTGCCATAAAAAATAAATACATTAAACTGCCTGAGACCAATAGGTGCCTCGGGAAGGACAAAGTCCTCACAGCCCTCACAAAGCCCTCACAGGAAGAGCGATGCCAGGACAGGTCACCATCCTGGGATGCTCTGGCCAGACCCAAAACCCTCACACACGCTGAGCTGGGACAGACCAAAACTCTATAGAGGAGCAGCAGTGCCCCTGGGAAGACAAACCTTAGCAGCTCTGGCTAAAAACCACCAAGAGCTGCAAGTTCAACACAGGTAGAAAAATCATCTCATCGTTTGAAACAGACAATTCCTTAGTAAAAAAAAAAATAAAATCCAAATTAAAAAAAAATTAAAAAAAAAGGCGAGAAGGATCAGCTGAGTCCTGCAGCATCCAGGCAGCCTCCAACACCAGCCCAGGCCCATCTGTGCCAGGGGCACGACAGGCCCAGCCCTGCTCAGCTCTCCCAGCTCTCTCCATGCTCCCACACGGCCTCCCCAGTCTGGAATAAATACAAAGGCCTGCACCCCCAGCCCAGTGTGCCCAGCTGGAGCCAGCTCAGGAGCTGGGGGCAGGCAGAGCTGGGTGGATGGGCTCCCCCAGTTTGGAGACAGGGCTGGCTGGTCAAGGCTCTGAGCTCGCTGTGGTGCCCCGGGGCTGAGGGCAGGCGGGGGGCACCGAGCCCCTTGAGGCTGGGCAGGCTCAGTGCCCAGGGGCTGCCCCAGCAGGCCCAGGGAGGAGCTGAGGCAAACACTGGGTCCCCAGGGGCCCTGCTGGAGCTGCTCCATCCCAGGGAAGCAGGACTGTGAGCTCATGGAGAAAGGCTGGCTGGGCAGCAGGGGAGAGACCTCGGCTTCCAACGCCCACAGCTCGAGTCTGGTGCAGAGCCCGGCTGTGCCAATGCCCACAGCTCGAGTCTGGTGCAGAGCCCGGCTGTGCCGAGCTCCTGCAGAGCCCGGCTGTCAGCCTGCTCGAGTCTGGTGCAGAGCCCGGCTGTGCCGAGGGCCCGGCCGGCGTCGGGAGTGTCCGTCTGTCTGTCTGCTGCGGCGGAGGCCCGGCCGGCGTCGGGAGTGTCCGTCTGTCTGTCTGCTGCGGCGGAAGGGGG
Source organism: Diglossa brunneiventris (assembly GCA_019023105.1). Lineage (NCBI taxonomy): Eukaryota > Metazoa > Chordata > Aves > Passeriformes > Thraupidae > Diglossa > Diglossa brunneiventris. The sequence goes on from CM032375.1 coordinate 4,739,464, forward strand.
TGTGTGCATGCGAACCTGTGGCAGGTGAGCGCGGGTGGGGCGGCCGGGAGCGGAGCTTCCAGGATCCATCCTGCCAGGAGTCCTCTCAGAACTTGCCTTGCTTTAGCTTGTCGATGTGGTAGGTGAGCTTCAGGGCCGGCCCCAGCTTCAGCCCCATGTACTTCATCATCATGTCACTGCGCAGCAGCAGCAGGGCCTTCCCGTCGATCTCCTGCAAGGATCAACCACAGAGCTTGTGATGGCTCCTGAGAGCCCCAGCCCTGCCTGAGCCAGGCCCAAAATGCAACAGCAGGGCTGGGTGAGAGAGCCCTGCTCTGCAGCAACCCAGCAGGGATGTCCCAGTATGGACACCCCAGCATGGAGACCCCAGTATGGATGGACACCCCAGTATGGACATCCCAGTATGGAGACTCCAGCATGGACATCCCAGCATAGAGATTCCAGTATGGACTCCAGTATGGAGACCCCAGTATGGAGACCCCAGTATGGACATCCCAGCATGGAGACCTCAGTATGTTCACCCCAGTATGGACACCCAAGTATTGACATCCCAGCTTGGACACTCCAGTATGGACATCCCAGCATGGAGACCCCAGCATGGACAGCACAGGTAGCCCCACATCCACTCTGAAAAGTCTGCACTGTGGGCTCTGTGGGATCAGTTATTGGGTTAAAATGGAAAATAATCCAGGTGTCAGTTCTTAATTGGAGAGTTTAGTTTTAAAAGACCTTGTAACCAGAGATTGTTGGCCATTTTGTGCCTTCTAATGAAAAGCTGCCCAACTCACAGTAGTGAGACTGTTTTACTGATAAGAAATAATAAACACCTGAGTCCAAACATGAACTACTGTCTCAAGTGCCTTCAATCCAGACCCAGAGAAACCCAAAACTGGTACCCCCACACATCTGGCCTGAAGTGCTGCCATGTTCTGAGTCTCGTGGATTTTGTTGGAGTCGTTTGCCCCCTCCCAGATGTAGCACACCCCCAAACACACCCAGAGCTCTGCACATGAACCCCAAACACACCCAGAGCTCTGTACATGAACCCCAAACACAGAGAGCTCTGCACATGAACCCCAAACACACAGAGCTTTGTACATGAACCCAAACACACACACCCAGAGCTCTGTACACAACCCAAACACACAGAGCTCTGTACATGAACCCCAAACACCCCCCAGCTCTGCACACAAACACCCCAAACCCCCCCAGCTCTGCACACAAACCCCAAACACACCCACAGCTCTGCACACAAACCCCAAACCCCCCCAGCTCTGCACACAAACCCCAAAGCCCCCCAGCTCTGCACACTCACGTGTTTTCGGAAGAGGTCGGCGTGGGGGCCCAGCTGCGGGTCTGCCTCGCAGATGAACTGCATCACCTCCTCCACCGTCCAGGCCGAGGGGTCGCGGCTGCTGAGCCGGGAGCTGTCCCTGGAGCCCGGGTACCTGTCCGAGCCTGGGGAAGCCACAGCTCCGTTACTGGGGCTCCTGGCACCGCCCCAGCCACTCCCCCTCAGCCCACCACTCAGCTCCTCTCCCACAGCAGGGCAGAGACACAGCAAGGGCAACGTCCCAGATCCTTGAGGCGCAGGTCTGGCACCCAAACCTTATTCCCTCTCCTTAGGCCACACTTTTCAGGGCAGCCTTCTATACTGAGCCCTCGTCCCCTCTCTGGAGCCCCACTCCCCTTGTTTGGCCCCAGCTCGCACTCCTCCCTGTCCATGGGCAGACAATTCCCACCTCAGCAGAACGTCCCCTGCCATTCCCACATCTCTCCCAACACCTTGAGCACATTTAACATGGCAAAGCTGGGTTATGTTTTCACTGGCTGCATCTTCTGATGGACTGAACCCACAGGTGACCTCCCAGCCTGAGCTGGCCCAAGTCCTGCTCCCAGCGTGCACAGCCCCTTGTCTCAGCTCTGCCTGAACATCTGTGGGGGAGGCAGCAGCAGCCTGAGCTTTTCAGAGACTTTTACTGATGCCATGCACCTAAAATGACACTATTTGCAACCCCACAAGCTGCAATGAGCAGTTCAGCTCTCCTGCCCCTCTTCCCCCACACAGAAAGGTGCCACTCATGCATCTGCCCATCCTCCCAGCTCCACCAGGCAACTTTTGACTCCCCACCCATTCCCAATCCATCCTTGTGGACTCAGACACCCATTAATCACTTGGACACAGTGCAGCTCCTGCCTGTTCCTTTCTCCCCACTGATCTCCAGGTCCACCCAGTCACCAGCCAAGCAGAAATGTCACCTGTCCACACTGCCACCTGCCAGGTGCCATCACACCGAACAGACCTGGTTGGCTGTGCAGAGCCCAGCCTCTGGTACTTGCTGCAGTCAGAGAGGCGTGACTGGAGTTAGACCAGCCCTTCAGTGCCCCATGTACAGCTGCAGGGCTGTTCTGAGCTCTTACCCCCAGAGCTCAGCCTGCGCAGGGCAGAGCTGCTGCCCTGGCTGAGGCTGGAGGGCTGCTGCAGGTGCCTGTATCCTGGCAGGCGAAAGTCTCTGGAGCTCCTGCTGTGGCTGGATGCATTGACAGAGTTCAAGGCAGAGTCCATGGGGTCCAGGCGAGGCTCTAAGGGCCCTGGGAGGCCATCTCCCAGGACAAAGGTTTCACCTGGAATGCACCAAGCTGCAGTTAGTGCACCTGAATGCCACAGCCACGCTCCGTGCGGGGCAGAGCTGCAGCGGCATTGCTGGGTCCAACCCCTGGCTACTCTCAGGGATCAAACCAGGCCCTGCCAGAGCCCTGGCATTCACCAGCTGCCAATGGTGTCACCATCTGCCAGCGCCAGTCCAACCAGTGTCGTGACAATGGTCCCAGACTGGAGCAGCAGCTCCTTTTTTCAGCTACTCTGCTCGTGCCATCACCTGCCCTGGGCCCCTCTGTGGCCAAGGGGCACCTCTGGATGCCAATGGACACAGGACTCACAGACAGGCCTGAACAGAAGGGGAGAAGATGCTCCCTGAGGAGTCACACACTGCACCTCCCCAAGGGCACGGCCCTGCTGCTTGGCAATGGGTGGCAGACACATGCAGAGCAGGAGGGAGCTGTGCCATCGGGGCCAGGCAATGCTCCCACACCCTGCTGCTCCTCTGGCCCCAAAAGCAATGATGAGCTGCCCCAAAAGCTGGTGATGAGCTGCTCATCCCTCCTGGGCTCCTGCTGGGCCCCTTTCCAGCCTAACCACATCAGAGGCCAACTCCCCATACTGGAACACGCACAGGAGGGCCTGGGCCTCTAATACCTCCCCAGGCAGGGTATCAGAGCTCATCTTCTCCAGAAATGCCCTGAATTTGCAGCTGTCCACGGCTCCATTGGGATGGAGGAGCTGAGGAGGCTGTCCAGGGTGACAGGCTGCACTGGCTGAGGCAGCAAGATCCACCTGTGCTGTTACACTGGGACAGCTCCACTGCAGGGCCACCTTTGCAGGTTTGACTGTGGCACAGCTGAGACTCAGCCCAGGTGGTCCTTGTGCCTCATGAGCCACCCTCAAATACCTGTGTTCTTCATGATGAACCACCTGCCCAGGAGGGAAGCAGCTCCCCAGCCAGGGGCACTGCCTGGGCACTGCCAGCACACATGGCTGGGAGCTGCAGCTCCTCCACCACAATCTGAGGGGCCTTGAGGGCAGCTCACAGCAGCTGACAAGGCTGAGGAAGCCTGAGCACTGGCCAGGCCCTGGGATTCTTCCCTGGCACCTCCCAGACTCCAGGAGCAGCAGGTGAAAGCCAGCACAGCCCTGGGATCATGGTGAGGGTGCAGGATCTGCAGCCTGTGAGACCCAGAAGCTGCTGAGATCTTCCCCAGTTCCCTGCTGAGCTGATGCCGATGCTCCAGTGAAGGGAAATGCAGCTGGCCAGAGCCTGGAGTGGTTCCCAAGTGCTGCAGGTGTTGGGTATCACTGACTGGGGCAGCCTCTCCTGGCTGGCTACCCCTCATTCGCTCTGGTTTCTGTCAACTGTGGCACCAGGGATCTTCTGGTCCTGCTGCCTGTGTTTGAGCAGAGATGCAGAGGCCAGCTCAGCTGGTCCAGCCCTGACCTGCCTGGGCTTCACACTGGAAGGACATGAAATGGGAACACCTTGTGTGGCTGCTGGCCAGCCTGGTGTGGGGCTATCACTGGGCAATTGCTGTTCGCACCCCAGCCCCATGTGAGCTATCACTGGGCAATTGCTGTTCCCACTCCAGGGCTTTGGCACTCTGCACTGGAGGCACTGCTGCCTTTGTTTGCTTTTGGGCCTCTGGGAGTTGCCCAGAAACAGCAGCACAGCCTTAAAATCTCCTGTACAACCTGCTGGTGTGGACTGGTGTTACCCCTGTGACCTGTCCTGTGCTGGCCCTTTTGTCTCTTCCTGCATGGGCAGGTGTGTTCTCACCTGCTCTGCATGCATAAAAAATGGTTTGCTGACTCATGGCTATTCCTGAATAACTTCAAACCCCTCCTGCACTCCCACCATTGCATTTCAGCCCCAGATTGGATGAAAAGCAGAGCTTGGCTGCCCTGGCCTGGCCTGCTGGAGATCCCTGCCCAGCCAGAGCCACTTGTGGGTGTCACTTACACCAGTGGGTTTTCACTGTAGCTGCTTCAAACTACATTTGGTGTCCTCCTCAACAGGACAGTTCTGTTTGAACCCCAAACCCCTTCCCACCAAACATCTGGGGAAGGGTGCTGACTGCCAGGGAAGGACAGGGCAGGAGAGGGTGAGTGGGCACAGCCCTCTGAGCTGTCACAGGACAGCGCTGTGGGCATGGGAACAGGTCCAAGCTGTGCATCTCAGCCTTGCAAGGAATCCCAGCACCTTCTGGGGTGACAGAGAGCTTCAGCTGGCCAGGAAGTCCTGGGACACTCACCCAGATGTGCTGGGCCACACAAACACATGTCTGAGTGCTCCCAAAAACCCCAGAGCTCTCAGCACGGATTGGTGTCAGCAGAAGGAATTTCAGGCCCAGTCTGGGAGAGCACATGCACAGGTTCCTGCCAGTGCAAGGCTGAGGATTCAAAATTCACCCTCAGAAATGACTTCACTCAACGATGAACACTGTCATGACAGGAATGAGCTGTGATGCATTCTGCAAACACAAATGTGTGATCCTGTTCTCACAGCTGGTGATCACACACTGAGGGCCACAGGTGAAGCCCTGGGGCACGATGTGCTTTTGCCCAGGAGCTAAAACTGAAGGCACACAGTGATCCCCAGGTTCCCTATCCCTGTACAGGGCAGTGCCTGCTGGGGCTGTAACTCTGCAGCACGCTCAGTGCACGAGGGATTGAGGGTTTTTTCTGAAAATACAAGTACACAGGGAACTTCTCAATGATACCTCCAGGGAAGGAAGGACATGAGGCAAGAGGGGAATGACTGCTGCCCCTGGGAATCATCTGTAGATGAGATACTCCTGCAAATGGCAGGGCACAACTGCACTCAAACCCAGGATCCTTCACCCTTGATAAGCAGAGTGGGAGGAGGAGGTGGCTGATCCTTAGGCAGAGTTCTTTACACACACTGTTAGATTTAACTAAAGGCTGGCAGTTGTAGGGAAACATGCCACAATTAGTGGCCGAGAGGCAGGGAGCAGACAATTAAAGTTTAATTAAACAAATAGTGCTATAGACTCAACAGTGTCATTTTACTGCTAAAACATGGGAGTTTGGCCACAAGCACAAATGTGATTCGCACTACTCCTGAACACCCACTGCTTCCAGCAAGTGATGGGCTGTGAAGGGAGGTCCCCACTGTGCTGGGACTGCAGTGTTTCAGCAAAAAGCCACACAAACTCCACTGGATGCAAGAGGAAAAACAATGTAATATGTGAGATCCCCTTCTCACGTCTCTGCTTCTTGCCAAATGCAGAGTGAATGGAGATGTCCCACTGCTGCTCACAGCCTTCCACATGGCAAAGTGGGATGTGCTCAGGAGCTGCTGTGTGAGACAGAGTTCATTCCCATGAGAAGATGTGCCTTGCTCAAGAAATACTCAATATCTGAGTATTTCAGGTGCATATTCTTAAAATATATCCTCTGAAATGCAAATATTCCTACCTGAACCTCAATTTCATGGTGGAGGAGGATGTATTCATTACAGCTTTTAGCTGTGGGCTAAGAATGAATTTCTAGATGGAATTTGAACCTCACTGCTCCCTGCCTGGATGAAGAACAGAACCAGCCCAAGCTGCTGCAGGAAGGATCACCCCTCACATGCAGACACACTTCCTGCCCACTTGTCTGTGCTCTTCTGGAAAAGGCTGGAGAATTCTGGCAATCAGATGGCACAACCCACTCAAAGTCCAAGGGATAACTGAATAGACTTTGAACCAGACTAAGAATCAATCTTGTAAGAACCTAAAGCAGGCTCCTCCTTGAAATTACCAATTATGGAAGCCTTTTCACTCACAATACAGAGTGGGCAATATTCACCACCCAGCCAAGGCATCTGAACCTTTGGAGCAAACCAGTTCAAGATCAGGCTGAACACTGCATGTCCCACCTGCTGGGGGAGGAGGAGGGGCTGCATCAGTGGGGAATCAAGGAGACCAGCACCCATTTGGAGGTGAGGAACAGAAGGGGCCTCTGGGAACAGTTTTTGATCTGTCAAGATGCTGGAATAGATGAGGCAGTGCCACACACCAGCTCTGTGACAAATGGACAGTTTTAATCCCTGCAGAGGCCACTACAAACTGTCCACCAGAGAGCCATGGAATGGTTTGGGTTGGGAAGGACCTTAAAGCCCATCCAATCCCACCCCCTTCCATGGCAGGGACACCTTCCACTGTCCCAGGTTGCTCCAAGCCCCAGTGTCCACCTGGCCTTGGAAACTTCCAGAGATGGGGCAGCCACAGGTGCTCTGGGCAAATTCAGTGTTAGAGGCAGGGTCAGAGATCCTGCAGAGCACAGGACACAGTGATGGACACAGGCCAAAATCACCCAGCAAAACCAGGGAAATGGGCACTCTAAAGGGACAGCAACAGAGCATGAAGCCACTGAACTGGGAGCCTGCCCAGGAGTCTCCAGCAATTTTTCAGGGGTTTTAGTCACAAAGAATTGTGACTAACACGCTGACAGATTTCACCATCCGTTAATTAAAAGCCCCAGTGAGATTAAATCTTCAGTCTGCATTATGAAGGCTTTGCAGTTCAGAAAAAAATGGGAGTGTATTTATTGAAGATTATTCAGTTCAGGGAGTCCTCCAGCTGCCTGGATCTTCGGGAAATCTCCCACCTGTGCATGCAAGGGTCACCTATGGATGCCACAGCTAGAATAACTGAGTTTATGATAAATGAACTGGGCAAACTTTGCCTCTTCCTGGAAGATGAATTCTGCTGCTGGCTTGCATCCCAGCTGTGAAGGGTTTTAAGTGTCCCTGTGCTTAGTAAAGAATAAAAGTGGTAATTCCTGCTTCTGCACCAGTGGAAGGAGCAGCAGTGTGGGATGGGAATGGTGTGGCTGAGCTGGGGGAGCCAGTGACACCCCCCAGCTGTTCCAGTGAGCAGCAAGAGGAGATCCTGGGAAAGGGCAGCAAGTTCCTGCAAATCAGCATCTGCACAACAGGCTGCAGCAAACCCTCAGGGAAAAAATCCACAAATCAGATTGAGGCAGCTGGGCAGCTTGAGCATTGCCCAGCTGCACAGCAAGGGAAACTAAACCAGATTATACAGTGTGAGATGATGCCTGTCAGGCTTAGAAGGAATTCCTGCTGCATTCCACATGCCTGACACATCAGTGTGGGGAACTGGCTCACCACAGAGCAGCTCATCTGTCAGGACCCAGAACATCCCTCTGGCTGTCCAGGATGGCCAAGACCCCTGCCAGGGGGCTCAGAGACCCTGGCACAGAGCCCAAGACGCCTGTGGGTTTGATTATGACCCCTGGAGCAAATTACCAACCTTGCAGATGAAAATCTGCAAGCCACAACAGTTTAGGTAGAATAATAGTGAAGTTATCATGGGGTGGAAAAGTAGATTTTGGGGTTTCTAGAATGGGGGTTCAGGAGGCAAGATGGAGTGTGTCCAGCCTTTCTCCTTCTTCTTCTTGGCCTCCATCTTCTGCTGTGATGGTGGCACTCACAGATTGGTTTAGAGTAGAAGCTCACTGTCTAACACAGGTGATAGGTGTTGGGAAGTAACTGTAAACATTGTACACGGAGTTTTTAGTATGAAGACATAACACTGCCCTGGGGCAGGCAGAGTGCCTGGAACTGCCCTGCTGGACAAACCTTGGCAGGGCAGGAGAAAAACTTTTATAGATAAGAAACAATAAACAACCTTGAGACTGAGAAATGAAGAGCCCTGACTCCTTCAAGCGCTGGGCGGGGAAAAGAGACTTTTGAACTCCTCTCAGGGTCACTGTGAGCAGCTAAAGATCCCAACACTCATCCACTCCCCTCTGAACACCAAGCACAACCCACGCCAGGGACAAGCAAAGCAGCTCCCTGCAGCCACGCTGGGTGTGGCAGGGCAGGTGTGAGCCTGCAGCAGCCAGGACAGGGCTCTGGGAACGGGCAGCTTTGGGAAGAGACACGCTGTGCTCACCTTCCAAAGGGTGACGGTCATTCTTTGGTAACTTGGGGGAGAGAGGAGCACTGTATGGAGGGGGATCTTGGGAAAAGCGCTTTGTACCCCGGCCTGGTCCCTGCAGAGAGCCGTCTAAGGAACTGCTTCTGTCTAGGAAAAGAGAACAAGCCCTCTTTAGTCACACCTCTGACTGTGGTTAGTTTTTCTTTAAGTGCTGCAAACACTCTGAATCAGAGTTCAGGATGGGCAGGTCTCAGCATCGTGGCAGATCTGGTGCTCTGCCTGAGTTTCCCTGAATTCTGACTTTTACTTTTGCACTCTGCCCAGCAGCCCAGCTCTTGGCACTGACCTCTCATGGAGGCTGGAAACTCTTTGTGTGAGCTGATCCATGCCCAGAGCTGGGTGCTTTCCCTCTCACTCAGGTTTTACTCTCTCTCATGATGACAGTACTGAAACATGGGTGTAGCCATGATATTTTATGAAAAATCCTTTTGCTAAGATTTTTCTCCTGAGAAGCTGAGAGGCCTGAGAAACAAAATGTAAACAATGATTATCTGCTGCTGTAGAATGAGACAGATAGATCTTTGATTGGTCTCATGTGGTTGTTTTTAATTAATGGCCAATCAAAGTCAGTTGGCTCAGACTCTCTGAGAGTCACAAGCTTTTGTTATCATTCCACTTTTTTCCTTGCTAGCCTTCTGATGAAATCATTTCTTCTATTATTTTAGTATAGTTTTAATATAATATATATCATAAAATAATAAATCAGCCTTCTGAAACATGGAGTCAAGATTCTCATCTCTTCCCTCATCCTGGGACCCCTGTGAACACCACCACACATGGGGATTTCTTCAGGGGTGGAGACATCCTGGGAAATGCAGTCTTGCCAGAGTGCCCTGAGCCCTGTGTGCATCACCAGCCTGGGCACCCACCACCTGCTCAAGCTGCAATCCAGCACATCTGGCAGGGCTCAACAGAGCAGAGTTTGCAGGTTTTAGCAGAGAAAAAGGGTGGTGAGAAAACTAACAGAGAATCTTAGCCATGTTTTGCCATATTTCACCCAAATTATTGGCTTAATTCTGTTTCTCCTCATGGCTCATCCCACACAATTCCTGCTGATCCCACTGTCACCTTCCAGATGCACACAACCCTTGGACAACTGGCAAACAAACCTTGGATGATTTGCAACCCCTCTGCCATACCCAGTGCTGGATTAAACCCTACACCCATTTTCAATGTCCCCCCTCCATGGAGCCCCCAGGCACTGTCCCTGCTCCTCTCCAAACTGATCCCAAGGGGGACTCTGCACATCCTGCCCAGCAGACAGGGCACTGCCATGGCACATCCTGCCCCAGGGCACTGTGCCCCAGGCACTGCTGCTCCTCTCCAAACTGATCCCAAGGATGGGACTCTGCACATCCTGCCCAGCAGACAGGGCACTGCCATGGCACTGCCCCAGGCACTGTCCCTGCTGCTCTCCAAACTGATCCCAAGGATGGGACTCTGCACATCCTGCCCAGCAGACAGGGCACTGCCATGGCACTGCCCCAGGCACTGTCCCTGCTGCTCCTCTCCAAACTGATCCCAAGGAAGGGACTGTGCACATCCTGCCCAGCAGACAGGGCACTGCCATGGCACTGCCCCAGGCACTGGCACTGCTGCTCTCCAAACTGATCCCAAGGATGGGACTCTGCACATCCTGCCCAGCAGACAGGGCACTGCCATGGCACTGCCCCAGGCACTGTCCCTGCTCCTCTCCAAACTGATCCCAGGGGACTCTGCACATCCTGCCCAGCAGACAGGGCACTGCCATGGGCTGGGACAGCTCTGCACACACGGGGTCAGTGGGTGGATGGACAAGGAATGGAAGCACTGACACTGATGGGGACAGCAGCCAGGTAAGTGACACAGGGGTGGCAGAGCCTGTCCCAGCTGAGGTGACCCTCCTGCTGCCCCACACAGGCCAGCAGGTGCCAGCTGGGCCCTCCAGCCACCCTGAGAGCTCTGGGGTGGGCACAGAGGGGTGAAATGCTCTGCACAAGTGCCAGGAGCCACCAGCAGCCCAGAGCAGGAGCAGGGGGCAGGAGGGGGGACAGGTATGGTGGGGAGATGCACAATGCCCAACAAACGGAGCTACAGGTGGGGGAAGCACCAGATGGGCACGACTGAGGTGATTAAGGAGAAACACAAGGGTAGAGAAGGTACCTGTTCAATCAATATCCTTCAGGGAAATCAAAGAGCTGCTTGCACTGAGGCCCTGGGACTCCACAGGACCATCACCAAAAATCACTGTGACATTGCCAGAAAAACAAATTCCATCCTCAGGACAATTCCCCCTCACTGCCCAGAGGGCAACACATGCTCTTGGTAATGTCTCTGCACAACCTCCTTCACCCAACAGCCACAGAACCACGACACAGGTGATGCTTTACAAAGGTTTTTTCATCAGGTTTTGGTTTGGGCTTTTTTTTTAAAGTGGTTGATGTGTAATGCAAACACAACAGGTCAGGTTGTAGAAGTTAATTCTAGGAATCAGAAGTGAGGTTGATGTAAATTAATGAGAGGATAAAGCAAAAACAGAATTCTGTTTTTAAAGGAAAAGTTTTAAGAAAATAAAGAAATGGTAATAACAGAGCTGTACTCAGATTATCAGAAATAAAAGGAAAATGTCTTCAGTCCAAAAATGACATAAACCTCATGAATGTGATCATCAAAGATGAAATAATCTGAGAGGGAAGGACCCCAAATGTCAGTGGATAAATGCTCACTTTGGGAAGGATGCTGAGAACAAGCAGATCATTTCCTTGGATAAAAAGGCCCTGCTCAGCATGGAGCTGTGCACCTCAGGATGGGGAGTGCAGGATGAAGGGAGGTTTTCAACTCATTCTGTGCTTTGAGACAGTGCAAAGGCAAAGATGGGCCGGTGTTTCAGCTACAGAGGAACAGAGTGAGGGGACACTGAGCAGAAAGGTGAGGCTTGAGAGAAAAGGAAAGAGGGTTGTGTCCGAATGACAGCACAGCTGGGAGGGATATTTCACCTCCCCTGCCTTGGGGTGAGAGCAGCTCAGCTGCTGTGCCTGGATGTGCTGTGGCCACCCCAGGGCCATCAGCATGGACACCTGTGTGAGCAGTGACAGCCACTCACCTCATCTTGTCAGCCCACTCCTAATTAGGGCTTCTCATTTAGGACAATGCACCTTGCAGAGAGTGCACTGGCACCTCCTGCCTGGCTGCACAGCACACCCACACACCTGGCTCAGGTGTTGGTGCATCTGTGACATCCACCTGCACTCAGTGTGTCAGAAGTTTAAGTCAAACCAACACTGTCTGAGGAGAGCAAAAAGCAGAAAAGATGAACTCCTCGGAGGGCTACAACTGCTCTGCAACTACTTCCAGAGGAAAGAGAACCAAGTTAAGCTAAAAGACAATATTAAGACCAGGATACACAGACACCAAATATGCTGAAAGATTGTAGATTTAGCCTGGATTTATGGGAATCCATAAAAAGTCTTCCCTGGGGGTGGAGAGGCCCTGGCACAGGGTGCCCAGAGCAGCTGTGGCTGCCTCTGGATCCCTGAAGTGTCCCAGGCCAGGCTGGATGGGGTCTGGAGCCACCTGGGATAGTGGAATGTGTCCCTGCCATGGCAGGGAGTGGAATGAGATGAACTTTAAGGTCTCTTCCAACCCAGACCACTCTGGGATTCACTTCCAGCTGCAGCCACGCTGAGCACTGGGGGCAAGGCTCTAAGGATAAAAGAAACAGGACAGAAACTAAAATATCCACCATTGACTAAGTCAGACAACTGAATGTCCTCAAACTGGAGACTTAAGGGTGCAGAGGAAGCCAAGGATGCCAGTGCACCTGAAACTCTGGGTCTGCTGCAGTAAATTCTAACAAGAACTCAGCACTGCGTTACTGGGAGTCACTTGAAATGTGGTGCCAATATTTGAAAAAAAAAGGTGGAAAAAAAGATTTTTACAATAAAATGCCTATGTATGTCCTCAGCAGCACCACAAGGCTTGTGGCAGGCTCTGAAGGAAAGGGCAGGAAACACACAGGGCACATTCTATGGCAGGTGTTCATCAGAGGAGGCCAACCCAACAGCCTCCCTGTGATGGGAAATCCTGATCTATCACATGAGGGAACAGACATCAACCTCATACACCTGGAATTCAGCAAGATGTTACACACAGAGCCCGCTGAGACAGGACATGAATTACCAGGAGCACAGAAATCTGATTTGAGAGGTAAAGCTGTTGGCAGCACACTGAGAAGGAACATGAGACTGGGGGTGAATCTGCCTGAGGATCACCCTTGAGCCCAGGATCATTCAATAACTGTAATTACCTTGGCAGAAATTTAAGAGATTTATCAATGAAATCTGCTGATGTCTTCCCATGTCAGGTCAGACAAAGCAGCATTTAAAATCAGGAAGGAAGGATATATATAGATATATATATGTATATACAGAACCAAGAACCTGCAAGGAGGAAAACCCAGCAGCTAAATCCAGATGTGCACTTGCAGCACTGTCCCATGTGACCTGCAGGTGACACCAGTGGATGAGAAGAACAGTTTGTGTGACCAGGACAGGCTGATCACCACCTGGTACAAGGACACAGCGGCTCAAAGTGACTGCAGAGACATTTCCTGTGACCATGGTGGTGCCAGTGCTGTGGCACCAGGACCCCATGAGCTCCTCCCCAGAGTGCTGGGTAGCACTCTGGACACCCCATGAAGTTTAAGTCAAACCAACACTGTCTGAGGAGAGCAAAAAGCAGAAAAGATGAACTCCTCTGAGGACTACAACTGCTCTGCAACTACTTCCAGAAGAAAGAGAACCCAGTTAAGCTAAAAGACAATATTAAGACCAGGAGACACAGACACCAAGTTGCCCAAGAATAAATTAGGGCTGGAAATTACAACATAGTTTCTAAAATATCAGCATAAAACCCTGCAGCAGTCTCCAATGGAAAAGCAAAATCCACAACACCAGAATAAATCCAAGAAACTCCATGTGCTGTGGTGCTGCAGCAGCAGCAGCCAGGGCTCTGTGGCCCAGAAGGTCCCTCCAGTCCTGTGTTTTCAGACAGCTCCAGGTCCCATCATGTTCATGGTGCTGTGAACAGCATTCAGCTGCCGAGCTCCCTGCAAAGGGCTGCTCCTGATGCACAACTCAGTCTGTTTCTTCTTCTTTCCATTGGACATTTCCATTTCCTCAGGACACTGCTGAGCTAAGGGACACTGCAGACCTTCCCTCTGCCCCAAGCACACACCCCAACTCTCCATGGCACCCCCAGGGTGCTCCTGCAAAGCCACTTTGTCCTGGGAACTCAGACCAGCTCCCAGTCCAAACCAGTGGCTGTTCACTGGAAGAACCAGCCCCATACAACACATTCCTGTCCTGCAGAGGAAACAAGGCAGGACATGCAGAGCTCAAGGTGAGACCACAGCAGCCTTGACATCTGGTGTGACTGAAGGATGTACAACTCCACCCTCATTCCTCCATGACCAGCTCAAACTTCCCAAACCACCAGCACTGTTTCCCTGCCCTCACCAGGAGCACTGTGATGTGTAGATTATCACCTTCGTTCAGGTGCCTGAGAAAGGTGCTACATGAGCAGATGCCCAAGAAGCTCAGAGATCAGGATGAACTGCAGGACTAGGTGCTGTCACACCTCTGACTGTGGTTAATTCTTCTTTAAGTGCTGCAAACACCCAGAATCAGAGCTCAGGATGGGTAGATCACAACATTGTGGCAGATCTGGTGCTCTACCTGAGTTTCCCTGAATTCTGATTTATATTTCTCCACTCTGCCCAGTAGCCAAGTCTTGGCACAGCCATCACTGACCTCTCATGGAGGCTGGAAACTCTGTGTGAGAGCTGATCCATGCCCAGAGCTGGGTGCTTTCCCTCTCTCATGCTGTCTCTCATGATGAGGGTACTGAAACATGGGGATCTTTTCTATTTGAGGGTTCCTCAGGGGAAAGCCTCCAGTCCCAGTAACTACTCATGCTGCTCCTGCCCCTGCATATCCTACAGCTCCTCTGCTCCTGGCCCTGCTGGCTCCAGTTAGCAGGAAGCAGATAATGGGAAGTCCTCTTGCTCTCTAGACTCTGCCAAAGGTGCTTTGTGAGGTGCAATGAACCTTTGTGAGGTGCAATGAAAAGCACTGTGGCATTTGGCTGTTGCTCCTACACCTCATGCTTAGCAACTTCTCTTTAAACAGTTCTTCCTAAGTGCCCATGCTTTTACATTCATACAACTTCTGCTTTTCTTGCCAGAACCATAATTATGCAAAGGATTAACTTTGGAAAGACCTCAAACAACACAACAGCTATTTGCTGACTAGAGGGGGAAGAAAGCAAGACAGGAGAGGAGATCAGCACTTGTCAACCACTAAGAGGGTGCAGACAGCTTTGATCCTCTCCACAACTGACATTCCTGGAGCAGGAGCTCCCCCAGAACCCCAAGACAGCCTGAGGGGCAGCCATCACCCCAGGCCTGCTGCCACTGCCCAGCACAGTGGGGGAACTGCTGGGCTTCTTTTCCACTGTTTCTACTTCAGAGCAGTTTTGCAGCCTGATAATCTGCACAGTGCCATGAGCTGTCTTGTGGGGTGAGCTGGAGCTGCTTCAGCGCCATGCCAAGGAAAACAAAACCACCTCTGCCTCAGATTGAGCATGAGCATCACCCCTGAACAGGCCACCAGGGCTGGATGCCCTGGCTGATGCCGGCAGATCCATGGACAGCGTGGAAACCACTCTGCTTTAATTCATTTCTAATTGCAGTTTACTTGCTGCGTGTTATCACTGCCCCTTCTCCTGCAGTCTTTCACCTGAATTCCTAGCGGCATGAAGTCACCACAATCAGATCACAGGAAGTGGGAAGGACTGGGGGACGAGGGGAGGAGGGGAAGACAAGGAGACAGCACGGATGAACGGAAACCTCCAGCGGAGATGGAAACCAAACTGACAGGCAGAAAATGCAACTGGAACCCTACACAACAAGAGCCCTGTGGGCACGTACACGACACTGGGTGTGATGTAATGAACCCTGGGAGAGGGCTCTGGAACAGGAGCCTGCCTTCTGAGATAGAGATAAAACCTGGGTCCCTACAGTGCCACCCCCCCAGCTCCTACCTGGTAGATACCTGTCGTGGTCGTACTGGTGAGAGCGCTGCATGTGGCTGTTCTGAGTGAAAGGCTGGTTCCCAAAGAGGTTGTCACTGCGCAGATTGTGGCACAGCTTCTCCAGGAAGCGGAGGACGTAGGTGATACTGTTAACTGCTGGCAGGTTCAGAGTGTGCTGTTCCCGATCAAACACAGCTGGAGACAGAAACAAACAGAGCCCAACACGTGAACCCCCCGCCAGGGCGGGAGGCTACGCCCAGGGCCGCACAGGCAGCTCCTGGATCTCAGCATCCTGGGCTCTCAGAGCCAACAAAGCCTTCCTCTGCCAGGGCAGGCCAGGACCAGCCTGCTGCACCCAGCACGGGGCCGGGGGAGCCGCGTCCGAGGGAACGGAAAAGATTCCAGGAGGGGCAGATCCAGCTAGGCACGGGCTTAAAGGAGAAGTAAAACCCGGGGTATTTCTTGTCTTTCCGTGAGGAGCTGTGGAATCCCCCCTGTTGTGGCTCTTCCCAGGGCTGGGGCAGGACTGCTGCCCAGGCTGGTGCCAGCACTGAGCGCTGCCTGCTCCAGCAGCTGTGCCCGCGGGCCATGGGAACTGCTCCGCTCTGAGTCAGCCGCCAGCTGTTGCTTCACTGACACACATGTGTGGCAAGAAAGAGAAGACAGAACTCTTCTGTCTGCCCCTGGCCTGTGGCTGCAGCGAGCTTCAGGACAGACATCTTCCAACGAGAGAATTCTTGCAACAACCTCTCTGGAGGCCAAGTGCTGCGGGCCCGTTCTCACCTGAGATGACCTCTCCCCCGTGGCCTTGTTTTAAGAAGGAGAAGACTGTTTTCTGATGATAAGCACAATCAATGCAGGCCTGTACTGCTTGCTGCAGGACAACAGAAGCTCGAGCTGGTCCAAAATGGTCTGGCAGCTGCTGAACTTTCTTCTTGTCTAGGTGGGGCCCAGTGCTGCCGTTCTTGTTCAAGTAAATGCAAACTGCCAAGATGAGAAATGTGTTTGCTGTTAACCCACTCAAGAAAGCAAGAAACAGATGCCTAAAATCCAACCTGAGAGATGCTGAGATATTAAGACTGTCCAATCACTGACAAAGTGGAATCCACCACGACTGCCTGATTGCATCCTCACAGTGCAGCCACTTCTAGAGGGGAATCTCCTCCAAAATCTTCCTGCCTTATGCTCACCTTCCAAACTGCTGCTGTTTCTCCCATGCTCTCCCCTGCAGTCAGGCTGTAAAGTGGTTTCCATGCCAGCCAGGTAAGGTGGCTGTGATGTTCAGAGGGGAAGAAGGAATGCAGCCCCCACTTTCTAGGGGTTCCCACAGCGTTTCCTTTTTAGGGAAACTGGCTTCTTTAGGTTCCTCTGAAAACTGGCCAATTACATTCTGGGGAAACAGAGGGCCCAGCCCATATCCAGTGCTTGACTCAACATGTCAAAAGCAGCTTTGCATTAGACTTTCCTGACCAGATTCATCCTCAGCTGTAGCAGTGCATAGACTCTTCACTGCTGCTCCTTCTACTCCCCTATTCCCTCCTGTCCCTGTGAGCCTTGATATCCTGGCTGGAGCTGGGCAGATCACAGTCCTTCAGCACCTCCTCTGCCCCAGGGCACAATGGACCACAAATGTATCTGGAGAGCTGTGGAGTCACCAGCATGCAGGGGAAAGGGGTCCTTGCACTCAAGAGGTGGCCTTGCAATCTTCCTACTTCATTATTTCCAATAGAAAGATAAATGAACAGCTGCTCTGGACTCACATGCCTCTCTCAGGCCAGCCTTTCTGGAGTGGTAAGGATTGCTGGTTTACAGGCTTAGGCAGAAATGGGACTCTCTGAGTGTTGCTGCCTGCCTGCTGCAGCTCCTAACTGTGCAATCCTGTCCAGAATGTGGTCCAAGACCCTCCTTACCTGTGGGAGCCTGCATGGCAGAGCTGGGGATTGTAGCAGCGTCCTGGGGCACAGTGCTTGTGTCTGGCTCTGGGGTACTGGTTGTTGGAGAGGTGGGTGCTGGGTTCAGCAATGTCCTAGGTTTCCTCTGCAGAAAAAGAGGAGATATTTCTCCTTTTACCCCTGCTCTCCTTTACCACCATGATCACTACACTCTCTCCTCTGCATCCAACAGACAAGGCACTGTGGAACATGACACATTTCTGATGGTGATGATGGGGTGTCTCAAGAACCTAGTAATCAAAATGTGTGTATTTTACAAACCACAACCCTGAAAAATAACAAGCCTGGGATCTGCCACCTCTGTTTGACTCAGACTAGCCACACACAAAGGACAGGAGAGCTTCTTCTACTTTTTGGCCATCCTGTCATGCTCCCAGCATCTGCCATGCTACTCCACAGCCAATGCACTTCCAAAGACACGGATTCTTGATGGAAATGATCTTTAGGACACAGACATTCTCTACAGCTCTGGGGCTGGGCTCTGAGGACACTCCCAGCCCACACACCCCTCTGCTCTCCTACTTGCTGCAGTCACACAGCCAGAGGCTGAGCCAGACGTGCACAAACACACGCATGCACCAACCCATGGCAGGACCTGCAGCACCTGCTGTTCACCCGCCTGCATCAGCATCAGCTTTTACCTTACTGCCAGGCTTGGGGCCTCTCTTTCTGGGGAATTTCAAAGGCTCCACTGACTTGGAGGGTGTAGGCATGGGGTGGTGGATTAGTGTTTTGGTCGTTCGACCACGCTTCTTCCCTGTTTTGCGACGCCTTTGCCCTTGTTGATGCCCCAAACCAGTCTTTGTGCTACTGTGCATGCTAGGTTTCTCCGAGTTTACTTCGGAGGCAGGTAAAGGGCTCTTTGGAATCACAACTGAAATAAAAAGAGAAAAAGCAAATGTAATTAAATCAGGTGAGAATCAAAACAAGAGCAGCCTCCATCTTTATACACATGGAAAAACTTGGAGAACTCCCAGACCCCTGGGCAGGGGACTGCTCTCCATGCCAGAGTAAAAACCAAACACATGGATCCCCAGCTCAGAACTCGAGCTGGGGGACACTGGGGCTTAACCTGGATGGGCTGAACTCCAGAAGGATCAGGCTTGCAGCCATACCTTCCTTCCTGAAAACAACTGGCACCTACAGCTCTTCCTTCTGCAAGTGGTGACCTGTAAATGGCCATGGAAAAGGCTCTGAGAGCATTCCTGGGGAGGGACCAGCCAAGACCTGTCTGACAGCCACAGAACCAGTGCTGCAAACACTGGAAATCCCCTCTCTCAAGGCTGATGTCAAATCTGTCCCTAAATTCCCAGCAAACTGCAGTGGAAGGGACCAGCTCCATCCTCCTGCCTGCAGGGATTATTGTTCCTGGCCCTGAGCAACAGCTCATCTCTGCTGGACCAGCTGCCCTGCTCCTCCACATACTGCCAGAGGCAGGTGTGCTCCTTCTAATATTCTCACTCTTTCCATCACAAAATCAGGTTTCTGCTGTACTTGCCCACAAATGCCCTAAATTTGTTCAGTCATCTTCCCAAGCCTGCTAAAGGCCAGAGATATGCTGGCCCAGCCTAGCAGACCAGTATTTCCTTCTGTTTTAAATTTCTGCTAAAAAGAAACAAACCAAAATCCTGCTGCATTTTGAAAACTGCACAGTGATCTTTAGGATGTCTTGTTTCTCACATCTGGAAACCTCAACATAGGGGCAAGGAATTAGGAAAAAACACAGGCAAATACTTTTGAAATCAGGGGTTATGTAGTTATGGAAAATAGTCTTAGCCAGGGAAACAGAGACAATAAAAGATTGATACCAGGATGGCACAACTGTGGGCATATACAGAGATTTTTAAGGTTTCTGTAATGAGGTTTTAGGAGCAGTTACTGTGAGCAAGGATTTATTCCCCTGGCACAATGAAGTTGTAGCTGCCCCTGGATCCCTGAAGTGCCCAAGGCCAGGTTGGACAGGGCTTGGAGCAGCCTGGGATAGTGGAAGGTGTCCCTGCAAGGACAGGGGGTTGGAATGAGATGAGCTTTAAGGTCCCTTCCAACCCAAATCACAGAGTGCATCCAGGATCCAGCCCCATTCTGCTTGCCATGTGGACATATTTAGTTTCAATTTTATTTCCTTGCTTTTGTGCATTCTGTTTCAGAAGCTGAAAGGAGCCACACAGTCATCAGGATCTACCTGACTTCCTGAATAAAGACTTTTTTGTGTCAGGCAGACACAGGGAATGTGGCAGAAACAGGGTTTCACTACTTTTTGTCTGAGCTGTTAGTGTTAAAAGCCAGACTATTCTGCTGTTAAGAAAATGAGTGCGATAGCTCAGGTGCTTCTTGGAGCTGATGGTACTCCAGAAGTGTCACCTGCTCCAGGTGACACCTGGCACTGAGCTGCAGGGAGGAATGGCACAGGTAAGGCAGGTGCTGATCATGGAATTGTGGGGCGTCTGGCTTCAGATGTGCAATGACTGATCTCAGCAGAGAAATGTTTGTATCAAACCATTTATTAGAATCCCACAAGTTGACAGAACAAGGATAAAGGTTGAATGGAACAGGGTGCCCAGAGCAGCTGTGGCTGCCCCTGGATCCCTGGCAGTGCCCAAGGACAGGGCTTGGAGCACCCTGGGACAGTGGAAGGTGTCCCTGTCATGGCAGGAGTGGAATGGGATGGGATTTAAGGTCCCTTCCAGCCTACACCAATCCATAACTTCATTATTCTAAAACTCTCCATACTTCAAAGAAACTGTTACATATCAAAAGGATGTGGAAGCCAGGGCAGGGAGCAATTCATCTGAGATCTGCACAACACTCAGTGTCTAAACCAAGCTGTGCCACAATGAGGTTTCTCTAATGTGAGGGAAAAATTGAGAATTCTACAGACAAGCTGTGAGGCAAACATGTTTTCTCAGTTTTACTAGTAACAAACCCAGAGAAATGGTGCATTTGGGAAGCTGGCATGCAGCAGGCAGAGCAGCTGGACTGCATCCTTTGCTCCCAGGCTGGGACCACATCACTGGGAACTTGTTGCCAGGAAAAAGGAGACTGCTGTCAGATGAACTCCTGGTGCAAGCTTTTACTCTATAATCTTATGTTAATAAGTGATTTTAATAAGTGATTTCATCTTTTGGTGAAATAAATGCTAGAAAAATCTGTTGCCCACTTCAGCTGTAAAGACAGTACACAGAATAATAATTTAGTAATTTACCAGGCTTGAAGAACTGGTTTTGGGATTTGGACAATAAAAGCCCATAACAGGGCACATGCAGATCCCCTGATGGGACACCTCATGTCATTCAGCCACCCACAGGAGTTCCCACTGTGCCTGTGCCCCTGTCAGCACATTCCTGGTCCCTCTACAGCCACAGCTCCTGCAGGGATGGAGGAGCTGCCACAGCAAGGGAGGCTGCTCACTGAAACAGGCTAAATTACATCTAAATGTGGAACCAGCTCAGGCCAGAGAGACACAGACTGTGACCTAGATTGGTGCTGTGTGCCCAGCAGTGCTGCTGAGCACAGCCCTGAGCACAGCCCTGGACAGGCACTGATGTTTTCCCTAGGGCTGATTCCATCAGGCTGATGCAATGCACAGACATTTTTCTGACCTGCAGTGATTTAATGAAAAGAGGTCTTATCCTCCCATGATCAGCAGACTTGCCTGGCTTTTTTGTTGGATTTGAACCAGAATCTGAGCAAACACCAGGCTGTGCTAATACATTTCTCTTGCCCTAGCAGATGCACTGAGCAGAGTCCTCCCACCAGCTGTACCTGCCCATCAATGGTGCAGCCCCCAAAACACAGGATTACAGCAGGCCACACTCTGCCTCACCCCCAGGGCACCACTTCCAAGGACTGGATGCTTCCTAAAGGAGCCTGTAACTCCTTTTCAGGTGCCTGTTATTTTCCTGCAGGATTTCAGCCCCTGCTGTCATGCAGATGTGGTCCAGAAGCACAGGATTGCTATGCAGGGATCAGTGCCCAGCACTCAGCCCTGCCTGCACCCACCCCAGCACCCACAGAGCTCCAGAGGTGGAGACAGCTGTGCCCAGCAAGCAGGATTATCTCCCAGCTCCAAGCACTGCCAAAGTCTCCCTTAACTGCCAAAAGCTTCAATTTGCTGCATCTTATTCTTACTATTATTACATCTGAATTATTAAGGACCTAAAGCGATCAAAGAGTGTCCAAAGAGGAGCTACAAAGATGCTGAAGGGTCTGAAAGGGCCACAGGAGGAGCAGCTGAGGGCTCTTGGTGTGTGCAGCTGGAGCAGGGCACACTGAGGGCAGAGCTCAGGGATCTGCAGCTCCTCCCGAGGGGCAGCTCCCATCCCTGCTCTGGACCAGGGACAGCAGCCAGGGCACGGCTGGAGCTGGGCCAGGGCAGGCTCAAAGCTTTGTGTAGGCTGACCTAGAGCAGAGACTGGATGGAGTTAAAGAATAAAACAGGGATTTATTAAAAGCATCTCCTCCATGGATCCACCTTGGGCAGCACCAGAGCCCAGCCAGGGCTGCACCCAAGATGAACCAAAGTGGCCCCAAAATGCACGACTGGTCATGGGGTCTCTCATTTTTATAAGTTCTGCTCCATTTGCATATTGGAGTTCATTGTCCAATTCCAGCCCCAGCCCATGCAGTCCCATCCTGCTTGTTTTTCTCTCTTCAGCCCTGTTATTTCTGCTCTTGGGCTGAGATTTGGATCATTTGTCCTTGGTCCCCAGCTAGAGAAGGAATTGCATTATCTCCCTACTCTATGCACAGAGCTCACCATCCCATAATATGAATCCCAGACCCACCCACTAAAGCAGCTCAGAATCTGAAAAACAGAAAAGCTGAAACTTGAGGCATCAGGCTCAGGCTGGAGCTCAGGGCAAGGTTCTTCCCCCAGAGGGTGCTGGCACTGCCCAGGCTGCCCAGGGAATGGGCACGGCCCCGAGGCTGCCAGAGCTCCAGGGATGCCCAGGGTGGGGTTGCTGGGGGCTCTGGGCAGGGTTTGGCTTTGGGATTGATCATCCCTGTGGGTCCCTTCCAGCTCAGCACATTCCATGATTCTGTGAGAGTGAGGGATGGGGGAGATGAAGGATGGGGGAGAAATTTGGGCAGCGCTGCAGGGATGGCCAGGGTGGGGCTGTTGGGGGTCTGGGCAGGGCCAGGGGCTGGACTGGATGATCCTTGGGGTCCTTCCCGCTCAGGATATTCTGTGATTCTCTGATTCAGCTGGTGACAGAGCCAGCCCAACAATGAGCAGCTGCCAGAGACATCCTCACTTTCTTCTTCCTTGTACAAGCCACTAAGAGGAGCCACATTTTCAGAAAATCAAGTGGAGCCTCTCTTACTTAAAAAAATCAACTCTTCCTGAGTAAAGCAGCATCTCTGTGCCACAGCTTTGCTGCTCACCTGAGCTCTGAGCAATCTAATCATCCAAAACTGGCCTTGCTTTGGAGGAGTTGAGCCATGCAACCCTGAGATCCTTTCTGACCTGAATCTGAACTCATGGTTATTTCAGCTCATTAAGGGGACAGAAAACTAATCACTGGGAATTTTCTGCTGGCTGAACTGTCTTGTTTTGGGTCACACAGGCATCCAGGACAATGGCAGACATGGAGGAGGAGGAGGAGGCTGGCTGCCACTGGATCCATTTGGCACAGTGAGAAACATCACCCTGAAAACGCAGCTCAAACACAGCTGAGCTCAGAGCCAAAGAGAAGCTGGGCACCACTCATGATGTTATTCACCACTGAAGGATTAGTTTAAACAAGAGTTTTGAGCTTTCTGCAGAAACAAAGAGACTTGACAGAGAATTCCTGATTTCAGGCTCTATTTCCTAATGCCAAAATATTCCATCAGCTGATACAAGGCACCTGCAGCTGCCCACCACCCTGGGACTGAAACCTGTCCTTGCAGGAGACTCTGTCCAGTTGCCATCCACACTCTGAGGGTTTGTCAATGCTAGGAAGCAACATTTGTCACCCATCAGCTTATCTGAGACTTGTCACAGCTTGAAGAAGACAAAATTATGTCCTTGGGACAAGAATTACAAAGTCAAAACATAGAAGAATATGGAAGAGAAAAGTCTGAAGTTGCAGAAAGGTTTCCTGCCTTTCTCTCCTATTTACAATTTCATTTACCAACAGCTGCAGGAGCACAAATCCCAAATTCCCATTTTCTGTGCCAAGGGCTCTGTACTCTCAGATGCAGCTGTAGTTCATGTGCTTCTGTCTGGAGATGTCCACAGTGGCCCCTGCAGTGTCCTGAAGTGCAGGGGATGATTTCTGAGCACTCCACTCATGCCCACTCTGACAGATGTCCTGCAGGCCACCCCTCCAGTGTCCTTTGGTGCTCACTGCCCCTTGTCCATCTTCAGCACTTCCCAGGCAGAAGCAGCACTCAGAGGTGGGTTGAACTGACCCATTTAAGATAAGCAAGTTTGCCAGAGAGCAGAAATCTTGTTGAGATCTGGCTGAATCCTTCCCTGAGTGAGGCATTCCAATCCCAGACATCCTGAAGGTTGGAGCTGGACAGGAACCAGAGCTCACTGCCTGTCCCAGAGTAAAATGTGAAAGCTTCAAAGCCCTGTGATTCTTGCCAAAGCAGAGACCATCATCACTGGCCACCATGAGCACAACTGGGACAGAAATAGAGGCCCTGGGAAGGCTCCAGGCTTGGATTGTCCTGAGCTCTCAGCAGACATGGCAGACACAACACAGGACCAAGGGTGGGAGACACAGGCTCCTTGCAAAGACAGGGATTAAGAACAAGACTCCAAATCCTGGAATTTAAAGGGTGACCAAGCTCCTGGAATATGATGACAAGCAGGAACAAGGTGTGGAGTGTGAAATACTTGAAGTGTTTTGTAAAACTGAGTGTTTAAACCATCCTGATGGGAAAGCCCTGCTCTCCTGTGGTTGTCCTACACAAACTCTCACCTTGGGCACACTGTAGGCTGACTTCACTCTGCTCCCAAACCAGCAGAGGATGGTTGGGCAGAGCCACCAGCCCTGCCTGCAATCAGCAGCTCAGTCAGGCACTTTTAGACCCCTATAAATAACAGCCCTGGAGCACTCTTCTTCCCTGAGGTTGTGCAATTCCATCCTGGAAGCACTCAGACTTGCACCATGTCCCAGTGAACAGGAGTGTTGTTACTGGTCAGAGATCCTGCAGAAACAAAGTGATGACCCCAGTGCTGTTCAACCAAAGAGAGGGAGCTTCCAACACCAGGAACCTCCTGCCAAGGCTCAGAAACATCCTGAGATATTGAAACTCTGTTCTGGGCCAGGAAGCACGGTGGAAAAGGGAAAAAACCATCCTAAACAAAACCCAGATTCTCTGGGATATGAAATATTTCAAAATAAAACATGAGGAAAAGTCAAGTTGAGAGGAAGGTCTAGACACTGAGAGTGAGGACAGGCTGGAGACCAGAGGAAACTGCTTCTCCCAGGTCAGTTCCTCTTCTCAGAGGCTCTGCCAGCCTCAAGACACCACTCAGTACCCTCAGGTCTCTGACATGCCAGGGTTCCCATCTGGTGTCTGCTGAGCCACAGGCACTGTCAGCACTCCAGAGCCTCTTGCAGTGCTGGGCTCCCTTACCAAGCCCCCAAACCCCACATGTGTATTCCAGGACACACATCCAAGCTGAGCCAGGGTCACTGCTAAGAGCCTTGGCTCTGTGCCCCAAGTAACTCAAAGATTTTCTTGGGATCTTCCAACAGCAGCCTCAGAGCAGCACCCCCCGGCTCCAGGGCTGCTTGTGTGTTACCCTCATGGATAAACACCTGAACTGCTCTGTGTACCCTCCTTCCTCCTGATGTTGGTGCATAAGCTCTACCTGTGTGGTCCCCAAACCAGCCATGGCAGTGCAAAGCAATGTCACCCAGCTTAATGTGTGAGCTCCAAATCCCAGCTCAGTCCTGAAGAGACAGCAATGAATTAATATCTTCCCATCTCCTCCAAGCAGGAATGCACAGGAGCTCACCTGAGCTCTAACCCTGCCAACTACTGATGAGGCTCCTCTTCCCACCACTATGTTCTCACCCTGAAGAAGGAAGAGAAACCAGGCAGTGTCCAAAATACAATAATAAAATACACATTACCTTTGCCCCTGGGCAGGACACCTAGCAGCTGATCATCATCTTCCTTTGAGGAGACAAAGCAGTTAAACAACAAATCACATGGCAGCAGTGGTGGTGAGAAATTAAGAACTTCATGAACTTTCTGTCCAGGGTCAGCATCTTGTAACCCCCTGGAGTCACTGCAGCAGCCACAGCAGGCAGCTCTGGTCCCAGGGTACCACAGAGCTGGGAGCCCAGGGTGGATGGAGCTCCCCTTCAGCCTATCCCCATGGTAACTACTAAAACCACTCCCATGTGCTTGCCCTGCAGCAAGCTGAGCCCAAGCAGAGGGAGCAGGGTCTGAGGGCACACACAGACCTGAGCAGGCACTGAGCGGTGCCCCCAGTGCCCCCCCAGCCCTGGCACGGTGGCACAGGACGAGCTCTGTGTCAGCTCTGCCCTGCCTGCCTGGGCTTGGGGCTCTCTGCCAGCTGGGCTGCTGCCAAGGCAGCAATTCCAGTGCACCAAATTCCAGAGCTGGAGCAGCTTCCAGCTCTGCCTGCCAACCTTAACCCTTTCACCGCTGCCCCTCTCCCACAGCACAGTCACCCCTCTCTCTGCCCCAGAGCATCCAGAAGGGTGGAACAGGGGGTAGCAAACCCATCAGGAATCCAGAGCAACTTGGTATCAGCCAGGATGGAGGAATAGCACAGATACCTTCTGAGACACAGACAATGAGGGCTTTACCTGTGTCCCTGCTTCCCTGTGCTCAAGGTGACAGTATTCCCTGCCCTCCACAGTAACACATGGGAGCAGACTTAAGGGACATTGGTGTCTCTGTGTGTGTGTGGGTAAGGTCCTTTCAGGTTGCTTTGATTGTGGCTGTCCTGTGCTGGGCCAGGAGCTGGGTTTGATGATCCTTGTGGATCCCTTCCAGCCCAGGATGTTCTCTGACTCTATAACCTCTGAGCAGAGCTCCAGCTCCAGGCTCCAGTGCAGCCAGCACTCAGCTGAACAGAAAATCCACTTTACCTTATATTCCTTAAAGGTATGTACAGATGTGTATTTAAGGTACAGATATGAATTTATGGGTAAAAAAGTACATGCATAAGAGGCATGAAAAGACATGTAAGGTGCTGTACACCACAAATGAGGAGTGGAGTAGGGATTCCTGGCCAAAGGACATCCCTGGGAGCACCCCACTGGTGTGGGTGGGGTGCTGAGGGAAGTTTGCTGCACACACACAGAACTCCCCCTCCTTTGGGACAGCCACTGGGACCTGCCTCCCCCAGCAGCTGCCAGGCTGAGGTGGAGAAGCTGTGGGTGCACAGGATGAACTCTCCCACATTCTGCCTTGCTCTGTAGCTCAGCAGAGCCAACATCCATCCCTGGCCCGTGGCCATCATGGAGAGAGGACCAGGACCCACCACAGGCACTCCCAGAGCTCCATTTCCCCCATGTGGTGTGTTGGTTTGGATCCCCCAGCTCCAAGGTGTGCAGCATGCAGACGGGAGCACCAGGGGATGCCCAGGAGCCCACAGCCACTGCACAGCCAGCAGGCAGCAGTGGAATTACCAAGCAGGCATGCAGGCTGTTCCTCCTTGCTGTTTGACCTCCCTCTCCTTCTTTAACACACCTCATGAAAGCTCCATGCAGTGGCTGGCTGGGCCCCAGCTCCAGCAGCTCCAGCTCAGCAAACACTGCTGGGACTGGGAGGCCCTGGAGATGGAGAAGGACCATGCCTGGGAGAAGCCCTGCACTCCTCCACCTCTGCTGGCAGCCAGCAGCAGAGACAGATCAGAGCTGACTGGAGTTAGCAGCATTAAATAAACATGCCTGCCCTCTTTGAAGTTGTGCTTCCCTTGAACATGAGCTCATTCCACGAGGCCTCTTTTTGCTCAGCCCCAGGAAGCCACGGGGTTACTCATTCTCCACGGAGTTAACTCTTCACAGGATTCCCCACCTTCCACAAGGGCCTCACACAGTCAGCCCAGTAAATGAGCACAGAGCAGTTTCCCACAGCAGCAGCTGACTGCCTGCATGTCTCTCCAGTTCTCTTTAAGAGGAATTCCCACCAGGAAAGGGAAACTGCCTGACTCCACCACATGGTTCTGCAGGCTGGCACATGGAGAAGGTTTATTGGAGCTCAAGGAAAAGGCAATTCCTCTGTGGTGATGCATCTTCCCACCCTGCCAAGAGCAGCACTCTCAGGTCTGGGAGGGCTGTGCTCAACCCTCCACCACAGCAGGGCTGAGGAAACACAGGAGGAATTTCATTAGAGAAAGCTCCCAGTACTCTGTTCTTTTGGTTTAATCCCACAAAGTGCAAGTCAGAAATTCTTGGTCAGGAGAGGGAGCAGACAGTCACAGAGGGAGAAGCAAAAGCACAAAGACAAGGCTGATCTCTGGCATTTTTACATGGCTCATGCAACCCCTGCTCTTGTCCCAGGAGTTGAAAAAAAAAGGACAAAGAGAGCAGAAATCTGCCTGAGGGTGTGGGCTGCATGTGCCTGTGAGTGGGGAGATGTGACTTTTTGGGGGTCACTATTTTTGTACATGAGCAGGAAGTGCAGAGTGACTGCACATGAAGCCAATGGGAAAGGGAGAAGCCATCACAGCCACCTGCCAAGGGAGAAGCACAAGCTTCCCAGGATGGCCCAATGGGGTCTCGTTCCTGGATAACTGACTGGGCTCTGCTCACTCACAGCTTCAGCCCCCAGCAAGAGGAGGCTGGGGAGG
Organism: Diglossa brunneiventris; assembly: GCA_019023105.1. Taxonomy (NCBI): domain Eukaryota; kingdom Metazoa; phylum Chordata; class Aves; order Passeriformes; family Thraupidae; genus Diglossa; species Diglossa brunneiventris. The sequence continues at coordinate 4,767,841 of CM032375.1, forward strand.
AACAGAGCTGCCTGTGCTGGGGCTGAGGGTCAGACAGGTTCCCACTTCTCCTGAGAAGGAGGCTTCCACTGTGCTCCTGAAACCTTCCACCCCCAGATTACTGCCAGCAAAGCTCCTACCAAACACAAACATGTCTGGAGCCACTCGTGCAGTACCAGAGAGACACCCTGGAGATGCCTGTGAGAGCACCAGGGCACCACTGGAGGAGTCAGCCACTGCCTGAGAGGGCCCCAGTGCTCAGATGGGACACAACAACCAGCAAGAAGAGAGGGAGAGGCTGGGAACAGCAAGGCAAAATGTAGAAATCCAAGATAAAAAGGAATCATCTCCAGCCAAGGGGAGCTCACAGCTTGGCTTGCACACAGATCACCTCAGGCAATCCACTGAGACCAGCCCTGAAGCCCTGAGCACAGACCTGGCCCATGCCAGGGACACAGGGCAGCACCAGCCTGACAGGGCAGCATGAGCTGACCCAGGACTTCCAAAAGGAACAGTCTTGTCAGAGAAATGCCTTTCCTAAGCAATCCTTCAGCTCTGGCAGAGAGGTTGTTCTCCTGTCCCTCATTTCATTGACCAGCCATGTGCAGGGCTTGCTACCCTGTAAATGCCAGAGGGATGTGCTTGGGGACAATGACAGCCCCCCCAGAGCCCAACCACAACTGTGATGTGAGAAAGCTTGAGACATGTCTTGAGAATCAAACCAGCCATTGCTCAGGGCTTTGCAAGGCATCAAGTTCCCCAACAATCCCAGCCCTAGGAACAAGGCAGGCACAACCTGCTCCACACCTGCTTTGTCCACGTTCACAGCAAAGGCACACCAAGAAAACTGCCCCAAGTACAAAGGGGAGCAGTCCTGCAGCTTCACACTTCTCATTATTCCAGGCCCCCTGAGAAAAACTGCACAGCAAAATGTGGTTCAAAGGCGCAGGAAAAACCTCAAGGAAATTCCTGGAGAGGAGCAGACCTCAGCAATGTTGTATACAGCACCATCCCTCCCCAGAGCCATCATCCTGCCCAGCTTTATGGACAGCCACTCCTCAGCACCTTGGTGCCAGGCTATTCCAGCGCTATAGGTCTGATCACCTGGACCTTTACCACACACAAAAACCAGAGAGGGCACCCAGATGTCCTTGCTGCCAGTCTCTGCCTGCTTTGCTGCTCTTTGAGAGCTGAGTGGAGGAGCCAAGACAGCTAAAAAACAACCTTGGGCCTTACCTTTTGTACCAGGGGGCTGCAGATTATCTCCAGTCAGCGAACACCAGCCTACGGGAAAGATGTCCCGGGAATCATATCGGCACCAGTAATCGAAGGCACCTCTCCAGCCATCAAATGTTATCAGGACCTCAGAACCTCTCACCTCCCCAATGGTGGCCGGGCAGATGAAGTGAGGGTTCTTCCTGTCCACTGCTTCCAGCTTCATACCTGTCTTGAAGAAGTTTTGGGAAGGAGATGGTGGTTCCTACAAGAAGAAGTGGAATATATGCTCAAAGGGGATATGGCAGCGCCTCCCCACACCAGGGCTGTGCCCTCACCAGCAAACTCACCTCCACAAGGAGCTGAAGGGAGTTAGTGGGCTGGATTTGAACCCCAAGAGGTGTGCACACACTGGCTGGGCTACACAGCCACTGCCCTTTAATCAAGAGGCAGCAAAGTCCACTACTCACTGCTGGACTGAACCCAGGAGTGGGACATTCCACAGAGGGGCTGATGTTCCCACCCTGCACTCCCCACTCTGAGCAGCACCTTCAGCTCCAGTGCAAAACCAGCTCCTGCCTCAAGCCTGAGCCCTGAAGCCCAAGCACTTCCTTGGCAGACCTCTGGCTACATCCTGACACTGCTATGACACAGCTGCAGAGGACACAGCTCTGTCCTAGAGCAGCCCTGAGCTGTGCAGTGTCACCTCCTATGGGACCAGCACATCTCTGATGAGACAGCAGCCCTGAGTCTGGTACTCTGCAGCCAAAGGGCCATTGCCAGAAGGATCTGCACAAACAGGGAAATACCTTGTGAAAAATCCGGACAGGAGCCATCTCTGCTCCATTCAGAGTCTTCAGAAGGAACATGGGCCAGGAGGAGGCATTGAGCCGGAAGCCTGAGGGGAGGGAAGAGGAGATGGACACTGTTAGACCGTGGGGGTTGATGGATCTGGCAGCACATGCCTGCTCTGATGGGAACTCACACAACTGTGATCCCATACCACCCTCCTCCCATGCTGGAGTCAGGTGGGACTTTAGCCAGATATTCTGAATGCAAAGCATTTGCGTCATTGAAAAGAAACATCTGGAAACAGCTGTCTGACTGCAATATTCACTTATCACAACAATCCCATTGACCATCCAGACAGAGCACTTTGTGCAGCATCAGTGCTGCCAGCTCCTGCTGCAGGGGAGACATGAATCAGCAAGAGCACACTCAGGCTATGGAATTTCTTCCTCAACAGGGAATCACAGCTTCTGGGTGGCCTCCTCTACCTCTAGTGTGAGCTGCAGGCAAGCCAATCTGAAGAAATAGAGGCTGTGATTTGGCTGGAACACATTATAGGGAAGGATGTCAGGTTTTGGCTTGACACCTGCTGTGAAAAAAGTGGAGAAATAACAAGAGGGTGCTTATGGGAAGAAAAAAGCAGTTTCACATGCTCTGAAGTATGTGGCACTGACTATGACTATACAACCAACAGAAGGTTCTGGATATCACAGAATATCTTTGCTAAATGTGCATCTTCCTGCACAGGTAATTTCTGCTGCTCAGCTGTGTTAGGTCTGTGGTTGGAGGGGTTTTGAAGGTAATCCTGGCACTGCACCTGGACCAAGAACATGGCAAAACTTTGCAAAGGTTGCAGTGCTCAGCACAGGTCACCCTGCCAGCCATGAGTTCTGTCAGATCAGCTTGGAAACCAACCCCAATAGCCAGGACCACAGGGGATGGGAGAGCTCAGCTCCCACAGTGGCAAAGAAAACATTTTATGTGAATCACAGAATATCCTGGGCTGGAGGGGACCCACAAGGATCAGCCAGCCCAAGAGCCCCCAACAACCCCACCCTGGGCATCCCTGGAGCTCTGGCAGCCTCGGGGCCGTGCCCATTCCCTGGGCAGCCTGGGCAGTGCCAGCACCCTCTGGGGGAAGAACCTTGCCCTGATCTCCAGCCTGAGCTGCCCTGGCCCAGCTCCAGCCATTCCCTGGCTCCTGTCACTGGAATTATCTGTGTAAAGAAAGAGCAGCAGCAGATGTGTGCACATGGAAAATTCTACAGGAAAGAGAAAACTCTTACTGGGTTTTCTAGGCCCTTGAACTCTGCAGGCAGAAGGACAACTGCAGCACTAGCTCAGTTCCCTGTCTTCATGCTGGGTGCAAAATCATCCAGTTCCACTCCCCAGCTATGGGCAGGGACACCTTCCCTGATCCCACCATGCCAGGGCCTCACCATGCTCACAGGGAAGAACTTTTTCCTAATATTTCACCGAACTGTGCCCTCTCCTGTGGCACAAGGTGACACAGAGCAGAGCCGGGCACACGGGGCCGCACTCCCGGACCTGCTCCCGAGCACAGCCAGGGCTGTTCCACCCGCGCCTCGTGCCCTCTGCTGGCCACAGGAGGGACCCACCGGCCCACAGGGCTTTGGAAGAGATGGGCAGCAGAATCACTGAATGGTTTGGGTTGGAAGGTCTCAGATCAGTGACAGCCACCTGTGTTGAGACTGTGAGCAGTCACAAGATTTTATTATCATTCCTTTTCATTCCTTGCTAGCCTTCTGATGAAATCCTTTCTTCTATCCTTTTTGTATAGTTTGAATATATCATTTTCTTTTAATATAATATATATCATAAAATAATAAATCATCCTTCTGAAACATGGAGTCAAGATTCTCATCTCTTCTGCCTGTCCATGTCATCAGCTGATTAGTAGGAAGTACATGACTCTGACTCCTTCTCAGCCAATGAAGAGGATAAATAGGTTGTTGGCAATGATTAGGATGAGTATGGTGATTAGGAAGAATAGTAGGTAGGTGAAAAATTTTGTAATGTAGGGGTCTGAGGCCATAAATCATGCTGCAAACTATAGGATAGATCATGATACAAACAGTGCAATGGGGAAGAAGGTAAGGGAGTAGAAGTCTATTTTTAGGCTGATGGGGATTTTGAAGTTTATAATGAATTTTCATTCTCTCATTTTCATTCAGCTTTCTGCTCTGGAGTGGAGGCCCCCTTGTCCTGGGCCCCTGCAAACACCACCACATGTGATGAGCCCTGAGTGAGGAACATTCCCACACCCCCACACCCCAACATCAACTTGACCCTTGTTGGACAGCTGAACTCCAGCTCACCCAGTGGAGGCTGCAGCATCCCTCCATTCTTCTCACAGTTGCCAATGGGCTGGATCTCAGCAGAGTCCACCAGCCTCCAGAAGTCGTTCTTGTTGTCGCTGCCGTCGAGGCGCAGGCGCAGGCGGGCGCCCGTCAGCCCCACCACGGTGGCGATGCACGTGGACGTGGTGTTCCTGGGGTCCTGGGCCTCCAGCTTCATACTGATCTTGAACTCGTTTGCAGGTGGAGTGTAGGACTGAAAAGAGTGGAACAAAGGCTGTGGTGTCACGTTTTAGTTCAATGGTTTGCTCTGTCTCACCCCTGGAAAATGTAGGGTTTGCTCCAAGCCTGTGATCCTCCCCTGCAGTATCATGGATCTGCAATCCCATTGGCCCAAGGTTTATTCTGTGCCTACTTAGAATCTCCCTGTTAAGCTGTGGGAGGTAGACCAGGCTCTCTCTTGGCCCTTCTCTCCCTAGGCTCTCCCTCTTTCCCCCTTCTCCCTCAGGAACCATGCTGCTCCTGGGGGCGGGACCCCCAATAAACACTCATCTAATCTGCACCCTCAGAAGCCCTGTGGAGTGTCCAGTCTGACTGCTGCTACAGTTACATACAGCTTAGGGGGCCCCTGGGGACCCTCCAAGCCAACAGCAACAAGGGGCCAGTCAGAGCAGGACTGCCAATCCATGCATGCACCAGCTCAGGCACAAAGTTTCCAGCAGCAGGAGCACCCAAACAGGGTCTGCTGAAGGCTGACAGCCCCTCCAGGCACAGCAGAGGCACCACAGAGAACTCAGCAAGCCCTGGCACGTCTGTAACAGACCCCCATCCTTCCATCCTGCATCATCTAAGCAACTAAAGCCTGTTCTATTGGAATCACCGAATCATTAATGCTGCAAAACACCTCTAAGATCATCAGCTTCAGCTGTCCCCACAGTACTGCCAAGCCCACCACTAACCCAGTACCCCTAAGCACCACAACTACATGTTTTTTAAACACTTCCAGGGATGGGAACTCCACCAGTGTCCTGGACAGACATTTCCTTGGCCTGATCACCCTTTCAGTGAAGAAATTTTCCTGATATACAACCTGACCCTCCTCTGGCACAAATTGAAGCTGCTTCCTCTTATCCTGTCCCTTCTTCCCTGGGAGCAGAGCCTGACCCCACCTGGCTCCATCATCTTGTCAGGAATTGTGCAGAGCCACAAGGTCCCCCCTGAGCCTCCTTTTCTCCAGGCTGAGCCCCTTCCCAGCTCCTTCAGCCTCTCCTGGGTCTCCAGCCCCTTCCCCACCTCTGTTCCCTCCTCTGCACATGCTCCAGGCCCCTTGCTGTGGGGGGCCCAAACTGATCCCAGGATCTGAGGTGCAGCCCCACCAGTGTCCAGTGGAGGTGATTAACCCTCTCCTAGGAAGATCACCCAGCCAACCCCAGAACCACACAGACACTGATGCTCCCCTCTGCCCAGACCCAGGTGTCCCACACTGATTCACTCCTGCACCCCCTGTACTCAGCACAGCCACCTCTGGCTTCAATACCTGCTGCCCAGGGGCTGCTATTCTCTCAACAATTCACAACAATTGGGTGAATTCTGCTGAAAATCTCCTGATTGAGCAGGATCCACCAAAAGCTGGATCCCAGCCTACTCAGGACACTTTCTCCAAGGGTTTGGCAGAGTTAATAGCACACTTCTGTTCCCAACATGCACATCTGAGAGGAAAATCTTCTGTGCTACTCTAAATGCATCTTTTTAATCTTTGTTTCAGCACTTGGGTTTCTGTTAAGTCTCCAATATCCTTAAGTATCTTCCTTGCCAAGCCAGGGGTCTATCCCAGGCACAGAACTCCAGGGCCCCCAGTGGACCACAGCCCTTGACTTTTCTTGTTTTCACCCTCTTACCTGCTTGAAACAATGGGCAGGAGCTGGGATGGCACATGTCTCTTTCAGGTACTTCTCCCAGGTGAAGTGACCTGAGAAGTAAAAACAAAAGGATTCAAATAGGAATGGATGAGCAAAATTCTCAGCAAAAGAACTGGCCAGACTCCTGAGCTGGCAGTTCTGCACTTCTCACAGAGGAGGTGCTCACAGGCAACGTGTTTTCACCAAGAATCTGATGTTTGTGAGCACAGAAGATTTACAACTGCAACTGACAGGCAGAACAAAGCACAGCGCTGCCTTGGGCATCCTCCTGCCTCGGTGCTGCTGAGAAGGGGCTGCACAGAGCCAGGATAACAACCTGCAACTTAATGGAAAACACCCAGCACAGATGGGAATCTGCTGAGTCCTCCAGACAACTGTCCCTTCAAAACCATTCATTAAACACATCACTCAGTCTGGGGATTGCAAACAGTCGCTGTGGGCTGTGAGCAGCACAGCTTGGGGGCTGGAATGAGATTATCTTTAAGGTCATTTTCAACCCAAACCATTCTGTGATGCCATGATTGTAAATAGTGGATTTAGAACAGGAATCTGCTTTTTGGTGACTGGATGGTCCCCCTGATCCAGAACTGACACAGCCCACCCCAGGGATCAGCCCAACCCCAGCAGTAAATGGAAAGGACAGCAATAAACTTCCTGAAGTGCCATGAAGTCCACAGGATGGGAGCAGGGATCCTCCAAACAGGGATTTACTGAGCTCAATACCTCACACCCAACCTCAATCCCCCTTCCACCGAGTGCTTCTGCCAGGGGAAGTGCATTTCACCCTTGCCTGCACCTTCCTCACGTACAGCAGGAAAGGTAAAAGCAATATGCCACCCAGGGAATCCTGATATTAAATGAGGAATTAAAAGCTCCTGTGATTAGAGCAAATCATGACTTTTGCCATTTAAACTGAGCAGCTGGGAGAGGAACCTTCCAGCATGACATTCACTTGTATTCATCCAAACAGCTCCCGGGAGACCACTGTTTTCAAGGCATTTCAAGAACAGTGGTGGCAGCACAATTAAAGTCAGCCACTGCTTCCCCGAGTCAGGCAAGTTCTTAATCAGTCTATTTTCAAAACAAAAGCTACATTAAGAGCCATTTTAGCTACTGCAGCACACACCACACCTCTGAAAATTGAGGCAGTAAGGTCAGCACACACTGCTTCAGTGCTGCCTCATGCACAGAGGAGCCTTCATAATCTACAAGCTTCAAATAAATACAAGGAATGCTGCTTTGTCACCACCTCCCATGCAGATGACTAGTACACTGTTAAAAATGGGGAAAATGAACAGAAAAAATAGTTTCATTGCCACACTGGCTGAATATTGCTGTTTGCAGACTGACAGCACTCTCCATGCCACAGAGCACTCAGCTCCATCCACTGGCACATATTTTCATTTCAGCCACAGTCTCACACTGGGTGAATGAAGAAATACAGTGAGTTACTGCAATGATGCTCGCACAAAACCAAAATTCTTTAGCTTTAATTGAAGATACAATTTTATACTTGGTTCTGTCGATGAAACTCTGTATGAATAATGTGGTGTAAACACCCAGACAAAGCAAAGCTGGGCACTCCTGGCCTGGAAATGCCTTATGCATCCCACCCCTTAACTCTGGTGGCTGATCTGGGCTCATCTCACACTGGGGTGGCCCTTCTTGTCCCCAGAACACAGAAGACACCCAGGTGACAGTACTGGGTGAGCAGTGCCAGTCTCAGCCCCAGGCCCTGAGCCAGCAGCCTGAACAGGATCAGCTGTGCTTGACAATTTTATTAAAAAAAAAAACAAACAAACTCCCCTCAGCTGGTTTCAATCCATCACTATTAAAAGTTGTCATGGTTTTAATCTTCCCACTTTTCACTCCCTCCATACCAAGCCAGGCCATCCTGCTCCTTACAGCAGCTCACCCCACAGCACAGATCCATGCTGCACAACCCCAGTGGGAACAGGAATTTCTGACTCAGCTGCAGGCCTCTAAAAATAGTGTTTGGACATGGAACTTATTTGAGATTAATTCTAAAGCCTGCTGGGATTCAACCACTGTATGAAGACACACACAGCACTACAACTGCAGCTTCTCTAGGACCTGAGGGAACAGCATGAAGCTGTGCCAGGGCAGCTCAGGCTGGCGATCAGGGCAAGGTTCTTCCCCCAGAGGGTGCTGGCACTGCCCAGGCTGCCCAGGGAATGGGCACGCCCCGAGGCTGCCAGAGCTCCAGGGATGCCCAGGGTGGGGTTGCTGGGGGCTCTGGGCAGGGTTTGGCTTTGGGATTGATCATCCCTGTGGGTCCCTTGCAGCTCAGCACATTCCATGATTCTGTGAGAGTGAGGGATGGGGGAGATGAAGGATGGGGGGAAATTTGGGCAGCGCTGCAGGGATGGCCAGGGTGGGGCTGTTGGGGGTCTGGGCAGGGCCAGAGGTTGGACTGAATGATCCTGTGGGTCCCTTCCAGCCCAGGATATTCTGTGATTCTCTTATGCCTATCATTAATGGTTCTGGTGATTTATTTTGCAAAGAAAAGCAGGAGCAGAAGAAAGACTTCTAAGAAAAGACAGAGCTGATACAGCAGTGTTCACTACCAGCCATCCCCTTACACACAGGTGGCAGGGCAAGCACAGGTAGAACCTGCACTTCTTTTTCAAGATTATCCTCAAACTAAGGTAAAAACTGCAGACTGCAGTTGGAAGCTGCCACCACACCCTTAGCATGAGAGGAAACCCTGCACTTCAGGCCCTTGTCCCAAGTCCCTCTCTGCCTCTCTCCAGCACATTGGATCTTCTTCACAGGAAGAAATGAGAGAAAGACCCTTAAATGAGAAACACCCTCTTTACAACTCCATCTGTGAGCCAAACCAAAGCCAAGGATTGGGAACCCGTGTGAGTCCCTGTGACTTGGCTGGGGAAATGCCACTGGGGTGACTGTCTGTCACTTGTGCTTGGCTTGGGAAAGCTCCTTGTCGTGTGCTCATGCCAAAGGCAGATATTACTTCCAGGCAGAGAGTCACACTTGGGCTCTGATGTCTTAACCTCCAAAAATATTTACTCCAAACAAAACACTCCACAAACCCAAGGGGTCAAACTGCAGTAGTTGTGAACAATGCAGCTCTGCACCCTCATGTTTCGATTTTCTTCATGTTGCATTTAACATTGATCCTTTGCCCAGAATTTAAATGAAGGTGGAGTTTCTGTTTATATCTTTAACTGAAGTCTGGTTTGGGCTCCATTAGCATTTTGGCTCCCGAGGGGTCATCAATCCAACTGAAACAATACATGTGTGTTCCAGGTCACATCTGTGAAGGAGAACGTGCCTTACCCAGATCAAGGCATCCCATTAAAGTCTGCAGCCCATATGTGTGGCTGCTAAGGAGCACCAAGGCAGCACATGAAAGCAGCTCTGTATGAAAATGAGCAGAGCGTGGTCTGGGCTGGCAGATCCAGGTGACAGTGGCTGTCCCTGATGTCTGAGCATGGCCTCCTGAGGGTCAGCTCTCCCACAGGCACAGCTCCTGCCTGTCCCACCCTATAGGAGTGTGCCTTTTGTTGACAGAGTGACAAAACTCTCCTTTGTCCCCTCAAAAAGGAAAGAAGCCCAGAAGTTTCTCTCCTCCATTAGGTAAAAAAGCCACCTCATAGGCCTAGGGGACTTCACCTCAAACTTAAGGACAGCCATGTGGACAGGAGCCAAAAAGTCCCACCTGGGCAATTTACTAGAAAAAGAAGAGAACAAAGAAACTAACAGCTTTTGTAAGGTGTGTTACCAGGAGCAAGGACCTCCTGCACCCAGCTCAGTTTTTCTCTGTTTGCTATTTTGGCTTTTTTTAAACCTTTTTGTTTCCAACACTGCAACAGAAGCCATCCTGCTGATTTTTATGTCTCCAAAGGTAGCTGAGCTATCTTGAATGTGTTATAGGCCTCTGAGAGCTTATGAGACCTGGCTCGAGGAGGCTCCTATAACACGACCCTGCCCCACCCCAGGCACTTTGCTCAGCCATCAATCCAGCTGCACGTGCTCCACTGGTAACACAAGCCCCATTGCTCTGTCCTGCTCAGTAAAATGTGACAATGTGTGAGTCAAAACTAACAGCTCTGAAACACCAGGGTGCTGTCTGCTCTGTCCTGCTCTCCTCAGAGGTGTCCCAGTGCAGCTTTGACCTGAAATCCTTCCAGTCTGGATTGCAGAGTGCTCTGTGCCAGATGCTGCAGTTTTACCCCCTCACTGTGCAGAATCACAGAATGGTTTGGGTTGGAAGGGACATTAAAGCCCATTCCTTTTCACTTGCCATGGACACCTTCCATTGTCCCAGGTTGCTCCAAACCCTGTCCAACCTGGCCTCAGACACTTCTTGGGATGGGACAGCCACAGATGCTCTGGCACCCTGTGCCAGGGCCTCCCCAGCCTAACAAAAATTTATTCTCAATATCCCATCTAACCCTGCTCTCTGACAGTATGATGCTGTTCTCATTGTCCTGCCATTTCAGACCCTTGTCCAAAGTCCCTCTTCAGCTATCCTGGAGCCCCTTGAGGCACTGGAAGGGGCTCTATGGTCTCCTCAGACCCTTCTCTTCTCCAGGCCCAAACCCTACAAGGATGTGCCCAAGCTTTGGGCAGTGATGAGCTGCTCAGAGTTTCTTACAGGTGATCACCAATATTCACTGCTGCCCATGCACTTGTCAAAAAAAAATCTTCAGAAATCACAAAAGGGAGAAGGGAGGGCAAAAAAAAAAGCAGGGAGGAAGAAGGGAGCTCTCTTACCTTGGTACTGGGAGGGAGACTCTGACGGGCGGCTGTACTTGTGCTTTTTACCATCTTTCCAGTCTATGGCTGAGACAAGAAACAGAGCACTTGTCAGGGAAAGGAGCCAGACATGCACCCTTCTGCACTATCTGTGTTCCAGGCACTTCAGAGGAGAGCAGTGACCTCCCTATCATGACCCCAGTGACGTGGATGATTTGCCTCTGTCTCTGGGTGTGCTCCCTTCCTCTCCACAGCTCATGCAGGCACCTGACAGGAGGTATCCACATCTGCACCTCAGTCCCTCTTTAGTTCCCAGCAGCCACTGTTCTCCTTCAGTGGCAAGCAATAACAAAGAACAGCAAACTCCATCATTTTAGCCATGAGAAGAAGGGCTTGAGAGGAACAAACATAACAGCCACTAAAAATGGCTCATGTGGATCTTTGGTGCAGAATGGCTCCTTGTGTGTCAACTCCAGGTTATTCCACACAACCTCGGCCCTTTGTGGTGACTTCTCTGAAAATCTGCACAAGTGTCCTCTCCACACACAACACCAGGTTTCCTTGTGTCCCTTGCAGCTCAGAAGAGAGCACAGCAAAGCAGCACCAGCTCTGCAGAGCAGCTCACCAGTGTTGTCTTTGCTCATGACAGCTTTGGGTCTCAGAGCTCCAAAACAATTGATGTTCTCAAGACAGCTCTGGAAAGTGATAGAGCAAAAAGTGGGGAATGCTCATCCTGGCCTCCAGCCCTGTGCCATGGCAGAGTTCACCCTGAGCCAGCTCCTCAACCTGCTGCTGCCAGGCTGGCATCCTGGAGTGCAGCTCCTTTATTTTACAGACCATTTTTAGGGCTATTGTGAAATGTGCCTTGCCTTGCCCCCATGAGAAACAGTTCCTTGTGAAAGGAAAAGGTTTGAAATCTGAGCAGTAGCTGGAAGAGGAAGGCTAAGAGCTGCTTCTAAAGTGGCCTGGGGTGTCTTGAGGTGTCTGGAATTGCTTTGGGACAATTATTTTTACAATCTTCTCTTCTTGACACGTTCTTTTCAGCACAATGGACAGGACAGCATGCAGGTTTTATTGCTCTGGAAAGTGATAGAGCAAGAAGTGGGGGATGCCCACCCTGCCTCCAACAGCCTCCAGCCCAAGAGAGGGATGCCAGATCAGCATCCCTGAAATGAACACGAGGGACATATGGAGTGTGGCCACAGCGTCCCTAGACATGGGCCAGACAAAGAGCCTCCTTGGAGAGACATAAATGAATGAAAAGGATTGAAGGACACCCTTCCTAATAAATGCATTACCACGTGGCACAGTATTGTGCCACGTCCCTAAGAAAGCAAGAATAAAGGACATAAAGTATTTAAGTCAGAAGCAAAGGAGCCCCCTGGGTGGGTAAGGCTCCCCTCAGTGCTGCAGGACAGCTCTAATAGCATCCATGCACTCAAAGGAGCTTCTCACCATACTCTGCAGGTGAAGGTACATTTTGTTCTTAACCTTTAACATGCAAAAATCCTCATTAAGTAGGATACAAAAGCAGCAGAAAGAGAGCGAAACAAGAATTTCCGCAGACAAATAAAGAGACAGAGCAAGTTCAATGCATTATTAAAAAAGCAGGTAAGTAGGACAGAAACCCACATGTGCACAGTGCAGGTGCTGCCTCTGCAACCCACAGCCTGGCATTCTGAGCCCAGGTCACAGAGGCAGGCAGGCTGGAGGCTCCAGGAGCACAGTGAACAAGCTGTGAGTGAGGCTGAACCCAGCCAGCCTGGCCTGGGCCACGCTGCTGACTAATCAACCAGCCTCCTTTATTGCCAAGCCCTCCAGCTGCCTCACAGCAGGGCCTCCCCATTCCCTGCTTTCCTTCATTTATTTTCACTTCATTAAAGGACAAGCAGTGTTAGGAAGAGGATAATGCTGCTGTAAGATGAACCACGACAGAAGCAAAGGAGACATTTAAAAAAAATAAAGGGAGGAGAGAAATCGAGCATAGAAATCTCCCGCAATAAACCTTGGGAGTGTGGAGCAGATGTGAACAAAGAGCTGTGGAGGATGCTCCATCCTCTCCCTTCTCCCTTCCCCCCTCCTCCCCGATGAGATCACTCCAGTCAGACACACATGCATGGCACAGCACTAAAGGAAATCAATATTTCTGTTAAGCACGAGAAGCCAGAGCAGCTCAGCTGCAGGCAGCCTGCTTGGCTTCACCCTTTTTGCTGGGGATGCAGGACCCAGGAAGCACGTGCTGCGTGAGGGGCCAAGGGACTGGGTGGCAGGGGAACCTCCTGACAGATTTCCTCTCCACAAGGCAGGCTGGTTTCTGGTTTCATGCCTCATTAGAGGGGGAGGCCTGTGCCAGCTCAGGCAGTTTGCCTCATGCTGGGAGCTCTGCCAGATGGTGCCCTGGGTTCTGCAGGGCACCCTCCATGAGCTGCAGGGATGCCCCCAAAAGGACTCTCCTCTTCCTGTCACAGAGGGGGATTGATGAACTGCTCTCTGTACATGGGTTGAGAAATACAACTCTGTTTCAGGCTTCCAGCCACATCCCCTCAGCTCCCACCCCACTGCCAGCCCCCTGAGGCACTCCAGGCCATGCCAGCTCACTGCAGGGCCCTTGGCTGTGCCAAATCACTGCTCACCTTTCTGAGGGCCTGGTTTCCGCATTCTACCACCTGCTGCTGTCCTTATCCTGGGACTGGGCTGCTCTTACAGAACTGAAGATGTCTAGGACAAAAGAAATAAAGATGAGAAAATTCCCCATTCTGGAGCACACAGTCATCTGCAGCATTAACTCATCACACAGTAGGGCGAAAAACACGTTCTGTCACCTGGGGTAGCACAGAACACACACAACTCATTTTAACCCCTAAAACTACAAGACTTTCTCCAATTTGTGGACAACACCAAATTCATGGCAGCAGGAGCAGCATGAATAAGCACAAGGAGCACATGCCTGCCTCTGTGCTAACCCTACAGCGGGTCCAGAGCGTGTGTGTGGAAGGAGGGGCTGCTCCCACTCACTAACAAAGGGAGGCAGAGCTGGAATTTATGAAAGAAAACACATGGAAACATAACATTAACTCTGGCAAAGCAGCACAGCAATCCCCAGCTTGCCACTTACAATTCAAATTGCTCACAGCAGTTCTGGGGAATAAGGATGAGAAATTGGACAATGACCCAGGAAATACTTTTGCTGTTAGTACTGCCACGACTGTCCAAGTTGTGCTGCTTTTTTTCTTTCCTGGTTGGAGGAAAACTGGCTGGACTGTGCCCAACAAGCAAAGGCATTTGCATTCTTGTTATAAAGAAATATTCCTGAAAAATCAGAGCTCCTGGGAGATGTGTGGTGGTCATTTACAGGGACCCAGGGCTCCAGCACAAGCACTCTCACAGGACAGGGCCTGCCACACCCATAAAGCCCTGCCAAGCTCGGCCACAAAACACCCAAATGAATGGCTGAGCCACAAACCAGCCCTTGGGAAAGCCACGAATAGCATGTTTTGACACTCCACTAACTAATGAAAGATTAATTGTATCAATATAATTCCATTTTGTTCACAGTGGGGCAGTCAAGAGAAGGAGGAAGCTGTCTCAGGACACAGCACTGAGTAGCTGCTTAAAGGGTTATTTACAGATCCAACTTGGCAAGAATTTGGGGTTTTGAAAACCAGGCTTTTTCTAAATGCTAGAGAAATAGAGTTTAATTTTCTGTAACAGCTCTACAAACTACAGCCTCTTTACATGCAACACTGAGCAATACTCTGAGAAGAAAAATACTGAAGGAATATTAAATACTAAAAGAAAAAAAAATCCTGGTTGTTTTTTAATCCAAATCAAAAGGTGCACAGTAGTCACTTATTGCCTCTCTCCTAAATAGTGTGTGTGTGTCTGTACACACTTGTGAAAGGAGTAAGGTTGGTTTCCCTTTCAACAGCAGAAGGTAACCTACATGTGAAAGGTTATTTACAACTTTTAAAGCTTCTTTTCATAATTTTTCTTCAGTCATTTTTATTAAAGACTAGCAGTCCTGGCAGGAAAAGTCCCCTAGACATAAAAGCCCAGGCTGAAAGGTGTTTATATATAAAGGCACCAGACAAGCATTCACCATCTCCAGCTCTACCCCTCTGCTGTCTGTGGGACTTTCTCAAGTACCCACACACATAAATCTCATGTGTTTGGCACAGGAGTTCCTGTGCCCCTCTGAGGGCTTCTGAAAAGCTGCTTCAGCCTGAGCACCTCAGAGCCCTGCTGCCAGGGATGAGTGAACCCTTCCTTTCCAAAGTCTTGGAAGAAAAAACATTGTGACTGTGTTTGAGCTTCTCAGACAGGGCTTGTGAAAGGTTATGGCCCAATAACCCTAATGAGGCTCAGGGGGACCTTCTCACCCCCATAACTCCCTGACAGGAGGGGCAGACGGGTCGGGGTCAGTCTCTTCTCCAAGGGAACAAGGAACAGTTCAAGAGGAAACGGCCTCAAGATGTGCCAGGGGAGGTTCAGGTTGGACATCAGGAAGAATTTCTTCCCAGAAAGGGGTGTCAAGCATGGGAATGGGCTGCCCAGGGAGGTGGTGGTGTACTGAAGAAGTGTCTGGATGTGGCACTAGTGCTCTGGTGTAGTGGACATGGTGGTGTTCAGTCTTGATGATCTTGGAGGTATTTTCCAACCTTCATGATTCTATAATTTTGTGATACTGATAAAGCATAGAGGTGGTATCCCTCAGCCAACACTGCAGCAGGCTCTCAGCAAGATCTTGTGTCATGGAAGAGAATCAGATGTTGTAAATGTCCAATTTAAATAAATAAATAAACAAATGGTGACTCTTCCCCAAAGGAGGAGACTTAACGGGGAGTCCCACTTTGCTGAGAGCCACATGAGTGCCAGCTCAAGGACACTGCACTCCAAAATATGCTTCCAAGAAACTGCCCAAATGTGACAGCCCCAGCCTGACTCCTGCCAGCCTTCATGAGCCTCTGACACAGCTCTGCACCTCCCAGATCCCCCCTACATCTCACAGCACAGGACAGCAACATGTGGGTTAATCCTGCAAAATCATAACTCAAGGGGAAAAAAAGCAAAATAATTTGAGTGCTCAGTCATGTAACGCCTAGAGAAGAGGCAGAGCCAAACCCCATGATGCACAGCTTCAGCCTGCCTGCCCCAGGGGCAGCTGGACCTACATGGCCAGATGGGAGCCACCAGCCTTACTGCATCCCAGGGACAGGGACAATTCCTGCCCTAGGATACAGGGATGCCCTTCTTCAGCCATGGAGACAGACACTGTAAAATCACAGCTGGGAGGGATCCACAAGGATCACCAAATCCAACTCCTGGCCTGTCACAGAAGCCCCAACAGTCCCACCCTGGGGGTTTCTGAGAGCGTTGTCCAAATGCTCCTGGAGTTCTGGCAGGGGGAAAGAACTTTTTCCTTATACCCAGCCTGACCCTCCCCTGACACAGCTCCCTTGGGTCCTGTCCCTGGTCACAGACAGGAGCTGCCCCTGGGCTTTACTAACACAGGGCTTGGGAATTGATGATTTCCACTGACTGTCATTTATAGCTGCCCGGAGGAGCTGTAAAATCTCCACCCTTGGAGATACTCCAAACATCAGCAGCTCCCTCCCCTGCCAGCCTGATCTGTCTCACCTTGTAGCTGACTCTGACTTCAAAGTCAGCCCATCTCTGCATGCAGCATTGGACCAGACAACCTCTGAAAGCTCCTTCCAGCCTGAAACACCCAGGGACTTTATCTCACTGGATGGCAAGAGGAATCACTCAACAGGTTTTGACAAGGCTGAAATGCCCCAGTGAGGAGAATTCAGTGTAGAGAGAAGAAAGTCAAAGGCAGAACAGACAAGCCCACAGGCACCTGTGGACAGGAGAACCATGGTACCAGTGGATGTGACCTTTACTCCATTCAGGGACTGAAGACTGAAAAAATGTGAAGGTAATAAATAGCAGAAGGTACAGACTGGTATCCAAGAGGCAAAACCAGGCTACCCACAGAGACAGATCTTCCAGAATCACCTCAAGCACAAACATGCCCCATGATGAGGACCTCCTGGCTGGATCCATGGCACAAAGGACACAATCTTACTGTTGCATCAAATAAAGCCTTTGAGATTTCCACAGCCCAGCACACGCTGCAATGCTCCATCTCCAGAGCCTGACACTTGCACAGAGCTGCACACCAGAGTTCAAACTCCCCTTGTTTTCAAAAGCTGTGTTTCTCCTGCTTGTGGAGATCAAGATAATCTCCCAAGCATGAACTACAGCATTACAGAGTGCTGGTTTCCAGAATTTATAACCTGAAAGGACAGATCAGTATGCAAATTCATTTCAGCAGGATGCTACCTTAAAAACGTAAAAAGACCAACTAATTTGCTGCCTTTAGTAGCAGATGAAGTTCCTCTCCCAGAGTTTCAAACAACTTTCACTCACCGAGATATCAAAAGTGCCAAGGGCTCCACTGAACTGTCATGGGCTCTAGTTCCCCATCACTCCTACAAGACAGCAGAGTCAGTACAAACACTGCGGCATAGCAAAACCTGAAAGCACAGAGACAAAATGAAAAAGTTTGCATTTGATTGCAGAAAGGCTAAGTTACCAGTTGCATTATTCATGATCATATTTAATTCATTTAAAACATCCAAATTTAAATTTAAAGACAGCTGTAACAAACATTCCCACTTGCGCTCACAAAGCAGCACAGAACTTGACACAATTTAAGTTCAGCTTGCAGTGAGTACACGGGACTGCGGCTGTTAAACACCTTTGATATGAGTAAGATCACATCAACTGAGCTGATAGAAACTAGTTCAGCTTTTGTAAAATGAAACTATCACACAAAGGAGGATTGAAAAGACTAGACCTGATTAGTAATGAAAAGGAGAGAGACCACAGGAGAGGCATATAAAATAATGAGTAGCATGAAGAGAGAGAACTGGGGACTCCAAATTATCCCTTCCCAGTGCAGCAGAGCAAACCTACAAAAATAAAAAACTCCCAAGTATATACCAGGGAAGGAACAGTTCATTGGAAATTAACAGACATGCAACTCGTAGTAGAAGTTATCAAGAGAAGTAAAGGAGTAACCTTAGAAATGACAGACATTGAAAAGCAAACCAGCATTTGTAGGAGTATCAAAGTATGAGAGCCATGGGCCATCAGTACCCAGGCCCCAAGAGCTGAATGAAGGCTGGTGCCCAGCCAAACCCTGCCCACCACATCACTGCCTCAGCTGCTGTGCTGGGGCATGGAAAAGCTGAGCCCTTGTCCTGCTGCCAGGCTGCTGACCCCAGCTCACAGCCAGGGGCAGGACACCAGCTCAGGACACGGTTTGTTCACAGCCTGGTGAGCCCTGCGCTGGGTTACACTGAGATTCACACCTCTGATGCATTTTCCTTTTTCTCAGGCAGGCAGGCAGGGCTGGAAGAGCATCCCAGGGCATCCCCAGCTCCTCCAGCACTGCACAGCCCGCAGCAACACTGTGGAAATGCATCTTAATCTAATTAAGTTCTCCCCCCACTGCTCTTGCCAACAGGCTCTTCCAAAAGCTCATCCCTAAAGGCAGTCAGATTCAATTTACCTGTGCCAGACTGGAAAGCAACTGCAGGGTTAGAGGGGAGCCTACTCTGCAATATTCTTCCACAAAATGTGGCAACTGCAATATCAGTGAAACAAAAATGAGAAAATGTGGATGGAAGATGCTGTCCCATCTTTCCAGACCTCATGAGATGCATGTAATCCCTTTATCTCCAAAGCCTCTGCTCCTTCAGACTGCATAATTATCAAAGGAGTTAGAGCTGAGGCTCTTAGTGTCTCTTCTAGGCACTTCTTTGTTCCACTCAAGGCACCAGTCACATCTGAATTATTTCCTGGGGTTGTTTGGACTTCCTATTATACAAGGATGACTATGGTGAACCTTGGGATGGAATCCAAGTGGGATCTCAGCACTCCCATGTTTGATTGAAAGGGAACCTGAAGGTTTGCTGACAGCGTGCCAAGCTTCAAACCTCGCTGGACAATGCCACTGCCAGCAGGCCAGAGGCTTTCAGAGACAAGAGGAAGAAAACCACCAACAGTGAAGCTGGAAAATGGTTTTATTAGGTCAGATACATACCCACAGATTAGGATTCAGGGGAAAAAAGGAAGCTCTGCATATTGACAGAAGACTGTGAGAATGATGCTTCTTGGAAATCCCATGGGGCTGCCACAAGAGAATCCTGACAGTTTCTCATGATGCAAAGTGCCTGCAGTCATTGATTTGTTCCCCACAAAAGCACAGGTCTGGATCCCCACGACCACTGCAGCCACTAAAAATCCCTTCCGTGTAACCTCTGCTGCAGCTAAGTTTTCTTCACAGTGATGTTTCCATCAAACCCCATCAATGTTTCCAGCAGTAAAGAGCTGTCCCTTACAAATTCCCTCAGGAAATGTGAGGGCAGCCCTGTAAGCTCCTGCCTGTCACGGGTGATGGCAGTGCTGCCATTCCAGCCTCCCTGCTGAGTGTTTCAGCTCCATTCTGGAAGCCCCTGTGTGACTACACAGGCACATCCAGTGCCATCCCAACCCAAGCAGAAAATCAAGCACATGATGAGCAGATAATGTGAATTACAGAATATCCTGAGCTGGGAGGGATCCATAAGGATCATCAATTCCAACTCCTGATCCCACACAGGACACCCCAACAATCCCACCCTGTCCCTGAGAGCATTTTCCAGATTGAGCTTTGGCAGCCTTGGAACCATGACCATTCCCTGGAAGCCTGTTCAGTGCCCCATGACCCTCTAGGGGAAGCACCTTTCCCAAACTCAGCCTG
The DNA here is from genome assembly GCA_019023105.1 of Diglossa brunneiventris. NCBI lineage: Eukaryota > Metazoa > Chordata > Aves > Passeriformes > Thraupidae > Diglossa > Diglossa brunneiventris. The sequence goes on from CM032375.1 coordinate 4,787,616, forward strand.
CTTGCTCATTTAACACCTTTTTTGCCATTTTTAATTTCTATGGTGCAGAAAAGCACTTTCAGCCTACATGAGAAATCAGATGAATGTCAGTACACAATCTGACTCCTCTTTTAGTTTTCACACCAGACTTGGCTCCTCTGATTTCTGCCTGACCAGTGGACACCAGAACTTTTGCTGGTCTAAACCACAGTTTTTGCTCTCAGGACAGCTGACTGACCCCTTTCCTGGGCAGAATCCAAAGATCAGCTCCCAGGACTGAGCCCCAGCCTTCTTGGAGCCAGACATGCCGCCAAGGAGTCCTAAACCAAAATGCCAAATGAATGTTTATGTGGGACCTGGAGTAAACCCTCAGGAGTGATCAGCTTCCAAGTTCGAAAAGCTGAGTCAGAATTTATCTTAAACAATGATTTTAGTTCCTTCCACCTCCCTGTTACCATCCTCCTGAGCAAGACTGGAGTTTTATTTCTCCTAGTCTGGGCAAAGTCACATTTTTGGCAGCTCCAAACAAAGGCTGATAAAGATACAGCACCTCTGGAAGCATCTCCCCTCACCAGGTCAGGAGAGCCCTGACATTCACACCAGGGAATATTTCTAAGTAACACTGTACAATGAATGCTATTTCCATCTGCAGTACTGACCCCCTTGGGTGATCTGAAATACCTGATGGCTGTAAACCATTACTCCTCTTTCTACCAGAAGGATTTTCTGTTATTTCCAACATCTCTCAATCTCTGGAATTAATTTTATGCTTCTATCATGTAAGAAGTGGACTGATGAACTCCAGACTTCATGACAGGCTCCTCACAAACACATTCTCGTGTTAACACACTGAGGTGTCTCGAAGATGTGATCACAAGGAACACACTTCCTCAGCCCCTGAGCCAAGTCTCACGGGATTACACATTTTAAAAGACAAAAACACGTGAAAAACTTGGATAGACCATGTTTCTACAATGAAAATATTGACTTTATGACTTCCTTTTGAACACCTTCAGGTTGGTGGGGAGAGAAAATAAGTCAGCCCCCCAGGAAATGGCAGCTGGACCACCAGACGCTGCTGAGTCAGGCTCAAGAGATCCCCCTCGGGGTGAGTACAAAAACCAGGGACCAGTGAGAGGAACCATCACTGTGAGCAAAGCTACAGCAGTTACCACTGCTCATGACTGTGGAAGAAATGAAATGAAACCTTGCAGGATTTCAATAACGATTCTTCCTATGCAAAAATAAACCAAAAAAAACCAACCCACACACAAAAAAAAAACCAAACCAAAACCAAAAAACAAAACTAAAATAAACCCAACAAAACCAGCATGGGCCTTGGATCAAACCAAAAACATCCTGACATGTATCACTGTGAGCAGACCTTGCTCTCCACAAAGACTGAAGAGGCTGCAATAAAGACAACATATTTGGCACACTCCAGGAACACGATACCCAGGCTGAGAGAAATGGAGAGATGAAAGGGCTTCAAATAAAAGACAAATAAGATAATCTGACTTGAGTCTGCTAAAGGAAGCCCCTTAACAGGATGAATTTTCTCAGTACAGACATGTTTGCTGATGAGCTGGGAGTTACAGCTCCGTGGCTGCCATTTCTGTAGTGAGGGGGGTGAGCACTCCAGCCCACAAAATCCTCCTTGGAAAGATGGGGCTCGACTGCTGTAAGAAGTTCACACACTGCTGAAAAATCAGAGCTGCTTTTAAGACTGGTATTGGTTTCCCACCCACTCAAATAGAAAGAAAACAGTGCAAAACCTAATGCAGGGAACATGGAGTCATGGAGTGGCTTGGGTCAGAAGGGAGCTCAAAGATCCTTTTGTTTCAATCCCCTGGACATGGGCAGGGAATCACAGCACTCACAGGATCCTGTGCTGCTCCTCCCACACAGGACCATGTCCAAGGCTTGGAGCCAGTGCCTGGGCTGCCCCCACTGGAGTGGCTCACCTTGAACTCATGCTGCTGTGGCACAGACCTTATCTAATCACACAAATCCCCTGTGGTAACAGCTGGGGGTGAGGAAGCTTCACTGTGCTCCAGAATTATTTCAGCAAATCCTTCATGGCTGGTCCTACTGCTGAAGTCACTTTGAGGTTCTCCCTGTGAGCTGAGCAATGCCCATGTCCCACATCCCAGTGTGAAAGATGCCATCAACACTCTCCATGACTCTTCTGGAGTTTTGGGAAAAGCTGCAGATCTCTGTTTCTGGGTGTTAAGCAGAGACATTTCTGACTGGACCTCCATGGAGCTCTCCCAAATGCACTGTAACAAAACTCAACACAGAGATCTGCTTTTGGGCAGGTAAGGTGCCTATTACACACAGAAAAGCAAACCCTGATGGACTTCAGTGCCATATGGGAAGACGATGCCAAAGCAAGGAACTGAGTCTGTGTGCCCAAGGCTGCTGTTTCTAACACTGAACCAACTGTGTTACAGCTATTTGTGTCAGCAGGACTCCCATAGCTAAAAGTTAAAGTCTCCTGACTTTAGGAGAGGAATGGCCTGGGTTATAGACTGGCACAGCAGTGTACCCAATCCACTAAGGACAACTGGAAGTAGAGAAGATTTATCACACATGGGGCTCTGGCATATTCTGACCATTCCCTGACACCCTGGTGACTGGGAACCAGCCCACAGGCCAGGTTTGCAGGTACCTGAGTTTCCTTTCAAGGCAATTCCAGAACATGGAGAGGTGCAGGACATGGTGCACCCCACACTCCTGTGCTGGGTCATGTCCCCCCTTGCCTGGGGAGAAGCTGGAGGGTGAACCTGGTGCTGCAGGGCACCCTGAGGGTGCACCAGCCTGGGCAGGCATAGTGGGAAGCCCACACTGATGCAGGCAGTACAGAAAGTTTTGCAGCAATGTGGCTTTTTCAGCCTGCACTGAGCCACATGCCAAAGCTAAGAGCTATTACTGAAAGCAGATGGCTTACAGGAGACCTTGAAATGGGATTCTGCCCAGGGCACTTACAAAGTCACCCCTCACAAAAGCACACAATAGGATGCTTCAAAGTCTTTAAATAAGAATTTAAACAGGAGTACATTAAAAACCAGTGCATGGTTTCCATATCAGCCCCAGACAGGGCAGTACAGCCCCCCTTGCACAGTCAGCTGTGGCTGCTTTCCCAGACAGCAGTTACAGGGGTGATGGATGTGGCCCCAGAAAGGGCTCCAGTGTAAACTCTTCACAGGTCTCTGGCTGACACCCAATAAATATATGATGTAGAACATGTTTAATCAACCTTATCCTTAATTCTCTACTGGACTCTATTAAAAAATAAACTCTTTATGGCATGGAAAATATAGGAGGACAATGTATTCCTATGGAAAGGGAAACAGGAGGCAATCCAGAAGGAAAGGACTGACTTCCAGTTGTGTCTCTATTGGAAATGTCAGGACAGACTGTGCAGGGATGCTGCAAGCAGGATGTGAGAATTCCTCAAAGAAAATGTTGCATTAACTATTTCTAGTAATGTAAGTTTGATAAAGTTTCAGCAGAACATCCTCAGGAGACCATAAGCAGGGAAAGGCAGCTTGAGGGGGAATGAAAAACCAAAGGGATGGTAATTAGGAGACACAACAGAAATGCAAATGAGGAAAACCTTGCAAAGAGAGGGGAAGGAGATGACCCAATCCCTTAAAGTACCCTGTATCTCTCAAGCACGAGGGAGGAGGGTGATCCTCAGGGAGAGACACACGGGGCAAGGGTTTCCACTGAAATGGCAGGGAGGGAGAGGAGAGCTCAGGGAGCAGAGGAGAACAAACCAGCCCTGAAGAAAAGGTGAGGGACAAAATCACCACTCCCTAATGAGCTAAATACTGATGCATGGGGGATGATGATGGTTACATACGCTTACAATTACATTTTGTTTCTCCTCTCCTTCTAGAACCAACCTCAACAATTAAATGGAATGCTTAGCAATATCCCCTGGGAAAATACAGGGATGAAAACTCATCCTCAAGCCTCACATGGCATCAAAGCAATCGTTGAGGATGTTACTGGAGAGCCTGAAGTGCTCTCTTTCCTCATCCAGCACAAAGGAATGACCTTCCATGGAGTTAAGCATTTCTTACCTTCCTGAGGTCCAGCACCAACACAAACATGTCCTTAATGACAAAGGGGAGGAGGGAGGGGGGCACAACTCCAGTCACACTCAAGGCTGAATCCTTCACAGATCCACACACAAATCCCTGTCCCTGATTGAACACCCACACAGCCAACCTTCCAAACCTTCCAAATGCAACTCCCTCTGCCCTCCTGAACCTGCTCTCTCAGAGAAGACCCCTTTAATGTGTGTGTGTGTGTATATATATATAAAAATCTACCTTAGAGTGACAAAACTCAGGGTCTCCCTGGCAGGAAGCACAGCCAGACTCCCCTCCAACCCTTCCAGCAGCTGATTCTTCTTATGCAAACAAAGGACAGATGAGAAATAGTTCCTACTGATCTGCCCCATCTGCTAAAGAAATGAAAAAGATAAAATCTCCAAACCCTCAGGGTATGGAGCAGAGCCACAAAACCTGGATTTACCCTTGTTGGAGCAGAAGAGGAGTCAGTCTCTGCTGCTTGGAGCACTGAGACAGAGATAATCCAGCCCTGAGAGAGGGAAAGGAGGATGTCTGGGGAGGGAAGGATGTGAAGGGAGCCATTCCTCCCGGTGCTTGGTCTGCCCCAGCCCAGTCAAGGCAAAGGGCTGCCCAGGAGAAGAGTTCCTCAAACTCACTGTACCCCAAGGGAATGGTGTGCCAGGACAGCAAACAAGTATCATTGTTTTATTTTCTCACTCGTGTAGAGATATATTAATTCATCTATTTCTTAGGAAATGGAAAGGAAATTGCTACAGTGCAACATGTCAAGAGAAACCAGAAGAGCCAGGCTCACTGAGGATGGGTATTAATTACTGCTTGCTATTTTTACCCTGTGTATAACTCTGGTCTCATCTGTGACTTAAGAAGATAAAATCCCAGTATTCAAAACTATGTATCTACTCCAATAGAAATATCCTCTACCAGGTACAAAGTCAGGATTCAGAAAAAGTATAACATGCCCAACAAAATTACACTCAATTTTAATAACAAAAGAAAGAACAATCTAGACATAGACAGAAATATTAGCTCAGGAGAATTACTCCCAGAGAGGAAAAATCACTAGCCAGTTCCTGCAGGAAACCCTGAACAGATTGCTGTTAATTGTGTAAAGAAAAAGTTGTTAGGTTGCTTTACATTCCTGAAGGGCCAAGAGTTTGGACAAGTAAAAAATATCCTGTGAGGCCCTTCACTGTTTTCTGTGCAGCACACGGTAGATGCCAATAAAAAACCCAAACCATGACCACAAGCAACCAAAAGTCCATCCTGCAGCTCTGCAAATATGTTCAATGTCTGCCAAGGAGCTAATGAAAACAAGGCACTCTTACAGACTGTATCTGCTCGACATTCAAGTACCTGCTGGACATTTTGTACAGCTTATAAAGCCATAAAATATCACAGGGCATTTACAGATTTTCCAGCTGACAACAATATGAAATAACTGAGGAGCCCCAGAACACACTGAGTCCTTCTGGTCAGGCACAAGATAATACTGAACAGATACCACCACACACACACACACACACACACACACACACAGACATATATATAACTGGAGACTCTGCCAGCAGTGTGCAAGATGTGACCAAAGCTCATGGTGATGGACAAGGAGCCAAGATTCAAACCCCACCATAATGCTGGAACAACAGTGGCACTGCCCAGATCTACAGTGCAGGGCTTGGATAATACCCAAGGGAAACAAGTTCCTCCTGCCCTCTCCAGGCATAGCAATTCACCATCAAGTGAGCTGATGTCACTATAGGACACGAAAGAACACAAGCACACCACCGTTCTCAAGATGAAGGAAGAAAGGGCAGTTTATTTTCTGATTCCAACATTTATAGTTTTCCAAAAGTGACAGCGGATTGGAGGGTGACAGTGCCACCTCTCCAATGACACTGGTCAAACTAACAGTCCATCAACTCTCTCCTCCTCCATAATGGAATGCAAAACAATGAGTTATTTACATAAAGTGTGTGAGAAAGTTCACTACAAGAACATCAACATCAGAAGGCCTAGAAAATCTTAAAAAAACTAAGGTGACAAGCTGCTACCTCCTGCCAAGCTGGAGGAGATGTGCCACTGTACAGCCAGGTAAAACCATCCAGTGTGGGGCTGTGGCAATGACAAATGACCTCAGGAGTCAAGTGACAAGCCAGGTCAGCCAGCTGCCACGGTTTACCCCACTTGTGGTAAGAGTTAAGGGCTCCAGGTGAGCCCTTAGGTGGTGGAAGTGATACCTGCTGCCCATCAGTGGCCAATATCCTCTGGATAATGTCAACTGTACATAACAAGCAGTACAGTATTTTTCTTCTCTTGGTAGCTTGCCAGAAGAGAAGGTGAAAGATCAAAATGATTAGGTTAAAGTACAGCAATACCAGCCTGAAATCAAGCAAAGCTCCTTAATCTCAGAATAGTTAGGGACTGGAGTGAACTGCTGAGGAAGGAGGAATCACCATCACTGGAAATCTTAGAACACCCTAGAGAAACCTCCAGGAAACATTATGTATGGGTGATCCTTCAAGGTCACTTCTAGAAACACTGAAACCACAAGACTTTCTGCATAGGTACCTCCCTGATCACACAGCCACTGCACAATTTTAATGGACTGCAGCATCTAAGATTCGCTGTAAAAAGAAAAAAAAACCAAAAAGCAACCACAGTCAGCGTACAGAGAGCAGCAGTCTCTGGGCTGTCTGAACAGCCGCTCGACTTATTTTTAGAAAGTAGAATTGGTACAACTTCCTCCTCAGTCCACATCAGACTCCATCAGCTCTTCTGCCTGCTCTCTACTCCTTCACTTAACTAACGAGTATAGAGCAGAAATTTCTCCTACCTGATGTGCTGCAGCTGGGCAGGAAAGGCACAAGTGGGGAGCGAGGGACCCTGCAGCAGTGAGTGCAGGGAGACAGCACTGCTGGGAGATGCCCAGCACTCTGCAGAGCTCCCCCAGTGCATTCAGCCTGAGCTCAGGTAGCCACTCTCACCTTGAGCCATCAGCTCTGCAGTCCAGCTGGTTTCAGGGACATTCAGCTGCACTGTGGGGACATTTTGCGCCACCCAGAGCCAGAGCCAAGCCTGGGTTCCTGCCCCAAAGTCCCTCGCCCCTGAGAAGAGCTATGGAGTAGCCATCCACTACTGATTGTCTATGAAGAAGACAAGTCCAGAAGTTAATTCCTTCTAACTATCATAGGAGTGGCTGGAAGTGAAATGCAAGTCCAGTATAACTGAGTAGAAACCCTGGGTTTTACTAAGGAGCCAGAATACTAGCTGTAGACAGATCAGAATTCAGTGATTATATGTGGGTTGCTTTTGAAAATCCTCTGAATATTTAAGATGGATGTACACATGTAAAGTTGTCAATGACAATGAGCCATCCTGAAGTTGCTGCTCATCCGTGTCCCCCACGGTGTGTGCAGCCCAGCCTGGCCCCTGGCCTGGCCTGGCCTGGCTTGGCTTCCCCACAGCTGCAGGGACATGGGGAGGGCAGGCAGGCCCTGGCAGCAGCCCAGGGAGGCTCCCACAGCCAGGAGGGAGTGAGGGGATACAGGGAACACAGGCTGCCCTCCCGCTCACCACAGACACAGCTGGACACGCATCCCACTGCTGAGGGCTCAGCACGGGGGGAGGAGGCAGGGGCTGCTCCAAATGGGGAAGGGAGGGAGGCCAGGAGCAGGGACACCCTGCAGCAGTGGCACAGGGCAGGGCAGAGCAGATGGAAGCTGGTCAGGCACTGGCAGCAGGTGCTCCAGCACGAGGTGACTGCATGCAGCAGCCGATGGGACCGTGGCTCACTCGGTGGAGCACAGATGGGCTTCATCCTGTGCAGCCTCTGCCAACACTGAACTCAAACACTGTAAGTGTCCCCCAGCTCCCCTCATTTTTCCTGAAAGGATCTTTTCCTGGAGTCAAACAACAGCAGCACCCTGAGGAATTAGAAGGATTCCCTCCACCCCCAAGCAAACCGCAGCAGATGTCACTCCAGAAATGGGTGAACCAAACTTCTTCCCTTGCCACAATATCTAGGAGAAAGGACCTGGACCAGTGTCCAGTGAAACCTGGAAGGGCCAGGAGAGGGAAGGAATTGCAGGAAACTCAGTGGGCAAAGATTGAACTTTGCAAATTTCCATGGCATCTACTCCTACAGTTTCCGTTGTTGAAAACAAACCCCAGGCACAGGGAGGTTTCTGGGCTGTTTCCACTGTGGCAGTCTGGAAAATGTACAAGCTAATTGGAGCTGGGTAACTCCGAGCACATTGGCTGGGAGGAGGCACCTCCAGCAGGAGTTTCTTTTCTGACTGGTGATAACACCATTCAATTTATAATACAAACAGAAAAACTTCTGAGCAAGAAATGGAGAGCGGCAGAAGCACAAGCTTGTGCCAGGGAAAAACAGTCCTGCCTGAATTCCCACGTCAGCTCCCTTGTGCTGGCAATGACCACACTGACTGTGTTTCCTCATCTCCAGTGACATATTACCAACCAGGCTGTGGAGCTGCAGGGGCCACTTCCCTCTGCTGATCAAGGCAGCTCTGAGGAAGCCAAGTGCTTTAGGCTCCCCAGATATCACCTGTCCATCTGGCCTGCTGGACGAGGCTGCCACGCAAACAGCAGAGGCAGCAAAACAGACATTCATCTTTTCCTTCAGTTCTCAGCCAAATTCTTGATTTTTTGCTCAGGATGAGTCTGCATAAAAGTGTGAGATTCAGCCCAGTGAGAGCAGAAGCACACACAAACTCTGCTTAAATCCCAGCTAGAGAGGCAGAAACATTTGGTAGTGAAGACTGCAAACTGTGTATCACAGTGTCTAAATCTGCTAGAGGTGGTGTGTGTAAGAAACCCTGGTAAAAGAGCTAAATATTACTCTGTTTTTTAAGGGAATTGAATGAAAATAGAGATCTCTGGGAATTAAGTGTTTTCAGCAGCAGCCAGGCTGCAGTGATGTCCCTGTACTGATCTCTCCTTCTGCTCACAATTGAAACCACCTCTGAAATGTCCTGCTAAGGGAGATTGCCACCCAGGACAGAGCACAACTTTGCAAAGAGGAGGAGGTGCTGATCTCCAGTGCTCAGGTGTCCCCACCAGACACCACTCTGACACCACTAGTTTAAATCACTGGATTTGTTCCCTCCAAGCCCAGTGAGACCTGGTGATACACAGGGAAGATCTCTTGTGCTTCCTGCTGCTCTCAGACCTGCACTATCAGGTTAAACATAGTGCAAATGTTTTATAACAGCTTCCACTGGTAGATATTTAAGCTGGGTAAGAAAGGGATTTTTTACAACTGTATTAAAGCCAGAAAAAACATTTCCTTTAGGATTAGGCTGTGCTATCTTGCAAATGAAGTGGGATGAAGCATTTATGTCCCAGCTTGGAGTGCAGGTGCTACAGCCGGATGTAGTGCTGGGGTGAAGGAGGGGTCAGAGTTACAGTTCTGCTACACTGAGAGTTCAGTTGTGGAGATAATTTTTACCTTGGCATGTCTCTGAATTATACATATGCAGGAGATTAACCATCTCACAAGAGAAGCTGGCAGCCAGAGTTGCTGCCCTGTTCTCAATGCATCTTCCCTCACTTCTCAGGGACCCCTCCTTGTCAGGAAACTTCTCAAACATAAATGGATGCGTAAAGGACTTAAAATCTTTTTGTCTCACAGCAAAAACTGAATTGCAGTAGCAGGCAAGGAAAAGGAGAAAAGACAGGGTGGAAGATGCAAACATTACAGCTCAAACAAGAGCCCCAAACACGCCAAGGTTTAACTCAGCACAGCTCTGAGCTCACGTTGCTAGCACGCTACTCCAGATTTGCAAACAGGAGCTCACTGAGCATGCCAAGTCCTGTCACAAACACACAGTTAAAAGCACAAACAGGCAAACATGTGATCTGCATTCCTTGTCACATAACAGTGCTGAGACAGGCCCAAAACAGGGTCATTTGGGCCCAGCTTATTACAACTGCTCTGCAGAGTCCTGTTCTGACTGACCAGAACCCAAGTCAGAGACAGAGGTCAGCTAGGCTGACACGCCCATGTGAGAAGAAGGGAGCAACTGATCTTGCTCAGCTCAGGGAGAGGGAAAAAAAGTCTTCAAATGCTTCTAACTGAGCTGCAGACACATAGGAAGTGGAGTGATGTGTGGAGTAGGGTGCACTCCATGAGCTCTGGACATTGGAAAAAGAACAAGTTTAAAGTGCAAGACAAAGATTTAGATTAAACACCCTGAAAAATCTCTGTAATGATGGGGAGGCCTAAGTGTTGGCATACATCACCTGCACATGGAATTGTCAGCATGAAGAGCTTAAAACAAGAACTATTACCCAGGAAGGGTTTAGAAATCTACCTGACCTTCCCCAGGGTTGGGAAACAACCAGGACATCTCTGGAGGTACCTGATGTCTGAGACTACCAAACAAAGTTTCAGACATTCCTTTAAATCAGACGTAGGGCAGGGACATAGCTCCCAGAGCACTCCTGTCTAGACTGAAGCACAGCTACTTCATGAATAAGATCATAATTTAATACCTTAACAGAGTCTTTTACTTGTAGACACCATATTGTCCTGCAAAATTCATCAGGTTTCCACAGAAGTGCCCCAAGAAAAGCAGATAATCAAGATGCAGAATAGTCACTTGCTCAGATATAAATACCAAACCAGGAGGACCAAGACTCAGCATATCTCTCACAAACAGAACACACTCAAACTTTTAATTAAATAAATACTTTAAATAGCACAAAAATACGTGCATTTCCCCCATGCCCACTGTAAGGGACTCCCCGATTTCCATCTGCATTTTCATACCATCTACTGGGCAGATCCTGAACTACCCACCAGCACATGCAGGGCTGCACACCACGGCAGCTCGTCCCAAGCTGAGACCCCCATGAGCCGAGTTTTGTTTCCCATATTAACACCAAGACACATGCCGGCGCCTGAGATAAAGCACAAGGAATGACACCACCATCCCATGCTCCCAATATTCCTAGCAAACACATATGGACAGCACAGCCTGGCCAGCAGAAGCTGAGAGTAAGAGAGGAAGGCGACAGGAGGAGGCCCAGCCCGCAGCGAACCGAGGTGGGAGAACATTTTCCCCCAATATTACTGGCTGCGAACTGCAGCGACCACATGGCTGTTCCCAGCCACTCAGTGCACGCTGTTTACTATAAACAACAACAGTAAACACAAACTCGGCCAAAAATCAAAGCCGGGGTCCCCAGAGCTGGGTCTCCACATCCCGACGTTCCCCATGGAAATAGTTTCATGTTCAGCTGTTGAACCTAAACCACCCGAGGCCCAAGGGAGCCAAGCTGCTCAGCGCATCCCAAACTCAGGCTGCCTGCTCGGATTTGCCAGCTCTACCTTCAGTCATCCACACTCCAAAGTGCTGCCACAGTTTTACACGGGAGCTTCAAAGAGCTTGCGGATTAAACCTGCGCGGCAGGAGCCAGCCGTCACCGGGGTTATTTTTAAACATCTCACTGTGCACCAAACGCTCAAATCTTGTCTCGCTCCCAGCTCTATCCCAGCGCTCGGCTCGGGGCGGCTGCGAAGGAGGCGCAGCTTTTCCCCAGGCACGGTGGTGATGGGATTTCTCCGGCTGCTCCCCGGGGTCACCGCTGCCACCTCCAGCAGCAGGACCTGCTCGGAGCACCGGGCACCAGCTCCACACACACACTGGGGTGACAGGACGGTGTCACCGAGCCCCGAAGGGCTCGTGGGGGAAGAAGGGCACAAACCCCGCGGGCAAAGCTCGCAGACAGGGCCACCTCCTGCAAAACCTCCTGCAGCTCGGTCCCGCTTTCCCTTTCCTGCCGGGAGCGCCCGGCCGATACCGAAACGCGCCGGGAAAGGGGCAGCTCCGGCCGGCCCCAGAACCGCTCCGAGGCCTCGGGGCAAGGCGGTACCGCGGCTGCCCGAGGCCCTGCCCGGGGACACCCGGCACAACAACAAAGCCCTGGAAGAGGCTTCCCCGGGAGGCACAGCCCGGCCGGGCAGCCGCGGGGTCGGGGAGCCCCGGGGCGCTGCCTGGTCGCCGGGAGGGCCGGTCCCGGACGGGCACCAGCAGGTGCGGGCGGTGACAGCCGCCCCCGGCCCGGGCACCGCACGGAAGCGGCGGCCGGGCCGCGCTGACAGGAGGGATGAGATCCGGGCTGGGCTGCGGGCCCGACCCCCGCCCGAGCCCCGCCGCGCCTCTCCAGCCGGGCCGGACCGAGCCCAGCCGAGCCGCCCGCCCCGGGCCGCCCGCTCACCTGCGCGGCCGCCGAGCGCTGGCGCTGCTCAGTCCCTCGCCGCCGCCGCCATGTTCGCGCTACGCAGGGAGGCGGGGAGGGAACGGGAGGGAACGGGAAGGAGCGAAGGGGGAGCGGCGGGGGATCGGGGAGGAGGGACCGGCGGCCCGGCCCGGCTCGGCCCGGCCCGGCCCGGCTCGGTCCCGCGCCGCCCCCGCCGCCGGGACGACTCCGGCCAACGCTGGCGCTTCGGCAGCTGATCGGCTGAGGCTCGGAGAGGCTCGGCTGGGTCGGTGCGGCTCCAGTCGGCTCGGTTGGGTTCGGCTGCGTTCGGCTCGGCTCGGTTTGTCTCGGCACGGCTCCTCTCTGGTTCTGCACAGCTCGACTCGGGCTCGGGCAAGGCTGGGCTCCGCTCGCTCTCGGCTGGATTCGGTCCGTCCCGGCTCGACTCCAGTCGTCTTGGCTCGGCTCGGCCCGGCTCAACCCGCTCGGCTCGGCTCGGCTCGGCTCGGCTCGGCTCGGCTCGGCTCGGCTCGGCTCGGCCGGCTCAGCTGTGTTCGGCTGGGTTCGGCCCGTCCCGGCTCGGCTCCGCTCGGCCCGGCCCTCACAAGCTTCCCACTGTCGCTGCGCCCCGCGGGCCGCCCCGGCCATGCCCGCTCGGGACCGTCCTCAGGCAGGGACAGACCCCCGTCCCCACGGGGCAGACCCGCGGTGTCCTCACCGTGCTGGGGAGGAACCCCTGTGCCATCAAGGGACCCAGGCACAGGGCAGACCCCCACCATGATCTTCAGCCTGGGGACAGCCTCTCCAGCCCTCCCCAGGACCCTTGGGGCAGGACAGACCCCCACTGTGAGCCCCAGCCTGGGGACAGACCCCCTGTGCCATCCCAGGACCCTTGGGACAGCACAGACTTGCTACTCCTGTGAGCCCCAGCCTGAGGCCTCCCATGCCCAGCCATGGGCACAGGGCAGACCCCTACCATGATCTCCAGACCCAGTAGTGGGTGCCCCAGTGCCCAGCCAGGACCCTCTGGGCAGAGCAGAGCCCCACTGTGACCTGCTGGACCCTACCAGAGACCCCCTGGGTACTGCAGAGTGAGGTCCATCCTTGTCTGGCTCCCCACTGGGGACAGCCAGGACTGACTGGGGTGAGCTCCATGCAGCACAGCAGATGCTGGGGACAGGCAATCCCCAGGTGTTCCCTTTCCTCCCAGCCTGAGCAGGACCTGTCCCTGCAGTGCCATCCCAGCCAGAGACACCAGAGATGTACAGATGTGTTTGGGGACTCAGTATCCCCAAATTCCCCCCAGACTAAGACCCTGTGACTCCCTAAAGGAGCCCTAAAGCTGAAAGGATCCCTTGTGCCTCTGTTGTACCTCATTACCCCCACGTACCATCTCCAGGTTCCATCTGGAGAGAACCCTGTATGAGCTGACCCCATGAGCATCCTTGGTGCTGTCCCCTGACCAGAGATGGACCTCACTGGGGACCTTCTCTGTCCTGTAGAGCCACCAAAGCCTACACATGGTACCCCAAAACCATGCTCTGCCACCCCTTATCTTGGGAACTCCCAGTTAACAAGAGGAAACAGCCTCAAGTTGTGCCAGTGGAGGTTTAGATTGGATATTGAGAACAATTTCTCCATGGAAAGGGTTGTCCAGCCCTGGCACAGGCTGCTCAAGGCAGTGGTGGAGTTGCTGGAGGGATTTAAGACATGTAGATGTGACACTTGGGACATGGGTTAGTGGTGGCCTTGGCAGTGCCAGGGTAACTGTTGGATTTGATCTTAAAGGACTTTTCCAATCCAAGCAATTGGTGATTCTTGTGGTCTGGAGATTCAGTTCACATCTTTTACAATCCTCAAGTGAGTGGTCAGTGAGGCTAAAGGACCTCTAGGGGGAGGTATTAGTGGGGCAATGGATACACCATAGAATCTCAGAATGGTTTGGGTTGGAAGAAGAAAAAATGTCCCAGTGCCACCTCTTTGCCATTGCAGGGACACCTTCCACTGTCCCAGGTTGCTCCAAACCCTGTCCAACCTGGCCTTGGACACTTCCAGGGCGTTGCCTTCTCTGGGCAACCTGTGCCAGGGCCTCACCACCCTCACAGGGAAGAGTTTTTTCCTAATATATTTTCCTGTATGTTTTCCTACATACCTTTGGAGTGACACAGACATGTGTGACATGTCTTCTCAGGGAGAAAGCACCTGAACAATTTCCAAAGCACTTGTAGTGACACGGCTGATGTAGGAGTCTCCCCCTGAATGATTTCTTGTTCTGGGAGATTCCATGGAGGCTTGAGTGCTTTAGGTCAAAAGAAGATCTGAAGGGAAACACCCCTGGTGTGGACAGGGCTTGGTGGAGTCTGTTTCTGGAAAGTTCTGCGATATGTGTGGCTTCCTGCAGTGAGTGGTTTGTTATCTGTGACAGAGAGAAGGCCAAGCTGTGATTTATCTGCTCACTGCCAAGCCTGGTGCCAGCCAGGGAGGCACAGGGTGGGCAAGGGCTCTGGGGTGGGACCTTCCCACCAGTACCCAGCCTGTCAGGAAGGGCTGGAGCCGCTCAGCCCATTCCTGTGTTCCTCCCTTTTCCTCTCAGGGAGTGAATGGCATTGCTCTGACGGGCTGAAGGCTCCAGTGTTCCCCAGGAACCAACTGCACAGGAGGTCAGGGACACCCTGTGGGTGCTCACGCTGTCCTAGTTCAGATGCTGGACTTGGTTCAGCATGTTCAAGGCTGAAAGCCCTACCCAAGGCCAAAGGAGCTTCTGCCTGATCAGCAGCTAACTTTTGGGGTGCCCCAATTTGTCCACAGCTCTTTGATCCCCTTCTCAAGGGGAGAAAAGAGGGATCAGTACTCTCAGAGCAAAATAAACCTGTATTTGCCTGTCTCTCACCACAAAAAATTATAAATAAAGGCATATACTTCATCAAATGGGGTGGGATTTCTAATAGTGGGGGAGAAAACTCTGAAACTGTTCCAGAGCTGCTGTTTGGAGGTTTCTCATGTTTTCTTCTGAATGGTGACACTGACCACTGCTGAGAGCCAGCACTGGCCTGGAAAACCTCTTGTTCTGAAATACTCACATTGAGGGATGGACAGTTTGAAATGCTGGTGAGGGCTTCTATTTTAAGATGTGGAGTATTTGGTTGAGGTAGGACATGGAAGTGTGTTTGCTTCAGCCTTGCACCTGAGCACCTTCCCCATAAATTCACAAGTATTACCAACGCTTCTCATGGCTGTCATCAACTCTGGTATTCCCTCATGTCCACAGCAATCAGGATTTCATGAATGGAATAAATGCACAAGAGCTCAGAGCTGCAGGATGGAGACAGGAGTGAAATTTCTCCATTGGCTTTCATTTGGAATGAGCAGTGGGATTTACATATGACATCCATATGAGCACCACAGGAATTCAGTTTGATTAATACTACGATGGAAACAAGCTGCAGAAATGGTTTGCCATTTATTCTGAAGCTTTGCCAGAAAAGCTCAGCACATTTTCAGCCTGGTTTGGGTCAGCTCCTGGGGATGAGCAGCCAGGAGGGAACCCCTCAGAGGGGCACTGATGGACAGGGTGTTGGACACACTGGAGCAGCCCTGCAGGAGGAGAGGGTGCAGTGGGATATGAGGCAATGTGACTGGGAAGAAAACCTCCTGCTGTCTTCCCTTCTCCCCTCCCTCTTCCTCCCTCATCAGTGCCTTGCAGCAATCTGGCATTGAATGTCCTCCTAGGCTGGTTCCCACTATTTGCAGTGTTCCCATTAATGAATTTTGTTCTCTGCCACAAATTGATCCTCAGCTTGGCATGGATGAAAATATAGAGCATGTTCTGCTTGAAAGAAAAAGCCTAATGTCCCCTGGTCCATGACCCTTTTATCCTGAATCTGATACTTCATAAAAAGGTGAATAAGAGGGCACAGGGATGGATGTAGAGGAGGAAGAGCTAAAGGAACATGTGCACCCAGTATTCCTGCTTCTCTCATAGATATGTTCTTTGACCTGACATCTTTATTGGAGAGGGGAGATGGGAATCTTCTCCCCATGCCTCAAAAAGGCAGAGGAAAAGGTTATTTACAGAGATTAAAGCCCCAACAATCAGCAGATCACTTTGCAGGGCCTGCCATAAGTTTCCTTTCCCAAAGCAATCTCATATTGAGACCAGCTGTTGAATTTGCCCAAAAGAGCCCATTTTTGTTCTGAAGACTTCATGGTCTGGGAAATCACCTTTGTGAATACCAGAATGATCTCTTGGTAGTGGGGAATCTCCTGGCCTCATGTCCCAGACATTTGCAGGCATCTCTACCTTTCCCTGTCCAATTGCACAGAGACCTTGTGACAAAGGCTGCCCACTGCAAACCCCTGTGAGCCCCCAATATCCTCCTGAGGCAAAAGAACATATTTTCTACACATTTTCTCATCACAACACTATTTATTTCTCCCATTTACCATGGCTCTTTGCAACTATTTCTATCTTTTCCACATGCCAGGCAGATGCCAAGCCTGGGTCCAAAGTGCCAGGGTGTCACTGTGCCATGTCCAGGGCTTGCACCCCCTGTCCTGGTTAAATGTACCCATTCCTGTCAGTGTATACACCCAAATTTAAGCTAAAATCCCTCTGTTACAGAGGCACTCCTTGCAGTTCAGCTCTGCTTTGCTCACCCTGAATTTCTTCCTAGAGTTGCTGCTTTCTTGATCCTTCCCCACCTTTGCTGTTTAACACCTCACCAAGCTTAAGTATATATTTATAATCCTTCTGTTATTCTAATATGAAATGAATTATTACTTAATATCAATATACAACCCATAATTATCTGATTTCAGGCTGTCACAATAGCTCATCTCAGCTGTTGTCTGGTATTTCCAAAGCCTGCTATACACCTCTGTCAACACTTCAAGGATGATAGTGTTTGGGTTATCTGGTTGTAGGTGTAAAATATCAGTTTATTTTTGGGTATGTGGTTTAAATTTCTTGGCTAATAGCAGTCTTGCAAGTCCTTCATCAGCTTTATGAAAAGAGATCTGGTTTCTCTGCAAAAGCAGAATTTAGGAAGTTATTGAACACTTGATTTGTTGCCGCTGTTAATAAATTTCCTGTGTCTATTAATAGACTGATATGCGTTTGAATTCCCTTTGTTCCCAGCGCCTTCTAAACATTTCCTACTGCTGCTCTTTGATCCTGCCAGCCACGAATCCTTCCCCTAATAGCTCATTTCTTCTGTTCCTACCCTTCAGAAATTACTGCACGTCTTAATCCCGGCCGACCCCTCATCCTCCCGCAGGGATTGGCGGCTCCAGAGCCCTCTTTGATCCCCATATCAGAAAGAGAAGCCATTCCCAGGCCACCACAAGCTGCTCTGCTGGGTCATTAGCAGGGGGCTGCAGGGAAGGGGCACAGGGGCACAGGGACACGGGGCACTCACTGCTCTGTGCCCGGTGTCTGTGCCTTGCTGGTGCCAGGAGAGCACAGGGAACCTTCCCAGGGATGTGGGAGAGTGTAAATCACCTCCCCAAATCCTGTCCCTGGATACCCAGCGAAGCTGAGCTGGGTGAAAATTTTTATCCGTTTTTGACCTTTCCACTCCCACCCAAACTTTGAAACCATTTGAGGTATTTAATTTAATTTAATTTAATTTAATTTAATTTAATTTAGGAATTCTCGTGTTCAACCCCCCTCATGCACTTTCTCCCTTCTTTCCTTTTGGCCGTTTTCCCCAACACAGCACCTGCTCAGCTTCTCGAATTACTGTAAAAAAAATTTCAAGCAAGGGATTTTTCAGAATCATAATAAACTGTTGGACAAAGGAAGCAGCTCAAAGTATTGATTCAATTTGAGTCATCTTTTCTCAAACCTCCCATTGAATTTCTGGCATTGCTTAGATTCAGGGTCATCTTGTACTCACTGATCAATATAAAATGTTATTATTTATGTTGCTATTTGTTTGCCCTTACTGCTCTTTGACACATACATATCAATTTGGGATCATCAATTTACTATTTCTTCCCCTCCTTTTCCAGTGAAATAGGATGGATTCCAGCTGTACTTCTCCTTGCGATGATATGACCATTTAGAGTATCTGAAAACAAAGTTTCACTGGGAAGTCTCTATCTTCATTTAATTTTTCTGACGAAAGTTTTCTCCCTAATAAATACAGCCAATAGTTTGCAGCTCCTTCCTTGACTGCTGGCTGGCTCACCCTCCAGAGGTGATTCAGAACAGAATATCCCTTTAGAATGCAAAATCTTATTAATTATTTTAGCTTTTTGGAGAAATACATAATCAACAAACCAGGATGTAGAGTCCACCTGTGACTGAAGGTTGGATGTGTCTTTCTGTGACAGGACAAAGGAGAATGGTTTCCCACTGCCAGAGGGCAGGGATGGATGGGATATTGGGATGGATGGGATATTGGGAATAAGGAATGGTTCCCTAGGAGGGTGGGCAGGGGCTGGGCTGGAATTGCCAGAGCAGCTGTGGCTGCCCCTGGAGCCCTGGAAGTGCCCAAGGTCAGGTTGGATGGAGCTTGGAGCACCCTGGGACAGTGGGAGGTGTCCCTGCCATGGCAGGGGGTGCAACCAGAGGGTGTTTAAGGTCTCTTCTAACCCAGCTGATCTGTGGTTCTGTGATTCTATGAAATATTGCTACAATTCAGCTGGTTTTCCTTGGAAAATCTGGCATGTTGCACTAAGGAGGGTGCAAGCCCTGGGACATCCAACGTTTTCAGGTTGGTGCTGTGGAAAGTCCAAACCTGGGATACACAAAGGTGCCAGCTGGGAGGCTTGAGTTGTGAACCAAGAGATTTAGCAAGCCTTGAAAACTTGGAAAATCCCAAGAGTGTGGGGATTTACAAAATTATGATGGTTTGAGAAAGGAAGCCATAACCCAGATCTGGTGTTGGGAGGGGTATTTGAGCTCCTGCAGGTACAAACTGGCAAAATTAATGGCTTTTGGTATGGAAAGTGGCTCTGGCTGGACAGATTCGTGGTGAAAAGATCCATGCTGGTCCAGGCCATGTCCCAGCAGTTCCAAGTAGCTCTCTGGCAGCACTGTGGGGTAGGGAGGCTGGACACAAATCCCTGAAGAGCCAGCACCAGCAAGGACATCATTAATGCTGTAAACTGGGCATGTCAAATGTCAGCTCTGCCCAGCTTTGTGACATATCCTCTGCCAATGCCAACCCTGAGATGAAGGAGAGGTCCTGCCTCTACTGGGACTGGAAATTAGACAGAGCTGTGAAGTAATTTTAGTAAGGATGGTAACAATAATGAAATCGACCGTAAGGTTTGCAGGTGACAAAAGTCCTCAGCAGGGCAGGTTATGGCTGCCAAACCCTCAGAACCAGTAAACAGCCCCCGTCCAGCTGCTGAATTTGAAGAGCCATCCACAAATCCACCCCTGAGAGCCTGGAGAATGCATTCTCCAAGATGAGAGACTCAGTCTCACAAAGCATCATTCAGGGCAGCTTCAGAGTCATTCTGTGTATCTGCCTGACACTGGGTTTATAAAAAGGGGAATAGCAAAGAGTCAGGAGTGACCTAAATCCTTCACACGGCGTTGGAAAAGCTATTCCAGGAACAACACAGCAGCTCTGCTGTCAGCCTCTGACAGGGCCTGCAGGAGCACAAAGAGGGCTGGAAGAAAAGCTACAAAAGTCTTCTGGGGGCTAGAAAACCTCCTTGACTTGAGGTCAAGGAGCTCTTCATGCTTGGCACAGGAAGCTGGAGGATCTTTGCCATGGATGTGTGCCCTGCTGGTGTGGAAGTAGCTGCAAGATGCAATGAGATGGAGGGGCTGAAATGAAAATGGGGGTGATGCAGAGAGGGGAGAGATGTCAGTGCCAGGGGTGGCCTAGCCAGAGCCAGGGAAGTTGAGCATCTCACTCTGGGGCTCTACCCCTTCACATTGATGCTGAAAAGAGAAATTCCTGCCCCAGAGCAGGGATTGCATTTAAATAGCACATACTGAGCTTCTGTTTGGACCTGCAGAAACACTTGCGTTGGGGAAGATGAAACAGGAAAGCCTTATAAATATGATTGCCTGGCAAAAGATTTTGAGAATATGGAAACTCTAAGCGAGATTGAAATGAAAGCAAGCTTTGAGATCCCTCAGTTACTGAACAACTGGAAAACAATGGCATGGCCAGCTGAAGGTGATCCCCTTTTGATCAAACAACACCCTCTGCTTGCAGACAGGCCCAAGGCTCAGAGCAGACCCTGCCAGCTTGGCAGAAGGGGCCCAAAGAGGAGTTTTTAGGGTTTAAAATGTAACCCAGTGTGGTAATGTAATGATTCTTATAGGCTGTATGGAAATGCTGTAGGATTTGTATCTTGTACTAGATTGGTTAGTGAGAATTAGAATATTCAGCACAGAAGGTGGTTTATGGTATTGTAAGGGGAACCTCGCTCTCTCATCCTCTTTATCACACTCTTGCCTTCTCTCTCTTTACCTCTCTCCCTCTCTCAGCCTGCTCTGAGCTGTGGCTGGCAGCTCCCAGCAGGGCCCTGCACCCAGGCCCTTTGCAATAAACCACAAGTTCCTGACCTGGCTGCAGAGATCTCTGGTCTCTGTCTGTCCCCACCGTCCTAGCCCCCAACACTCCTACAACTTTTCCTGCCTTTCTGGGTTTTCCTTTCTCCAAATTATTTCAGGCCTGTTCCACCTGGAGGTGGAGTATGGTGGGCCATGCTTTCACCTCTCCACTGGCTCTGAATTTTCTATTATGTCTTTTAATGGAGCATGAACATTGGGAGGAACCTGCTCCTGAGGCTGACAGAGACCTGAGGGTTTCCATCTCCCTCAAAGCATGTGGTTTACCATGTTCATCTTGGGGATGAACATAGTGGATTCATAGTGGATCCCACCCCTTCAGTGGCCTTGCTGGTCCCTTTTTCTGGCAGCCGAGTTTTACAGGATTGAAATATTCAGTTTCCCTACAGTCTTTGGGCTCAGCAGAGGGCATTTGGGTAACACACAGAAGTTGCAGTAAGTGGTTTCTAACAGTTACTTTTGGCTTTAATTTTTGCAGTCCTTTTGTGTTGTTTTTTTTTTTTTTTTACAGAAATAGCCATACAGCCCCTTTGTATCTTCCAAATTAAATATAATTATTTCCTATTTGCATGTGATGAGCTTCTCTGAGGTCAAGAGACATCAGCCATTTTCCCTGGGGTGGTAAATCCTACACCCAGTGATGGTGGGAAAGCAGGGCCAGCCCTTGGTCATTCCTGTAGGGCAGGAAGTGCTTGGATTCCCCTGCAGGCTCCTTGCTCCAGCAGCACCACAGGGATGCTCCACCAAGCTTGCCCACTCCCTGGATCAACAGCTGGAACCATTTCCACCTTGTCTTTACTTTTTCCTCATCACCACTTGCAGCAGATCCTTGATTGCGTGCTCAGCTCGAAGCCTGTCGCAATAGGACACGAAATAAAATGACGCAGACACTGGAATTTGAAGGTAAGAAGAAAAAGAAGAATGGAAGTTTAATTTCTGACTCCAACATCTATAGATTTTCTGAAGTGACAGCGGATTGGAGGATGAAAGTGCCACCTCTCCAATGACACTGGACAAGACAACAGTCCATCAAATTCCTCCTCCTCCAGAAAAGAATGTAAAACAATAATTATTTACATAAAAGTGCATGAGAAACTCTGTTACAAGAATGTGAACATCAGAAGGCTTAGAAGAACTTAGAAGAACAGGGTGACAGAAGCCAGTTGGAAAATCACTTTGGTGAATTAATTTATGAGTTGTTCATTAGGATTATTCACGGGTGGCCGGGCTCTGTGGGGACACAGCTCCCACACACCAGGGCCATGGGCAGATCCGGGGCTTGGAGCCTTTTCCAGGGCATCCTGTGTTTTCCTGCAGATGTGTCCTGGCTTATTCATTGCCCATCAATACAGATAAAAACACAGAGGCTGTGCTGGAGAAAAGGGGGGGCTCCTGTGCAATCCTGCTGGGAAATGGCTCCCGGGGCTATTTCAGGACAGGAACTCAGAGGGGCTGTTCAGAATGGAAGTGGAGCTGTTTGCTTTCACAAGTGCTTTTCCTAAGGAACTCTCTGCTCTCCTCGGGACGCTGCCAGCATGCTGAGGACACTTACACGAGGAGTTTTTTTAATTCCCAGGGCTTTGCCTCTGCCCAAAGCCCTGCCTGCAGTGGGTTGTGCTGTGCAGGGATTTTGAAGGGAAGTGGGGTTGTCCTATTCCCTACACTTTGGCCTGTGGCACTGCCAGGGCTGCTACTAAAACACGTCCCCAGGTGCCACATTCACACATTTTTTGAACATTGACTCCACCAGTGTCCTGGGCAGTCTGTTCTAATGCCCAACCACCCTTTCACTCTTTTTCCTAATATCCAATTTAAACCTCCCCTAGCACAACTTGAGCAGTGTCCTCAGAAGGCTCAGAACGGGCCCTGATTATTTTTTAAGACCAGCTCCCTTGTTCCACTTAAATTAAAACTGCAGCATCCTGCTGCTTCCAGGAGCATAAAATCCACTGGATGCACACACAGCTGAGTGACATCATCTGATCTGATTCATGTTTTAAAATCTACAGACTTCAAACTTGAGGTACTTATTAGCAGGCAGATTTACAGGTGAAGTGCCATGCACCCCTCTACCAATTTCAGGAGGGGTTAAGTGCTGCTTTATGACACAAAAGGTATTTCAGGGCATGTCTGAAGCCACCCCCTGGTTATTTAGGAGATCTCTATGTGTTTGGGGTCTTGCCCTGATCGACTTTGAGCCCCTGAGAGAGGCTGTGCCAGACTTCTCTCTCCATGGGAACTTGCTTTTCTGAGACAGGAGGGACCTGGGGATGCTAATTTGCCTCTCCCAGAACATTAATTGAATTGCAGATATAAATTGATATTCAGGTAGTCTGGAAATAAGATATAAAAAGATTTCCTGACATGGTGCTGCAGATTTTTCTCTATTAACATTTTGCAGAGAACAAAACATGGCTCACAAATACCTGCGATTAGTTTCAGTGTTTATTACAGTGTCACCAACTGTGCCAGAGCCACGAGACCTGCAGGATGCTGAACATGGAGCCTGTGCTGGCCTATGGGAGGCAGGAGAATGGGCACTGCCAGTGCCTTGAGTTCCTGCTTCTGCTTGCCAAAAATTAGGGAAATAAGCAGGATGAGCAGGAGGTGAGGGGTGCTCCTGATGTGGAGGAAGCAAAAATTCCCCTGGTCCTCCCTGGTTCTGTTTGACCCAAATTTTGTAGTGGAGAAAACACTGGAGTAGTGTTCATACAGTGGCTGAAAATGAAAAAATTGCTCTTTTTTAAAGAGCTCTGTCTCCTCCTTAAGGAGCAGCTCTTGTTTTAGGGGCAAAATAGTGCTGAGCTGAGCTTGTGTGTGCTTGTGGCATCGTGGAGTGTGCCCAGCAGTGGTTTCCCACTGATAATCCAGAATAATGTGATGTGGCTGTGCAGGAAGGGCAGAATGGGACGAGCTCCAGGAGGGGCTCAGAGATCAGACACTTTCCAAGGGACTGTCTGGGAGCAGCTGTGGCAGGGAAGAGGAGCACTGTGGACCTAAAAACCTGGGGGAATTTTGGTAAGGGAGTAGCAACAAGCCCATAAAAAATAAAAAAAATAAAACCCTAGACAGAATGATCTGCTGATGTGTAAGCTCAATCAGGATATGGGAAAAAATGGAAAAGCCAAAGTAAGGCAAAACATGGGGCAACTCCAGTGGGACTTGTGGGTGTCAAAGGGGGAATAAACACATGATGCTCATGGAAAAGAGAGAGAACAGACAGGAGATGAAAGCCTCACATGTGCCATGGGCCTCCATCTGCTCCCATAGGTAGGAGACACTCTGAGCAGCCTGGAAGCACAGCTGCTCAGAGGGATGTTCCCCTGCCACAGAGCCTTCAGTTAAATGAGGGGGAAAAATGCCTGGAGAAGCTTATCTTTTACATTTCCAGTTTGACAAAATTGGCAGTGAAGAAAAGGCAGTTTTGGGGTTTTGCTTTCATCCTTTCCAGAGTGCAGTGTTTCACAGGATGGTGAAAGGGGGAGAAAATGCTTAGAAGAGAAAAGGGAAACAAAAATTCCAACCTATTCCAGCTTATTTTTTTGGAACTGATGGAATTGTGATGTCAGGATTTTAAAATGAAGTGCTGCTTTCCCTTCTGGGCTGGCCAGGAGGGGCGGGTGAGGCTGAGGCTGATTCTTGAAAAGCCTTGAGCCTGAGCATATTAGAGAAAAGGAAAAGGAGATGGGTTGGAGAGCTTGGTCTGAGATGGGGAACAGATGCTTATTAGGAAATTGTTTGTTTGTTTGAGTCTTTGGGGCTGGACTAAGTTTAGTGTCCAAGGGGGGAAACTGAGGCAGCAACTGAACCAGGCTCTCTGGTGCTGTCATTCCCTTCCTGATGCATCTTTTATTGCAGAAAAGCCTGTTGGGGACATCCAGAACAGACAGACCTGAGGCAAAGCCTTCAGTTCCTCCCTGTGACTGAGCTGACAGTTCTGCCCCTACAACACCCACAGCTGTGGGGTGGGTGGTGTCACTTTTAACGCAAGTGGTTCATTTATTGCAATCCTTCACCTGGAAGGCAGAGAAGAGGTCCAGGACTGGAATTTTTGTTTCCCTTTTGTCTTCTAAGCGTTTTCTCCCCCTTTCACCATCCTGTGAAACGCTGTACTCTGGAAAGGATGAAAGTAAGACCCCAAAACTGCCTTTTCTTCACTGCCAGTTTTGTCCAATTGGAAATATGCTATTGCAGCTCTTCCCAGCCTTGAGCTCTTGGCCCCTGTGTGCCTTCCAGGTGGATGGGCAGGCTGGAACAGAAGGACTCAGGTGTCCCAGGGGGTTTGGCTGTGTGGTCCCACCTGGTCAGCTCATGTCCAGGTGCTGAGCTGAGCTTGTGTGTGCTCGTGGCATTGTGGAGTGTGCCCAGCAGTGATTTCCCACTGATAATCCACAAGAATGTGATGTGGCTGTGCAGGAAGGACAGAATGGAGCAGAAGGACTCAGGTGTCCCAGGGGCTTTGGCTGTGTGGTCCCACCTGGTCAGCTCATGTCCCCCATGGTGCTCTGCACTCCCTGAGAGGAGGGGGTGAGGCTGTGTGAGCCCAAACCCAGCTCTTCCCACCCCACAAAGCTCCAGCAAGAAATGGCAGAAGCAAACTGCACAGGGGGTAAAAGCTGCAGGCTGCTGAGGGAGAGAAATACAGCCCATAATAACAGCAAACATCCAACTCCTGTGTTGGGGAAGATGAAACAGGAAAGCCTTACAAATATGATTGCCTGGCAAAAGATTTTGAGAATATGGAAACTCTAAGCCAGATTGAAATGAAAGCAAGCTTTGAGATCCCTCAGTTACTGAACAACTGGAAAACAATGGCATGGCCAGCTGAAGGTGATCCCCTTTTGATCAAACAACACCCTCTGCTTGCAGACAGGCCCAAGGCTCAGAGCAGACCCTGCCAGCTTGGCAGAAGGGGCCCAAAGAGGAGTTTTTAGGGTTTAAAATGTAACCCAGTGTGGTAATGTAATGATTCTTATAGGCTGTGTGTAAATGCTGTAGGATTTGTATCTTGTACTAGATTGGTTAGTGAGAATTAGAATATTCAGCACAGAAGAAGATTTATTGTATTGTAACGGGAACTTTGCTCTCTCACCTCTTATGTCTTAGCTCTTGCCTTTTACTCTCTTACCCCTCTTACTCTCTTGTGCTTTTGCTCTCTCACCCTCTCATCCTCTCTGCCCCTCTCCTCTCTCAGCCTGCTCTGAGCTGTGGCTGGCAGCTCCCAGCAGGGCCCTGCACCCAGGCCCTTTGCAATAAACCACAAGTTCCTGACCTGGCTGCAGAGATCTCTGGTCTCTGTCCATCCCCACCATCCTACCCCCGATGCTCCTACACTCCTGCCCCTTTAGAGAGGCCATAAATCCTGACAGACCTTCTCCAGGTGACTCCTGCTTGGTGTAAGGGTGGACCTGAGCTCTGGCTGCCCAGTCCAGCACATTTAGGAGGTGAAATATCTCCAAATTGCACAGCTGATCGTGGCACGAATTATCAGCAACTGCTGTTGGGAAGTGTGGCTCAGGCATGGCTCAGATGGTCCTCCCTCTCCTCATTACAGGCATCCTTGCAGCAGCTGAAGCCACCAGAAGCATGGGCAGGGATTCAGGCTGTTGGAGGTGGAAAGAGACACAGTTCCCAAGAATTAATCAAAAAAAAGCTCAAAAAAATTAGCTTACAATGTGTGTTGTTTCAAAACCCAGCTGGAAGCAAAGGGATGATTGTGCACCATGCCAGCGTTGTCCTTCACTGCTCAGCATGGCTTTCCTGCTGGAAGACCTTAAATCTGATCCCCTGGCCCCAAGGTCTGAGGGGGTTTCACGTCCCAGGGAGCCCTGAGGTGTTCAGGGCAGGCAGAATTGTCTCTGGAGCAGAGGGACAGGGCTGAGAAAGGCTGACATCCCTCTGAGCTCTCCTCAGTGCACACAGGGCTCCTGCCTGTGCCCTGGGACACTCTGCTCACTGAAGGGTGGTTTTTGTACAAACTGGGGACAGGGATTGTCCAGGGCAGCTGAGTTACAGCAGCTGGGAGGGCTTGAGCCACAAGTTCCCAGCCCAAATCCTGCCAGTCTCCTGTGGTGTTTTTGAAAGGCTCCTCTGAAGAAGAGCAGCAGAACCAGGGCTGGTTTGAGCCTAGGAAAGGAAGCGACAGTGACACCAGCACTGCCAGACCTGCTGGCTCAGGCTCCACCTTCACCTGCAAGAACTGCCCAGAGGTACCTGTGCACCCTGCCAGAGCCTCTGCTGCCAAAGGAGCACAGCACAACTTCAGGTTAGTCACTTGTGCTACATCTGCAGGGTCTGGGCTGTGACTGGTACCATCCTGGTGAGGATTTGTGAGCCACCGGAAGGTTAAGACCTTCAACAACAACAGAGACCACTTACAGCCTTTTTGTAGATGTTCACAGCTGTCTGAAACACCCAGATCTCCTCACATGCTGTCTGTGCTGTTTTGGAAAAACCAAAGGAAAATGACCATGATACTCCTGAGAATAGGAGGAGATAGATATTATTTCCCCATTGTTTATTAACAATGTTTATTAACAATGTTTATTAACAACTTGTGCCTTCAGAAAGCTCAGCTCTGCAGCTGTAGGAGCTCACAGGAGGTGCTGGGTCCCCATCAAAGATCTGCTGACAGGGACATTGGAGTGGTGGCCTTGGTGCCAGCCAGGGGCAGGGGGTGACCTGTGCCCAGGGAGTGTGGAAGGTGTGGGCAGTGCCAGCAGTGCAGAGCCTCAGGAGATGCTGTACAGCAGAGCACAGGTCAGCTGGCTGGGGAGGTGCTTCCAGGATTATTGGAAGATGAAACAGGAAAGCCTTATAAATATGATTGCCTGGCAAAAGATTTTGAGAATATGGAAACTCTAAGCGAGATTGAAATGAAAGCAAGCTTTGAGATCCCTCAGTTACTGAACAACTGGAAAACAATGGCATGGCCAGCTGAAGGTGATCCCCTTTTGATCAAACAACACCCTCTGCTTGCAGACAGGCCCAAGGTTCAGAGCAGACCCTGCCAGCTTGGCAGAAGGGGCCCAAAGAGGAGTTTTTAGGGTTTAAAATGGAACCCAGTGTGGTAATGTAATGATTCTTATAGGCTGTGTGTAAATGCTATGGGATTTGTATCTTGTACTAGATTGGTTAGTGAGAATCAGAATATTCAGCAGAGAAGATGATTTATGGTATTGTAAGGGAACCTCCCTCTCTTACCCCTTTTACTCTCTTATGCTCTTGCTCTCTTGCCCTTTTACTCTCTCACCCTCTCATCCTCTCTGCCCCTCTCTTCTCTCAGCCTGCTCTGAGCTGTGGCTGGCAGCTCCCAGCAGGGCCCTGCACCCAGGCCCTTTGCAATAAACCACAAGTTCCTGACCTGGCTGCAGAGATCTCTGGTCTCTGTCCATCCCTACCGTGCTACCCCCTGATGCTGCTGCACAGGATAACTTTGGAATTACAGCCTGGAGAATTGTGATTTCCTGATGGGCAAGGGAGCTCCCTCCCTACACTGATTTCCTTGAAATATGAGAGTGACTAAGAGTGGTGGGGGCTCTCCAGCCCCTGCCAAGCTTGCTGAGGCTCCTGGCAGTGGCCTGCAGGATGCTCTCCTGCCTCCCAGCTCCACCCTGCTGGTGCTGGGAGCTGGGGCTCCTCTACTGCCTGCCACTTGCCAGGCTGGCAGATGGGCACCGGTGCCTTCCAGGCTCTCTGAGTGCCCAGCAGCTTGCCAGGCAGGTTGCTGCAGAGCGGGGATTGCCAGCCTGCTCCACAGCGTGCCAGATGGACCACGGGGCTGGCAGGGATCCCCTGCTCCCTGCTGGCTCTCTGCAGGCTCTCAGCATCCCCGGGCTGGCCTGCTCCCCAGGGCTCCTGGCCCAGCACTGTGGTAGTGCTGTGGAGTGTGCTCAGCACCTGCAAGCATCAGCACCTGCAGGTGCTGCCTGGCCAGGTGTGGTGCAGCAGGAAAGCTGTGAGCTGGAGGAACCCCAAACTAAATCCCATTTTCTCAGGGTTTTTGCTGGTCAGAGTGACTCTAAGATGTGTACAAGTCTCTTTTCCCAGCCTAGCAGTCGAAGAAGGAGTCAGGATTCTTCTGTTCTCATTCCCAAGGTTGTTTATTATTTCTTATCTATAATATTCTTTTTCTGACCTGCTGAGGTCTGTCTGGCAGGTCAGGTTGAAGCACACTTGTGTAATCTTTTATACTAAAAATTCCATGTACAATATTTACAATAACTTCCCAATATTATCACCTGTGTTAGACAGTGAGCTTCTACCTTAAACCAATCCAAAAGTGCCAACATCACCCAGAAAATGGAAGAAGAAATAAGGACAGGGCATGCCCAAATTTCTCCATCTTGGGACCCTGAGCACCCCATTCTAAAACCCCAAAAATTTACTTTTCACCCCGTGACAAACTGTTATTCTACTTAAACTCTCTTGACTTGTAATTCTTCGTATAAGGGTGGTAATTTGCTCAATGGGTCAAAATCAAAGTCACAGGTGTGACCTGTGCTCTGTGCCAAGGTCTCTGAGCCCCCTGGCAGGGGCTGGAGCCATCCAGGACAGCCAGAGGGATGGCCTGGGTTCTGACACCATCTCTGGCAGCACAGCACTTTGGGGTTTGCTGCTGCAGCTACTGGGGTGCCAGTGGGGCAGGGATGCTGGTGCCCCTTTATAGTATGAGGATAAAATGTTTCTAAAATCATGGTTGTTCCAGATTGCAAGGCAAAATGTGTTCCATTACCATCTGTATGGCAGTTGTCATTTGTCAAGTGGGCAGTTTGCCTTATCTCTCTCTTTGAGTGACCACAATCACTCCTCCCTCTGGGAGACACCTGCTGATAACAGCCATTGAATGTCCCTGCATGGCTGATAAGAACTGCAGCATCCCACTGGGAGATGTGAGCCCAGAGGGAGGAGCCAAGCATTCCTACCCGGATAGAATCTGGAGATTCTGGAACACCAGCACGGCTTCTGCACTGGATTTCCCAGAGGAACAGCAGCTGCCTCTTCCCCTGGATCTTCAGAGCAGAGACTGCACCTTTCTCCAGGATCCCTGCTCCAGCAGAACCACCCCTGACACTGCAGGAGGGCTGAGCCACAATTCCAATGGGACTGCTGCCAGCACCCTGACCCACAGGGTGTCAGGTTGGGTTCTGACTCTGGCAGTGTTGGTTTAGTTCACTGCAGTGTTTATTTTATCCTTTT
The DNA here is from genome assembly GCA_019023105.1 of Diglossa brunneiventris. Lineage (NCBI taxonomy): Eukaryota > Metazoa > Chordata > Aves > Passeriformes > Thraupidae > Diglossa > Diglossa brunneiventris. The sequence goes on from CM032375.1 coordinate 4,817,667, forward strand.
ATTTTCTTCCCTATTAAAGAGCTGTTATTTCCTGCTCCCATATGTTTTGCCTGAGAGCCCCTTAATTTAAAATTTATAGCAATTCGGAGGGAGGGGGTTTGCATTTTCCATGTCAGGGGAGGCTCCTGCCTTCCTTAGCAGACACCTGGCTTTCCAAACTGAGCCAATGGTATATTCAGGGGAGATAAAAAGAAAGTTAGGCTTAGTAGGCCCTGGGAAAATGCTAAGGGTTAGGCCTTGTGTTTGCCAGATCATGTGAAACTGCACCTCTGTAGCCAGTATATGATAAATGGTATAATGGTTAGATGTCATTATTGTTTAGTAATTAGATGTAATTATTGTTTAATCGTCAGAAGAATCACGAGAAACTATGTTCAAGGGTTGGAGGGGGATCACGAGAAACCCATGCTTGGATGAAATCAATGTATACAAGAGAACAATGTCAGTTTAATAATTAATATGTAAGTTATATAATGATAGAATATAAAACCATGTTCATCCTGAACCTATGGCAGAGTCAGATTTGGGTCTGGCCCCCTGATACCCAGAGCTCTTCAATAATATAATGTGATATGATATAATGTAATATAATATAATATAATATAATATAATATAATATAATATAATATAATATAATATAATATAATATAATATAATATAATATAATATAATATAATATAATATATATAATATAATATAATATAATATAATATAATATAATATATATAATAATATAATATAATATAATATAATATAATATAATATAATATAATATAATATAATATAATATAATATAATATATATAATATAATATAATATATATAATTCTGTGATTATGTGTTCCTGAATGCTAATACCCTCACCCACTGTCAGGCTGGGAAGCAGCTCAGGCCTCCTGGAGAGCTTCTGGAGGGATCTGGGCCTTATGGGATGTGTAAGGTGCTGAGCAGGGAGTGCTGGTTCCTCCAGAGCTCAGGGAGGATCCCCTTGGTGCCCTGCTGAGGGGTCACCCTGTGGGTGCTCACTCTGTGCCATCCCTCCTCTGGCTCTGATGGCACAGCCAGCACAGCCTGGGGGCTGCTGGGGGGGATTCTCAGGGCTTCCTCCACACTCCCCTGGTCCCTAGCACAGTCTGCCAGGCAATTCCATCCAGGAACATAAGTGAGTTATTGAAAGCCTTGCTGGCAGAAACATGGGGATCTAATTTCAGCGTGTGAGTGAAAATATTATTCTCCAGTGTGAGGGGAGAAGTGATGAAAGAACAAGAGGCTTTTTGAGATGAGTCAGGAACACCAAGTTACACCAGGACAAAAACTGAGCAAAGAGATTTCCCAAACCCCAAACTTCCTGCAGAAAGGATTTGGTTGTGATTAAACAGTTGTTAGGAGCTTCCCTTTGCTCCAGGGTGTGATTTCTGCTCCTGGGGAAATGCAGAGGAGTCTGGCCAAGGCTGTAGCAGGAGCTGCAGGGTAATTGTTGGTTTAGGGCTGGATCATGCATGGCCTGGGGCAGTCCCTGGGAGCTGGCCTTGGCAGCTGTGGTTGCAGCAGGAGGAGGATGCCCTGTGCCATGGGGCTGCTGGAGCATGGTCAGGCCAGAGGTTGGATTAGTGGCTCCCTCAGAGCCTCAGGGGTGCCCTCATCTGCCCTGGTGCCAGCCTCACATGGCAGAGGGCGTCCTGGTTTTGTCTGGGGTAGAGCTAATTTTCTTCCCAGTAGCTGGTATAGTTCTGGGCTTTGGAATGAGAATGATGGTGATGAAGTGATGGTTTAGCTGCTGCTGAGTGCTTCCTCTAAATCAAGGACTTTTCAGGACCCCATTCTCTGCCAGTGATGGCCAGGGGAGCTGGCCCAAACTGGCCAGTGGATATTCCACACCACAGAAATATTGGCCAGGGATATTCCACACCACAGAAATATTGGCCAGAGGATATTCCACACCACAGAAATATTGGCCAGAGGATATTCCACACCACAGAAATATTCCACAGTACAGAAATGGAGGGAAGTCACCTGGGGGCTGTTGCTGGAAGCTGGAGGCCAGGCAGGGCATTGGGTGGTGAACAATTGTATTGGGCATCACTTGTTTCTCTCAGGTTTTATTCCTCTCTCTCCTCTTGTTATCTCCCTTTCCATTTTCATTATTACTATTATTATTACTGTTATTATGATGTGTTGCTCATTTCAGTTATTAACCCGTTCTTACCTCAACCCATGGGTGGTTCCTTCATTGCAGGCTGGGCTTGAATCCCACCAGAGGGACAGGACCAGCAAGCAGGGAGCACAGGAGGAGCTGCTGTTTCCAGCTGCTGGTCCCTGTGAAGACCAGGACAGTGGTGGAGTGTTGGGACAATGCTGGAGGATCCCCTCTGGGCAGGGGACAGCTGTGCTGGCCATGGAGATGTCACTGGTTTATGCATGGAAGCACCAGCCCAGCCTGGGAGCATGACATGGGATATCCAGGGGATGTCTACAGTGTGGGAAGAACAAGGATTAGCTCAGTGCCCCTTGCTGCTGGAGGAAGGTGATTTTTGGCAGCAGGAAAAACACAGCACTGCCTTGGCAGTGACTGGAGGAACCCTGGGGCTGGTCCCTGGCTGCCACCAGGACCATCCAAAGGCTGAACATGCATGGGTGTTCCCAAACAAGCAGGAACAGCTGAGAAGGACTGATGTCCTGAGGATCAGGGCTTTCCCCCCAAAGTGAAGAGGCAAAAGTGCCCCAGAGTTTGCCCAGAGCAGCTGTGGCTGGTCCTGGATTCCTGGCAGTGCCCAAGACCGGGTTGGACAGGGCTTGGAGCACCCTGGGGCAGTGGGAGGTGTCTCTGCCACGGCAGGGGTGGCACGGGAAGAGCTTTGAGGTCCCCGCCAAGCCAAACCAAGCCCATTTCTGCTGCTGAGCCTCCGTGGCACTGGGGGTTCATGGTGGGAAGAGCAGCCGTGCCCTCCGGCCTCGGGAGCAGCCTCGCACCGTGCCGAGGGGAGCCGGGTGTGCCCCGGGCCCCTCCGGCCCCTCGCTGTCCCCGCGGTGCCAGGGATGGAGCCAACATCCCGTTTCCATGGCAACCGCGGGGCCGCGGGTCCCCACCAGGGGGCAGTGCCCGCGCGCGGATCGGGGCTGGCCGGGAGGGGCCGGACGGGGACAGGGGATGGGGACAGGGACAGGGATGGGGACAGGGACAGGGGACAGGGACAGGGATAGGGGATGGGGACAGGGACAGGGGATGGGGACAGGGGACAGGGACAGGGACAGGGACAGGGATAGCGACAGGGGACAGGGACAGGGGATAGGGGACAGGGACAGGGGACGGGGACAGGGACAGGGTTAGGGGATGGGGACAGGGGATGGGGATAGGGGACAGGGACAGGGGAGGGGGATAGGGGACAGGGGACAGGGACAGGGACAGGGGACAGGGACAGGGGACAGGGACAGGGGATAAGGACAGGGGACAGGGGATAGGGACAGGGGATAGGGACAGGGGATAGGGACAGGGACAGGGGACAGGGACAGGAGATAGGGACAGGGGATAGGGACAGGGACAGGGGATAGGGACAGGGGATAGGGACAGGGGATAGGGACAGGGACAGGGGACAGGGACAGGGTGCTGGGACAGGGGCGCCGGGATAGGGAGTGTCACTGCGACCAGCCCAGACCAGGGGACTGGGACAGGAAGACTGGGACAGGACGTCCCCTGCAGCCAGCCAGCCTGGGACAGAGGGACCGGCCCCACAGCCATCCCAGACAAGGAGCCCAGCCCTACAGCCAGTCTGGCAGGGACCCCGAGGTCAGCCCAGCACAGGGTGACCCAGCCCTGTCTGTGCACCTGGGGACAGGGATTCAGGCCTGGTGCCCTGGGGATGGGGAACTCTCCCTGCTCATCCTTGGGGCACCCAGAGCCATCCCCTGCAGTGACCCCACCAGGACACAGAGCTGCTGGGGGTGACTGACCCTGGTTCAGCCAACTGCAGGCCCTGCTGGTGTCACCTGCAGGGCTGAGTGCCACCTTCACCCACCCTCTGTGCCATTGGCTCCTTGGATCTCCCTTGGGCTCCTCCTGCTGCTCTGAGCCCCACTGCCTGCCCTGGACCTTCCCTGGAGCTCCTGATATCCAAGGTTATCAAACTGTTCTTCCAAGTGATACCAAAGCAGGTCAGAGTCTGGCAGAGCCATGGAATTTTTCAGGTTGGGAGAGACCTTTAAGATTGAGATCAGCTGTTCTCCAGCACTGCCATGTCCCATCACTAACCCAGGTTAGCTGCCACATCCAGACTTCTTAAATTCCTCCAGGGATGGGGACTCCACCACTGCCCTGGGCTGCTGTGCCTGGGCTTGATCATCCTCTCAGGGAAGGAATTTTTGGTAATGTTCAGTCTCATCCTCACCCAGCAGAACTTGAGGCCATTCCCTCTGCTCCTGTCCCTGTTCCCTGGAGCACAGCCCGACCCCCCCGGCTGTGCCCTCCTGGCAGGAGCTGTGCAGAGCCACAAGGGCCCCCTGAGCCTCCTTTGCTCCAGGCTGAGCCCTGCCCAGCTCCCTCAGCCTCTCCTGGGGCTCCAGCCCTTCCCTGGACACGCTCCAGCCCCTCCAGGTTTTTCCTGTCATGGGGAGCCCAGACTGACCCCAGGACTGGGGGTGCCCCAGCAGTGCCAGCACAGGGGATGGGCACTGCCCTGGCCCTGCTGTCACACCATGGCTGGCACAGGCCAGGTGTCACCGGCCTTCCTGGCCACCTGGGCACCCCTGGGCTCACATTCACCTACTGCCAGCACCAGCAGCTCTCAGCTCTCAGCTCTCAGCTCTCTCTCAGTCCCTTTTGTGCCAGGCAGCTTCGCACCCCCTGCCCTGAGCCTGCTGGGGCTCCTGGTCCCGGTGGGCACAAACAGGAATGTGCCCCAAGGGCTGCCCAGGGAGCAGCTCAAGCCATCCCCAGGGAGCCAGGCCATGCTGGGGAGGGGCTGATTCCTGCCATGGAGGGGCGAGACCCCTGCTCAGCTCCCTGAATGCATCTCTGGCTCCATCCTGCCTCGGCACCGGAGCCAGCTGAACCGGTGCCAGCAGCACATCACCACCATCAGTAACATCGCTAAGACAAGCCTCTATTTGCATATTTTATAGCATTAAACATGCACTGCAGCCCACAGAACACACCACAGGGGCTTTGTGTCCCCTCAACAGCCTCTCTTCAGCCTGCTGAGGACACCAGCTGGCTCTCCCCATGGGTGACCATCCTTTCTCAAGGGAAACATCAGCAGGATCCCCTATCCCAGCTCCTGCAAGGGAGGATGGTGGCTGGGAAAGTCCCCTGCTCTCAGAAAAAAGCTGTTTTGCTCTGGCAGCAGGATGACCAGGAGCTTTCCCTGACTTCAGTCCTGTGCCTTTATAGATGCTCTGCTCATCATTTCAGCTCCCCACTGTGGGAACCCAGAACATCCCTCTGGCTGGCCAGGACCCCTGCCAGGGGGCTCAGAGACCCTGGCACAGAGCCCAAAACACCTGTGGGTTTGATTATGACCCATGGAGCAAATTACCAACCTTAAATGAAGATCAGCAGGCCACAACAGTTTAGGTAGAATAACAGTGAAGTTATCACGGGGTGGAAAAGTAGATTTTGGGGTTTCTAGAATGGGGGTTCAGGGGGCAAGATGGAGGGATCTGGGCATGTCCAGCCTTTCTCCTTCTTCTTCTTGGCCTCCATCTTCTGCTGCGATGTTGGCACTTTTGGATTGGTTTAGAGTAGAAGCTCACTGTCTAACACAGGTGATAGGTGTTGGGAAGTTATGGTAAATATTGTACATGGAGTTTTTAGTATAAAGACATAACACAGCCCTGGGGGCAGGCAGAGTGCCTGGAACTGTCCTGCTGGACAGACCTCGGCAGGGCAGGAGAAAATTTTTTATAGATAAGAAACAATAAACAACCTCGAGACCCAGAACTGAAGAGCTCTGACTCATTCTTCAAGCATCCAGGCTGGGAAAAGAGACTTTTAACAACCTCAGGGTCGCAGCAACCCAGAAAGGCCCCGAGACCCCACCGGCTTTGCCTGGCCTGGCTGTGCCTCTCCAGCCCCATCATCTCCCAGAGCCTTACTGGGATGGCTGCACCGCTGGGCGTGGAGAGAAGCTGGGGGGTCTCTGCAGCACCTGGTGGCCTTTGGCCAGAGGGGCCCTGCATGGACATCCCCTGCCTGCACGGGGGCAGTGAGGAGATTGGTGATTTAACCAGATCCAGGTGGGTTTGAAAGAGTCAGAGGGAAAGCGTGTGTGGGTTTCAGCCCTCATTTGGATGCAGCTCGGTGCCACAGCGTTCCCAGGCTGAGAAGGAGTTTTCCCTGGTCTCTTGCATGGCTCCGTAGCCTCAGGCACACAAGCACAACGAGAAACATCTGTCCTTCTTTCATGCAATCAGTTTCAATCACTAATAATTATCTCTCCTCTTTCCTTTTCCTCCTCTGCTGGCTGCTGTCCTAGTGCAGCGTGGCGCTACTGGGGACCAGGTACCCACCTGCTCTGTGCCAGGGCTCCTGGGGCATGGGCACACCAAACTCTGCTGCTTCTGCTGCCAGACCTGCCCAGGGCTTAGCCTTGCTTGCTAAAAAAAAACCAACCAATTTTTACCCCCTAAAAACCCCATTTTTACCCCCCCAAAAAGCCTATTTTCACCCTAAAACCCTCCATTTTTACCCCCAAACCCCCCCATTTTTACCCCCAAAACCCCCAATTTTCACCCCAACCCCCCATTTTTACCCAACACCCCCCCCCCTGGTTTTACCCCCAAAAAAACCCCATTTTTACCCCCCAAAATCCCGTTTTTACCACCAAAAACCCCAAACCACGCATCTCTGGGGATTTTGTTGAAAACCCAGCCCTTGGGCACAGGTGATGAGAGGATCTCAGCTCCCCTGGCTGGATAAAAGCAGTTTCCTGTGAGTGCAGACTGACAAGGCAAAGACACTGAGGTTCCTTACCCTTTTACAAAGAGATTCCTGGCCAGTCTCCTGGGGTTTGGGTGCCTTGGAACCCTCATTTATCTTCCCCCTCTGGAGCAGGCAGGAAAGTGAGGATGGTTTCTTGACACTGCAAGAAAACACAGCCCCCAAAACGCATTGTTCTTGTGGCAGGAGGGTTTGGGACAGCACTCAGCTGCAGGCATCACCTCAGTGGAGGTATCACCCTTTTGTTTGTGGGCAGATTTTGGTGCCAGCTGTGTGGGGAAGCTCTGCAGCCTCAGCCTGGGAGCTGGGGGTCAGCTTAGAGCTGGATTTGCAGTCAGTTTATCAAGTTAGCTCTGGGCTTGCTTTAAACATTGGCAAATGGTGAGCTCCTGGCTCTGAGTACCTGTGAAGATGAGACATATATATATTTACACATCTGTTATTAACCTAAAAATATAACCAAGTGGCAGATCACCTGTCTTGGTTTTCCACAGAAATGCAGGGATTGGAGTCCTTGCAGGGAATAGAAAAGGGCTGATCCACCCTGCAGGTTTCCAGAGCTGCCTCATGCCCAGCTTGTTGGTGCCAGGGCAGGATGACCCTGAGGGATGGGCAGAAAGGGGAGACACCCTGAGGGTGCCACATTCACCATCGTCCCTGCAGGAGCTGGGATGGGGGATCCTGCTGATGTTTTCCTTGAGAAAGGATGGTCACCCACGGGGAGAGCCAGCTGGTGTCCTCAGCAGGCTGAGGAGAGGCTGAGCACTGCCCACAGCTCAGCTCTGCCCCCCGAGAGGACAGGCAGGGTGGGTCTCATGTCAGGGAACCTTCCAGAGCAGGTTCCCCTGCTGTGGGCAGGGATTTTCCCTCACATTCGACACAAACCTCCCCTGGCCCAGCCTGAGGCCGTTCCCTCTGCTCCTGTCCCTGTTCCCTGGAGCACAGCCCGACCCCCCCGGCTGTGCCCTCCTGGCAGGAGCTGTGCAGAGCCACAAGGGCCCCCTGAGCCTCCTTTGCTCCAGGCTGAGCCCCTTCCCAGCTCCCTCAGGAGTTCTCCAGCCCTTTCCAGCTTCATTCCCTTCCTGGACTCATTCCAGCCCCTCTGTGTCCTTCTTATCCTGAGGGGCCCAGAGCTGAGCCCAGGGCTGGAAGTGCCCCAGCAGTGCCAGCAGAGGGGACAGTCCCTGCCCTGCTCCTGCTGTCACAACACGGCTGCTGCAGGACAGATGCCACTGGCCTCCCTTGTCTAGGGAAGAGTTTTATGGAGAACAACGAGACTTGAGGAGGAGTCAGTGCTCACCTCAGTGACTCTGCTTTGGTCATTAAACCAGCACATCCTGTCCCTGACAGCCTTGGCTTGGTGGGGAGGGACTCTCCAGGTGCTGTGGGCTCTGTGGGGCCAGTGGTACCTGGGCAGTGGTACCTGGGCACTGATACCTGGCAGTGGTACCTGGGCAGTGATACCTGGGCAGTGATACCTGGGATGTGATACCTGGGCACTGGTACCTGGACAGTGGTTCCTGGGCACTGATACCTGGCAGGGGTACCTGGGCACTGATACCTGGGCACTGATACCTGGCAGTGATACCTGGGCACTGATACCTGGGCAGTGGTACCTGGGCAGTGATACCTGGGCAGTGGTACCTGGGCAGTGGTACCTGGTCAGTGATACCTGGTCAGTGGTACCTGGGCACTGATACCTGGGCAGTGGCACCTGGGCACTGATACCTGGCAGTGGTACCTGGGCACTGATACCTGGGCACTGATACCTGGGCACTGATACCTGGCAGTGGTACCTGGGCAGTGAGCTCGGGGACTGCTGCTCCTCCAGCACCGTGGCTGTGGTGTGGCACCCTGTGCTCCCAGCAGCTCACACACATCACCAGGATCTCTGCAGCTGTGGCACCAACTGGGCAGCCTGCTCTGTCAGCGGGAAACTCAGCAGAGCATGAGCTGCACAGGGGGCTGGATGTGAAAGCTGTGCAGGGACCTCGGGGTTGTTCACACGCTGTAGGTTTTTATAGCTGGGATGTTGCACTCACATCCTGAGGGAAGGCCCTGACTCACACTGCATCCCTGCCCACCCCACCAGGATGAGCTTCTGGCCCTGCTGCTGCTATGGGGGACAGTGAGCATCGATGCACTGGGTGTCCCTCAGCTCTTCAAACACCTTCAGGGCACAGCAGCCTTCAGGAGATCACTGGAGGCATCTACTGAACCCTCAGAGCAAGACCTGCTCCAAACCTACTCATCCTTGCCCCTGTAAGAACCCTGGTGGAATGCAGCCTCTCCTGCTCCTGGCCATGCTGTGCCAAACTGGGGTTCATTCCCCCATCAGCACCCCAGCATGGTGCATGCAATGGGAGCATCTCCTGCTCCTGCAGCCTCTCCTGCTCATGGCCATGCTGTGCCAGACTGGGTTCATTCCACCCACCTGTGGTGGTGTTCACAGGGGTCCCAGGATGAGATGAGGATCTGACTCCATGTTTCAGAAGGCTGATTTATTATTTTATGATATATATTACATTAAAACTATACTAAAAGAATAGAAGAAAGGATTTCATCAGAAGGCTGGTTAAGAAGAGAAAAAGAAAGAATGAATAACAAAGGCTTGTGTCTCTGACAGAGTCTGAGCCAGCTGACTGTGATTGGCCATTAATTAGAAACAACCACATGAGACCAATCACAGATGCACCTGTTGCATTCCACAGCAGCAGATAATCAATGTTTACATTTTGTTCCTGAGGCCTCTCAGCTTCTCAGGAGAAAAAGTCCTAAGGAAAGGATTTTCCATAAAATGTGTCTGTGACACCCATCAGCACCCCCACATGGTGCATGCAATGGGAGCATCTCCTGCAGCCTCTCCTGCTCGTGGCCAAGCTGTGCCACACTGGGGTCCATTCCCCCATCAGCACCCCAATGTGGTGCTTGCAGTGGGAGCCAACCTCGTGGAGAGCAAAAGGCATCTGTGAAGTTCCAGCAGCCTGTTTTATCTTAGACACTGTCCTGGCCCTCTCAGAGACCCTGCCTTGCCCTGGGGATGGTGGTGCCCCTCCACTGGGCTGAAATATCTCTGATTTTAGGAGACCACGATGAGATGAATCCCATCCCAACGCTGAGGATGTCCAGATGGAGAATTAGCGTAGAATATCAGATGCTCCTCACGTCTTTCCAGAGAAACCTTTGAGTCATTTGCTCTGAGGCTGTGTGGGTGGGTGGGTATTTGTGCTCATGCACGTGGGCTTGCACCTGGCTACTTGTGCAGACAGATCCCTCCTGTGCCCATGAGAGCCCCCCATGCAGACCCTGAGCTGTGCCCTGCATACTGGGCTGGCAGTGCCCTCAGGGAGGGGATTTGGAGCCCCCCATGCACACCCTGAGCTGTGCCCTGCACACTGGGACACTGGCACTGCCCTCAGCGAGGGATTTCTGCAGTCTCTGAGCTGTGCCCTGCGCACTGGGCTGGCAGTGCCCTCAGGGAGGGGTTTCTGCAGTCCCTGAGCTGTGTCCTGCACACTGGGGCACTGTCAGAGCCCTCAGGGAGGGGATTTGGAGCCCCCCATGCACACCCTGAGCTGTGTCCTGCACACTGGGCTGGCAGTGCCCTCAGGGAGGGGATTTGGAGCCCCCCATGCAGTCTCTGAGCTGTGTCCTGCACACTGGGCTGGCAGTGACCTCAGGGAGGGGTTTCTGCAGTCCCTGAGCTGTGCCCTGCACACTGGGCTGGCAGTGCCCTCAGGGAGGGGTTTCTGCAGTCCCTGAGCTGTGCCCTGCGCACTGGGGCACTGTCAGAGCCCTCAGGGAGGGGATTTGGAGCCCCCCATGCAGAGGGATCTCCTGCAGGCAGCAGCAGGCGAGGGGAGGCTCTGGCATGGCCAGCACGGCTCGGTGCTCTCACAGCAGCTCTGGCTGAGCAGAGCAGGCTGGCAGAGACAAGATAACATGCCATGGGGAGCAAAGCTGCTTGGATCACCTCTAAAATGCCTTATGCCATCAGACACTTATCACCTCCAATCCCTGCCTTGTCCCAGGTCACGTACCACAAGCTCTCTATTACTAATATCATTAAGATCCCTTTGCTGGCTTCTAAATAATAAGCATAGGCGGGGACACTGTGATTAATGGAGGGCTGATGGATGAAACCCCCTGTCACCATTTAATACCTGTAACAATAGATTCATTAACTAGGATTAGTTTCAGACATAAGCTTTCTATACCCATGGCTATTACTCACTCAGTTCATTAACAGGACAGCATTAGTTCTGGTACCTTTGAGCTGCAACACATCCTGCATACCAATGATGCCCCAGCGCCGTAACTTTCAGGAAATCCGAAGACTGTTTATAAAAAAAACTGGAATCTCTTAATTCCAACCTGTCAGCCAAGGCATTTCTGCTCTCATTTTCTGCACGCTTCATTTCTGAAGGTGAAGGATGGAGGTGATGCCAGAACACAGCTCCCCACTGCCCCACATCCTGCCCTCAGTGGAAGCCAGGGGCTGTCCAGGGCCACTTATTTCAAGTGTTTAAAAAACAAACACTCTGAGCTCACCTAGTGAGCTCTGTGCCACCAGGCTCATCGTGGCACAGCGCTGTCATTTCCCAGGAATTAGCTCCAGAGAGTTTGACATGGTGGTTATTTCCCTGTGCCACCAAATGTGCTTCAAGGGACAGGCTGGCCAGCTGGCAGTGGGCTGCTGCATCCTCAGGATTTGTCCCCACGCAGCATCCTCCCAGGTTTGGCCAATCTGTGTGAAGAGGAAAACACTTTTATTCCCTGTCTGGTGTGTTTGTAAGCTTATTTCTGTCCCCTGGAGGTGGGTGGTTGGACACTGCTGGGTGGGGATGTGATGGATGCAGGTGCTGGGGGATCTCTGGTGTCAGGAGAAATGTGTAACCAGGTGTCTGCAAAGGTAAGGGGGGGAGGTCAAAAGTGGGGAGTGTTTGCTGTCCCCATGGATTGTCCCACAGGGAAATGCTCCAGCTGTAGTTGCCAGATGTTTGCTTAGCTCAGGGTTTTGCTGTGGTGGAGCAGTGGGTGAACAGGACTTCTTGTCTCATCCTGCTTAGCAAGAGAGCAGAGCCACAGGGATCCACGCCTGGTTGCATTTTCCAGAGGCTCCCCCTGCCTCCTGCTGCCAGGAATCCAGGGACAGTGCTCAAGAGGGGGGTGATTTCTGCCCTGCTCTTCAGTGGGTGGTAGCACAGGTTGGGTGGGACATCCTAGAAGTCCCTGTGCCTTGAGTGGTCACAGTGTTGGGCTGGACTTACTGTGGAATGGCAAATAAAATATTTTTTTTTTCTCCAGTATGTCCAGATGAGTCCAAGGCAGGGAAAGCAATGCCCTGGCACTTCCCAGGGAGCAAGGACACGGCGCCAGCTTCTCCCTCCCAAGGAGGAGCAGCAGGAGCTCCCAATGCCTGGAGATCAGCTGTGCTCACATGAGCACTGGCTGCAGTCATGATATTCCCCTTATTGGAACACTCATGGAGAAATGTGAGTGTATCCAAAAATAATTGAGAGTTGAAGTCAATCTGCAGGATTTTTGTCTGCTGTGGGAAGTGCCTTCTCAGTTTATCGTAATAAGTGTGATAAGTTCATTGTTACAGAAAATGCACAATATGTTTGGCCCAAAAAGCAAAATAAGGCTTTGGAGGATGCAAAAGGAAAGCTGAGTTCTTGCATTTTGATACATTTAAATCTCAGCCTCCTCCCCATTAATATGCAGTGACAAGCTGGGGGGTAGGAGCTGCGATTCTGCACATATGGAAAGATAGGAGAGATAACTCATTTCCTCCAGGAGCAGAAACAAGGGCTGGAAGAAACCACTTTGGGGTTGAGAGAGAGGAACTGGGGCAGGAGAGGGAAGGAGAAGAGGTAGTCACGTTTCATAGATAACGATGTAGGTGGTGTGAACAGAATGTGAGCCCTGACAGGAGGGTGCAGGGACATGCCCTGGAGAAGTCAGCTGTGGGGATGCTCCTGGTCCACCTGTGAGTGACAGGGAATGTTCAGATCCTGGACAATGCCTTGATTTTAGTGCCACATTCTGATGTCCCAGCTTGGGCACAGCAGCCAGGCAAGCAACATGTCCCTGCTCTGAACCTGCTGTGAGATTTCAGCACAGCTCAGTGATGATCCTGCTCCCTCTGGCTCGGGGTAAATTAGCCCCTGCTCCATCCCGTGTGAGGCAACTCCTCAGATAAGCAAGGGATTCTTCTGTATGGAAGATTTCAATAAAAAAAGAGAGGAAGGATGGAGTGAAATACATTTTTTTTCACCGCAGTTTTCAGCTTTTAATCAAAACCCAGGAACAGCCTTCGACAATTTTGGCTCCTTCTGATGAAAGACTTTTAATGAAAACAGAAACCATCCATAGGGAATAGGAGCTTAAAAAAGTAAACAATGAAGTCAATCAACCGTCCAACCAAATATGAGCCACAAACAAATTTAATAAAGCAGAGGGAAGAAGTGGTGTGAGAGCAATGGGAAGGGTGTTGGGATCCATGGGCACTGGAGAGAGGCGTGGCTCAGTTGTGGTCAGCTTTGTATTGAATTCACAGGCAACCCCTGACCAGGGGAGAGAGAAGGAAGAGGAGTCCATCTTATCAGAAAGTGAATTAATTACTTTATTATACTATATTATTCTATATATTATATAGAATGATATAATATAAAACGTATATATATATATATATTCCATTCATTCTAAACTGAATGTGCCAAGCACTCAACCCTGCACACACTGCACAGAATCTCGTGACTGTCACCCAACAGTCCTGACACACACACACACCTGGCCCTGACAGGCCAAGGACATAAAACCCCATCGCTGTGGGTGAAAAATCTCCATATTGCATTCTACTTTGGCACAAACACAGGCACAGCAAATGAGATAAGAATATTCTTGGGAAGAATTGTGCCTTGCTTTTCTCTGTGAAGAGAAATGTGGGGCTACACACCTGGCCCTGACAGGCCAAGGAACCAAAACACCATCACTGTGTGGAACAATCACTGTGGGTGAACAATCTCCACATTGCATTCTGCTTTGGCACAAACACAGGCACAGCAAATGATAAGAATTGTTTTTCCTTTCTCTGAGGTTCTGAGAATGTGAAACCCTGAAATATCCTTGGGAGAGTTGTGCCTTGCTTTGTTCTGTGAAGAGAAATGTGGCTACAGGTTTGGGACATGTGGGATTGCACTGTGGGATGTGGATGCTCCCCTGGCTTTGCTCAGATCCCATCACCATCCTCCCCGTGTGGCACTGGGGGACACTGTGGGGCACAGCTCAGGGACAGGGGCTGTGCTGGCTCACGGTGGCTGCAGGGCAGCAGTGTGGGGTGCCTGCACACCCTGTCCCCTGCAGCCCTGCAGGATGCACAGGGAGTTCCCCATCACCCCCGTGCTCCTGGTGCACACACAGCCCTGCACCTCCACATGCACTGGAGAGGGGGTGCAGCTCAGCTGGTTTCACCACTGCAGGAGTGGATGGCACAGCCACTGAGTGGAGGTCACCATCCCCTTGGAGAACAGGGATAGAATCATGGAATCACAGAGTTGTTAGGGTTGGAAAAATCTATGATCTTTGAGTCCAACAGTGCCCCCAGCACTGCCCAGGCCACCATTAACCCATGTCCCCATGTGCCACATCCATATGGCTTTTAAACACTTCCAGATGATTCCACCAGATCCATGGGCATCCTGTTCCAAGCCTGATCACCCTTTCAGTGAAGAAACTTTCCCCAAATCCACCCTGAGCCTGCCCTGGCCCAGCCTGAGGCCGTTCCCTCTGCTCCTGTCCCTGTTCCCTGGAGCACAGCCCGACCCCCCCGGCTGTCCCCTCCCGGCAGGAGCTGTGCAGAGCCACAAGGGCCCCCTGAGCCTCCTTTGCTCCAGGCTGAGCCCCTTCCCAGCTCCCTCAGCCTCTCCTGGGGCTCCAGCCCTTCCCAGCTCCGTTCCCTGCCCTGGACACGCTCCAGCCTCTCAATGTTCTTCTTGTCCTGAGGGATCCAAAACTGACCTCAGGACTGGGGGTGCCCCAGCAGTGCCAGCACAGGGGGATGGGCACTGCCCTGGTCCTGCTGTCACACCATGGCTGGCACAGGCCAGGGGCCATTGGCCACCTTGGCCACCTGGGCACACCTGGGCACACCTGGGCTCCTGTTCACCCACTGCCACCCAGCACCTGCAGGTCTTTTCCCACTGAGCAGCTTTCCAGCCTCTCTGCTCCCAGCCCAGAGCACTGCCTGAGGCTCTTGTGGCCCAGGTTCAGAACCTGGCACATCAACCTGTTCAACATCACAGATTTGGCCCACCAAGGCATGGAGACAGTGAAGGAACCTCTCCCATCCTATCCCAGCAGTGCCCAGCACACACCCTCCATGGAATGAACTGAAACCCTTGTTTTTGAGTCTTTGCATGAAAAATTCTCAGTCTCAAGTCCTGCCTGGCTCAAACACAGGTTCAGCTAGAAATGACAGAGGAAGAAAAGCCCTGACCCTGGTCCCAGTCCAAGAAGAGCTGAGGCAAGTCAGAAAGCAGGTCCCACCCTGGTAAGTGGCAGGTACCCTGTGTTTATGGTAATAACAATAATTTACCCTTCACTATCACCTTCCAGCTGAAGAGCATAAAGCCCTTTGCAGGCATTAATTATCATTAGCCTAATGACATGGTTGATGAAACGGAGGCTGTGAAAGCTGGAGTGATCCACCCAAGGTCCCCAGGCCCCTGCGGTGGCAGAGCCAGGAGTCACAGGCAGGCAGGGCTGCAGGGCAGGCTCTGGGCTCGGGGTGGGCACGGGGAGCTTTGCCTTGCCTTGCCTTGGGGCAGCTGGAGGTCAGCTGGATGGCTCTGTGTGCATCCCACATTCCAGGGACATCCCTGCTGGCTGGGATTGCTCCAGGGAGGTGCAGGCAGGGCAGTGTGGGCTGCTCCCTGGCCTGGAGGAGCCCCACAGTGTTGGGGTCACAGCGCTGGGACCCTGCTGGCTGTGCCCACGACGACAGCACAGACAGCTGAGGAGCTCCGGAGCTTTTCCTGGGCACTGCAGTGGTGTGGGCAGAGCTGCTGGAGCCCCCCTGGCTGCAGAGGCAGCAGGGCTGGGGCAGAGCATCCACCCTGGCACACAGAGCCCAGCTGGGCACGGGGCTGGCAGCCGGGGCTCAGGAGCCTGTTAACATCGTGCAGAAATTTTCTTTGAAGGTGGGAATGATTTATGGGTTATTACTGGCTGTGACAGGGTCAGCTGCCAGGCCTGGGTGATTTGGGGTTGGGGGCTCCGGGAGGATAATGGGGACAAATTGGGGCCCGGAGGAATGTGAGCTGGCAGAGCGGGGGCAGGGGAGGTGCCGCCTTCTCCTCCATTCCCAGACACAACCTGCTCTCATTATCCGGAGCCACCACAGGCGCTAACGCACACAAATATATTCTAATTTATTAGAGCTGGCAAAGATCTCTTTGCAGAGAGCGAACGTTTTATTTTTGAGGCTCAGTGGTTCAAGTGTTTGAAAGGGCAGCATTCTCTGTGCCTCCAATGTGGGGCTAATGATAATCTAAATTAGTTATTGGAAATAATTACCAAGGCTTTATTGTGCCAAACATAGCAGAGCCCTGGAGAGCAGTCGCGCTCAGACACGGCCATGCAGCTAAAAGCTTTGATGCTTCATTAATATTCAAGGGGAGTCTTTGGCTGTTTTCCCTCCTCCCCTCGCTCTGCCGCAGCTCTCTGAATGAACCCGAGGCCTCCGGTGACACCAGCGAGGGGCCTGCCGATTGAAATTAGCCCTGGTACCGTATCAAAGTTCACTGCTCTCCTAATCTCCAATGGAAAAGGTGGCTCGGGGAAGACGCTATCGCTCGGCGCGGCGGCGAGCGCTCGGTGCCGAGACAGCTCCTCCTGGCTCCAGGCGCCTGGTTCCAGCCCGAGATAATGCTGGAGAGGAGCATCTCCAAGGTTGTCCTACACAGCTGGGTTTTATGATATAATGGACCAAACCGGCTGCATAATTAATCAGCCTATATTTTTTCCCCCTAGTAAATCTTCCTGTGATGGGCAAACAGAAGCCCTGGAGCTGTGTTTGCCTGCCAGATCCGTGGTGGTGCGTGTGTGTCTCTTTCTTTCTCTTCTCCCCACCTCTCTTTTGGAATAAGTGCTGTGATTTGAAAGTGACTCCAGCCCTGCTCACGAGGACGGGGGGCTCTCAGGGCTGCTGTTATTTTTTGCCTGCGAAGCAGCTGCGTCCTCCTTTCCAAAAAACCTTTGGGCTCCGAGCAGGACGGCAGGATGTATTTTTGGACGCGGGCTTGGCCTGGCAGGGCTCCAGGGAGAATTTCCTCTCCTTGCTCGGGATTCTGCACTAATCAACCATTCAGTTCCGGCGCCTGCGGGCAGGGCTGGGAGCGGAGGTACCGTGTCCATCTCGGAGATGATCTCCATGCTCAGCACATCCCCGTACAGCCCTGCGGGCTCGACCTGCCGCCAGCAGGAGCAGTGGCAGGATTCCTCTGCGAGCCCTGGGTGGAAAGAGCAAATCCTTCTGGCTGGCAAGACAGGGGACAGCTGCTGCGCCTGTTTTCCAGGCAAGCAGCACAGCAAATTGAGACAATCCAGGAATTTCACCCCCCTCCCATAATCCAGATTGTGCAATGGCTAAAAGCACCACGAGCCCCATATACTTTTGAGCAAATCTGCCGCGCTCCAAGGCTTCTGTGCCACGCTGGGGATGGCCCCGGAGGCTGTCCCGGGTCTGTGGGGGCGGTGGGCACGAGGGGAGCTCCGGTGGCACGGCAGGATGCGGGTGTGGTGAGTCATTCCTGCTTGCATCCCACGCCGTCTCGGTGCGTGAGTTATGGGACTTCTCCTCTGCTGAGCAGGCACAAATCATCGGGGCCTGTCAGGAGTCAGGATGAAGTGGGCTGGCTGGAGAGTCCACACTAGTCCTTTAACAAGATTGATGCTTTGCTGCTTCCCAGGTCTGAGTTCAAGAATCTATATTTTATTCCTTCCCTCCTCTCCCTTCTCCCTGCCCCATTCGCCGTGGCAGAAACGCACTCTTATAATTCCTGCTCAGGTTTGTGTGTGTGAGGTGGTAATGTGTCTCCCTGGGAAGAAAAAAAAACTGTTTCTAGAAAGATTTATGTGGAATGAATGATTTAACCTCACACTCCTGGCTACCCCCATGCCTGCCCAGACTGCAGGACCAGGGAGCCCAGGTCGGGATGGGCCAGTGTGAGACTGGTGGGGCTTGGGGGACAGAAGGGACCCCCAAGGACCTCAGAGGGTCCCCAAGGACCCTCTGCCAGCTGGGCAGAGACCAAAACCCCAAAGCTTTCAGACCCTTTGGTCTGATCTCTGCAGGTGCCCCCTCTCCTCCTGTGTGCCCCAGCCCAGCTGTGGCCATCACTGCCTGCCTGTCCTCCAAAGCTCTGAGAGCAGGGAGAAAACCAGATGTGAACAGCTGGTAAAACATCTGGAGTGGCCTCCTGCCCAGCAGCACGTCACTGCCCCACCAGGGCAGGACACACTGGTGGAGCTCAACCAGCATGACCCTGCTCTTGGCAGAACCCCAGAGCCACGAGCACCCCACACTTGGAGCTGCCTGCCAGGACTGACAAATCCACAGCAGCCATGGGGCAGCCCAGGGAGGTGCTGTGCTGGGCTGGGCTGGCACAGGGACTGGGACAGGCTGGGAGAACTCTACTGGGTGTTACTGGTGCCTGACAGGGTCAGCAGCACAAAACCCAACCCAGGGCTTTGCGAACCGAAAGGGAAAAAACATGTTTGTTAGATATTTTTCCCTTGCAAATTATGATTTCTGCAGGAAGTGCCTGTCTGCAGAGAATTTCCAGAAAGAGAAAAAACACACACACACACACAGAATGAGTTTGTGCAAATTGAAAACAAAAAGCTGCCAGACGTTCCCTGCTCCTCGCTGCCCGCCCCCTCGAAGAAATATTGGCAGAAGATGGGGAAGGGAAGCCAGAAAACTTTTGAAGAAAAATATTAATGAAAACCAAACCCTTTCTGCTTCTTGTTTAATTTCCAAAGGGAAGACAAAGGGCTCCCTGCCCTGCCCTCTGGACTCATTGCTGACCCCGGAGTGAGGACAGGAGTGCTGCTGGTCCAGCCCTGCTGCTCTTGTGGAAGAGCCAGCCCAGAGCCCTGGACCTGGGCACATCTGGCTCCACAGACTGGGGTCCTGGAGCAGCTTCTGATCCCCAAAAGCTTTTGGGAATGGCTCCTGTCAGGGGAGCTGGGTGATGCCTCAGGCTGGAGAGGAGCCCCAGGGTGGTCTGCTCGAGTGAAAATCCCAAAAGGAGTCCCAGGTGTTGGCCTGTCTGGGGACATGGTGACAGCCTGGGGACAGAGGCACTGCCAGGGCATCCCATGGCTGCACACCAGTGGCAGGAGGGGTGGGAAGGATTTTCTTTCCAGCCACGAGCTGGGAGGACAGGGAGGAGGATTTGGTGGGATAATGGAGCTCACAACGTTTTGCTTCCACCATGTGCTGAAGGACTCAACACCTGCTTTTTGAGGGCTCTTCCTCTGCACCCCAGGGCTGTCACCTCAACCCAGCACCATGACAGAGGGGAGGCCACCCTGACTGCCAGCATCAGCTCCCAAAATCCCTGACTTTGGGCATGGTGTCACCTCCAGGACTGCCAGCTTGGTGAGAGGGATGGGGACAGGAGGGAATGGCAGAGGGAACTGCTGGCACTGGTGCCTGTGGTGTTAGAGCAGGACCTTGCACAGCTCACAGGGCACTGGGGTCCCACAGGGCACTGGGGTCCAGTGGGGTCCTGCAGTGCAGGAGGGTGTGGGGGCATCCTGGCATCCCAGCATGGCACTGCTGGGAATGCACAGGGGGCTGTACCCTGGCTGCTGCTGGGTTTGTCTGGAGTGTCCTGGGAGGATGAGTCCCAGTGTGGGACTCCCTGCTCGTGATGAACACGGTGGTTGAACACGAGGAGCTTAAAGGTCTTTTCCAACCTAAAGAATTCTGTGGTTCTACGGTTCTGTGAGCTCACCAGGCGTCTCTTCCCTTTACTGTCCCTGGAATTCAGCTGGGCTATCCTGGGAGCCCACTCAAGGCACTGGGGTGGGATCCCCACACACTGAGCACCCCAGGAAACACCAGGAACCCTCTGCAAGTGCTGCTTTGGGGTGCCAGCCCCACAGCCCCGGCCCCCAGAGCTCCCTGAGCTCCACGAGGCACTGCAGGAGGATCTCGCCCCACAACACATGCACCCTGTGCAGTCCTGCCTGTGCCTTGTGCATCCACAACAATGCTCAAAGACTCCCACAAAAATGCCTCCAGCTTTCAGTTAAAACTAATTTTAACCGGTGAACACCTGCCAAATTGATTTTACGGGTTTGACACCGGTAAATCACTTGAAATTTCAAGCCTCCACAAAATTTGCATTCTGCTATTTTCATATCTCTTGGAAATTCTCAACTTTGGCTGGTTTCACTGTGGAACTTCTTCACGAAGCAGCCCAGGGGCCAGGAGGCAAGAGGCAGGAAAATGGCAACATGAGCCACTGCTGGGACACCCTGAAAGGTTTGTGCTGCACTTTTGGGATTGATGTCTGGGTCTGGCTGATGCTGAGTTTGAGATATTTCTTTGCCTGTAGGTGAACAAATCCTGCATCTGATGGAATCTGGCTTGTGGATGGGGTTCCTTGTGGTTATCTCCCAGAATAAATGACTCTCCTGTGTCACTGGGTGGCTCAGGAGGGCAGCTCTGCTGGGCACTGTCTGTAATGAGCTCAGAGCCTGCACTTCATGTGTTCTGTTTGCTGCAGAGACAAATGAAATCAGATTAAATCCACAGGTGAGTGTGATTGTCCTGACTGACAAAACCATCTCATGATGGTGGCTTCTATGGAGATAGAATCACAGAATCCCAGAATGGTTTAAACACCATCCAGTGCCACCCCTGCCATGGCAGGGACACCTCCCACTGTGCCAGGTGCTCCAGCCTGGCCTTGGGCACTGCCAGGGCTCCAGGGGCAGCCACAGCTGCTCTGGGCACCCTGTGCCAGGGCCTGCCCACCCCCACAGGGAACAATTCCTTCCCAATGTCCCATCCATCCCTGCCCTCAGCACTGGAAAGCCATTCCTCATTGTCCTGTCGGTTACATACCCTCACAAAAACTCCCTTCCCGTTTTCCTTACTGACCTTTTCAGGCGCTAGAAGGTCACAGCTGGGTCACCCCAAAGCCTTTTGGTTACAGGGCTGGAATATCACTGGGATTTTGGTGAATTGCTCAATGGACTGGGCCTGAAGAACAGCCACAAGCCCAGGTTTTATTCCTTCTGGCTGCTGTGTTAAGTAGCTAATGGTGCTTGTGAGCAGAGCTGCTCTTGCTGCTGTTGTATAACAAGGACATAAGAAAAGGAAAATCAAAGCATCTTTAAGGTGTTCTTGGAAATAACAATGCCACTAGAGGAGGATTTTATCTCTGAGCTTTTTAATGGAATGGATATCTCACACTCCACATCCCAGCTGTTGTGTGGCTGAACAAGTCCAGCAGTTCCTTTCTTTTGTAAGTGGAGAAGGGTCAGAGTGGTGCAGCCTTTGCCACGCTGTCACACAGGCTGGGTCCCCTCTCCCTCACAGCCACCAGGAGAGGAAAAACAAAGATGAGGCTGAGAGCAGCTAGGAAAGCTTTCCCTATTCTGATCCCTCCTCACAAACTGCAGGTGAAGTGGGGCTGTGCCAGAGAGCACCAGGACAGACACCAAAGGAGGGAAACAGATGGACAGTGTGGAGGGGGGAAGTGGGAAATACAGAACAATGTTGGAAAGGAGAAAGATCCTGTTCCATCCCCTGCCATGGCAGGGACACCTCCCACTGTCCCAATGTCCAGCCTGGCCTTGGGCACTGCCAGGGCTCCAGGGGCAGCCACAGCTGCTCTGGGCACCCTGTGCCAGGGCCTGCCCACCCCCACAGGGAACAATTCCTTCCCAATGTCCCATCCATCCCTGCCCTCAGCACTGGAAAGCCATTCCTCATTGTCCTGTCGGTTACATACCCTCACAAAAACTCCCTTCCCGTTTTCCTTACTGACCTTTTCAGGCGCTAGAAGGTCACAGCTGGGTCACCCCAAAGCCTTTTGGTTACAGGGCTGGAATATCACTGGGATTTTAGTGAATTGCTCAATGGACTGGGCCTGAAGAACAGCCAGAAGCCCAGGTTTTATTCCTTCTGGCTGCTGTGTTAAGTAGCTAATGGTGCTTGTGAGCAGAGCTGCTCTTGCTGCTGTTGTATAACAAGGACATAAGAAAAGGAAAATCAAAGCATCTTTAAGGTGTTCTTGGAAATAACAATGCCACTAGAGGAGGATTTTATCTCTGAGCTTTTTAATGGAATGGATATCTCACACTCCACATCCCAGCTGTTGTGTGGCTGAACAAGTCCAGCAGTTCCTTTCTTTTGTAAGTGGAGAAGGGTCAGAGTGGTGCAGCCTTTGCCACGCTGTCACACAGGCTGGGTCCCCTCTCCCTCACAGCCACCAGGAGAGGAAAAACAAAGATGAGGCTGAGAGCAGCTAGGAAAGCTTTCCCTATTCTGATCCCTCCTCACAAACTGCAGGTGAAGTGGGGCTGTGCCAGAGAGCACCAGGACAGACACCAAAGGAGGGAAACAGATGGACAGTGTGGAGGGGGGAAGTGGGAAATACAGAACAATGTTGGAAAGGAGAAAGATCCTGTTCCATCCCCTGCCATGGCAGGGACACCTCCCACTGTCCCAATGTCCAGCCTGGCCTTGGGCACTGCCAGGGCTCCAGGGGCAGCCACAGCTGCTCTGGCAATTCCAGCCCAGCCCCTGCCCACCCTGCCAGGGAACAATTCCCAATTCCCAAGATCCCATCCAGCCCTGCCCTCTGGCACTGGGAGCCATTGCCTGGCTCCTGTCCCTCCATCCTTGTCCCCAGTCCCTCTGCAGCTCTCCTGGAGCCCCTTCAGGCCCTGCAAGGGCTCTGAGCTCTGCCTGGAGCCTTCTCCTCTCCAGGGGAGCCCCCCCAGCTCTCCCAGCCTGGCTCCAGAGGGGCTCCAGCCCTGGGGTCAGTGTAGTTGCCTCCTCTGGACTTACAGAAGCTGGACAGCCACGAGGTTGGAGGCCGTTCTTGTGAAGGAACAGAACTGAAGCAAGAAGTCAGTCCAGGGCACGGCACCACCACCCTATAAATGCAGGGTAAATAGTCTGGCCTGAGTAATACATGAGGTTTTTTAGCTTGTATTATATTGGACAACAGCTGAAGCCAGTGAGATGTGTGGAAATATAAAATGCAGCATGGGTTCTCCAAAGGCAGCTTGTCAGGGGCTGAGCAATCCATGGTTTTGTGCATGGTGTTGTGTCTGTCTGCATTTTAAGCAAGGATTGGATAAAGCACCCACGGGAAATTATTAGCTAACCCAGAGAAGATGGGATCACAGAATTAAAGTGGATAAAGAACTTGTGAAGGGTGAGTCTGCAGTGGGTGAAATGAAGAGGAGGTTATCAGGAGGAAGGCAGATAAGCAGTGATGTTCCCTGTGGATGGGTCTCAGGGCTGTCTCTGAGCCTTTCCTTTCTTGGCCTTGCTTGCACCCTGCCTGGAATCCACATCCATGGGGAGGGCGACCATGGCAGCAGGAGCAGGGCGACCAAGAAAGGAAGAGCAGAGAGCAGAGAGGAATGGCAGAGCTCCTCCCTTGCCAAAAACCGACGTCAGGCGGCCCCTGCAGCCAGCAGGGGGACGGCACCTCCTCGGCTGAGAGAGCAGATAAGACCAGGCAGAAACAGTTCAAGTATTTCTGTCCCCATGCCAGGAACATGAGCAATTAAATGGAAGAATTAGAAGGCTTCATCCAGGAGGAATGAGTAATCCTGGGAGCTGTGGATATGGGAGAACTTACCTTGCAGAGCATAGATGGGAGAACAAGTGTTACAGATACTCTTGATCGCAGTCAGATTGTTCTACCAGACAGAGGCAGGGGAGGTGAGCTCAGAGTTTGTCTCAGAGAAGAGCTGGAGAAAAGAATTTGGTGCTGATGGCAGCCTGAGCCTGAAGGGCCATGACCTGGTCTGGTTTCCGTGAAATGGGCTGGGGTGGACACGAGTTGGCCTCTTCCCAAGGCTTGGGTGTTGGCCTGCAGGCTCTGAGAGCCAAGGCAGAGCAGATAATGGTCAGGGGAGCTCAGAGAGTGAGGCAGGCACGTGGTGAGCCCTGCCTGGAGCCACATCCCTGGGCTGCAGGGCCCCAGCATGGACAGGCACAGCTGGCAGGACAGGGCAAGGCTGGGAGGGCAGCAAAGGTGGGACAGCAGCAAAGGTGGGACAGCAGCAGGATGGGCTGATGAGAGGCAAATCTAGATGCAGGAGATCTCTGCTTTCTGTGGGCCAGAGAGAGAGACTCAGGCAGGGGCTGCTGGGTGGCTCCAGGAATATTTAGTCCTGCTGCACAGTGAGATTGCCAAGGCTGGAAGTGGCCACTCCTGCTCTGGCAGGTTCAATGTTAAGATGTGTCAAACACTTGGGCTTTGCTTTCCTCCTCCTGGTCCCTCTGCTCTGCTGTAGCCCCCAGACTTTCTGTATTATTAGAGGTGAGCTCTAGGAGGTGAGGGGATGAACAAAGAGCTAACCTGGCCCTCATCTCTGCTCTCCAGTTGTTTGCCAAGGTTGTGAGCTGGAAAGGATGAGAGGAAATGGCCTCAAGTTGCACCAGGGGAGGTTTAGATTAGATATTAGGAAAGATTTCTTCACTGAAAAGGTGGTTAGGTATTGGAACAGGCTGCCCAAGTAAGTGATGGAATCATCATCCCTGGAAATATTCAAAAGCCAGGTGGATGTGGCACCTGGGGACATGGGCTAGTGGGGGATGCAGAGGTGCTGGGTGATCAGTTAGACTCAACAATCTCAGAGGTTTTTTCCAACCTCAGTGATGATTCCATGGCTCTCTGACTCAGCAGCCCCCCTGTTCCCTCAGGCTGTGTAACGAGGCCAGCCCTGCTGCCCCTCCAGGACTGCACCGCTCTGTTGAGGCCATGGCTGCAGAGGCTGGCATGTTTCCTGGCACGTTTCCTGGCATGTTTCCTGGCATGTTTCCTGGCCCCTTTCCCAGGAGCTGTGCCCCAGCCCCTCTGCCCTGAGCCAGGCCAGCTCGGCAGCACCTGCAGCAGCCCCAGCAGGGCTGCAGAGCACAGGCTGCATGTCCAAAGCCATTAGTGCTTGGCTCCCTGCTCCCAGGCAAATGAGCCACTTAACCTGATCAGCTGAACATGTGGGCACAGCCACGGGCAGCCAGCAGAGCGTTACCTGCCTTGTCCTGCACTGAGCTCCTGCTCATCCAGCCCTCCCTGATGGTGCTCTGGGGCTGGAGCAGCAGGGCAGGGATGCTCTCACCAGGCTCCATCCCTTACCTTCCTGCTGGTGGGGAAGATGAAACAGGAAAGCCTTATAAATATGATTGTCTGGCAAAAGATTTTGAGAATATGGAAACTCTAAGTGAGATTGAAATGAAAGCAAGCTTTGAGATCCCTCAGTTAGTGAACAACTGGAAAACAATGGCATGGCCAGCTGAAGGTGATCCCCTTTTGATCAAACAATACCCTCTGCTTGCAGACAGGCCCAAGGCTCAGAGCAGACCCTGCCAGCTTGGCAGAAGGGGCCCAAAGAGGAGTTTTTAGGCTTTAAAATGTAACCCAGTGTGGTAATGTAATGATTCTTATAGGCTGTATGTAAATGCTGTAGGATTTGTATCTTGTACTAGATTGGTTAGTGAGAATCAGAATATTCAGCAGATAAGAGATTTATGGTATTGTAATGGGAACTTCGCTCTTTTCCCTCTTTCTTTTATTCTTTGCTCTCTCTTTCTCTCATCCTCTTTACCACGCTCTTGCCCTCTTTCTCTTTACCACTCTCTTTACCTCTCTTTCCCTCTTGCTTGTATTCTTTGCTTTCTTGCTCTCTCTCTCTTTTGGGTCTCTCTTTGGGGCTCCTCTCTCAGCCTGCTCTGAGCTGTGGCTGGCAGCTCCCAGCAGGGCCCTGCACCCAAGCCCTTTGCAATAAACCACAAGTTCCTGACCTGGCTGCAGAGATCTCTGGTCTCTGTCCATCCCCACCGTCCTACCCCACGTCACTCCTATGCCTTCCAGCCTGGCTGGGGGTCACTTCAGTCCCCTCCCAGAGCCCCCAGGGCATGGCCAGCTTTGTGCTGTGCCCGTTTCATCATTTGCTTCCCCCTCTCCACCTCCTCGTCCCGCTGCTGCTGCTGGGCAGCACCTCTGCATGTAGGTCAGGTGGAAGGTTTTGGTTCACCTCCCGCCTTCCACCACACCTTAGGTGTGTGGGCAATTACCCAGCAACTCTGCACACACCCTGTCAACTCTAATTACCCGGCAGAGGCAGCGCCAGAGCAGAGCAGCAAACTGTGTCATCCGCCCTGCAGCTGCTCTCTGCCGAGGTGTGGGCGCTGCTGGCTCAGCCCCGGCAGCTGCTGGAGCACAGCACCATCCCTCAGCCCTGTGGGATCCCCATGGGAGGGCTGCTGGAGCTCAGGAACAAAAGGTTCACAGTGCCAAATGTCCCCTCCAGCAATGGCAGTGTGGCCCCTGTGTCCCCTCCTCCTGCAGGGCACAGGCTCCTGGTCCTGCCAGGGCTGCTCCCTCCTGCCACCCTGAGAGCTCCAGAGCTGGCATTGTGCCTGTCCCTGCTGCTGGGGAAGGTGAAACAGGAAAGCCTTATAAATATGATTGCCTGGCAAAAGAGTTTGAGAATATGGAAACTCTAAGTGAGATTGAAATGAAAGCAAGCTTTGAGATCCCTCAGTTACTGAACAACTGGAAAACAATGGCATGGCCAGCTGAAGGTGATCCCCTTTTGATCAAACAATACCCTCTGCTTGCAGACAGGCCCAAGGCTCAGAGCAGACCCTGCCAGCTTGGCAGAAGGGGCCCAAAGAGGAGTTTTTAGGGTTTAAAATGTAACCCAGTGTGGTAATGTAATGATTCTTATAGGCTGTGTGTAAATGCTGTAGGATTTGTATCTTGTACTAGATTGGTTAGTGAGAATCAGAATATTCAACACAGAAGAGGATTTATTGTATTGTAACGGGAACTTTGCTCTCTCATCCCCTTTACCACACTCTTGTCTTCTCTCACTTTACCTCTCTCTCCCTCTTTGGGCACTCTGCCTGCCCCCGGGGCAGTGTTAAAACTCTGTGTACAATATTTACAATCACTTCCCAATACCTATCACCTGTGTTAGACAGTGAGTTTCTACTCTAAACCAATCTGTAAGCGCCAACATCACAGCAGAAGGTGGTGACCAAGAAGAAGAAGAAGGAGAAAGGCTGGACACACCCAGATTCCTCCATCTCACCTCCTGAATCTCCATTCTAAAAACCCCAACAATCTATTTTTCACCCTGTGATAAATTCACTGTCATTCTACTTAAACTTTTGTGGCTTGTAATCCTTCATATAAAGGTTGTTAATTGTTTTCTCCAAGGGCTAAATCAAAGGCACAGGGGTCTTGGGCTCTGTGCCAAGGTCTCTGAGCCCCCTGGGCAGGGGCTTGAGTCCTCCAGGGCAGTCAGAGGAATTTCCTGGGTTCTGACAAGCACCCAGCCTCTTGTGGCTATTGGGAAAGGTTGGGAGGCAGGATGATAATCAGAGAGAATTCCAGCAAAGATTGCAGTTGTTTCATTGCTGGGGGCTGGTAAATGAGCCCCCAATGCCATTTTGATTGGATTGAAGCTGGGTGTGAGGGTTGTGTACAGCTGCAGGGGAAAAGGACAGCTCAAACATTTTCTTTGTGCATTTTATAAATAAAAGTTTCTTTAAAGATTGTTGTAAATTCCCCAAAAGAGGGAGAAAAAAGGGAGAAATAAAGGGAGAAAAGGAAAGGCTTGTAAAACATTTCATTTCCTGTAGAACGAATGCCTTGGCATGACCCAAATTCACTCCTCTCATTTCCATTTCTTGCAAGTTAAAATGCCTCTCCTTTGATTTGCCTCAGCCTGTATCTCCCCACTTGATGCTGTCTGTTGAAATCCCCACATCCCTGCCCCAATATCACCCCTCTGCTCCATCCCTCAGCTCTCAGTGCCCAACTCCCTGTGGCTGCCCAGAGCTGGGTGCAGGGGGAGCTGCCCCATGGTGAGCCCAGAAAATCCTGCCCTGGGGGATCCCTGGAAAGCCAGTGGGGAATCTCTGTGCCCAGAGATGGGAAACGAAGGGGAGCAGTTTCCAGAGCCATCAGAGAGGGGCAGCTTTCTTTCATGTGGGGGGCACCATGGTGGTGAGGGGGTGGGTGATGGGGCAAGGGCCCAGCAGGCTCCATTTGCTGTGATTTGGGCAGGATTGAGCCCAGATCCTTGGGTGGGAGCATTTCTATAAACGCAAATAAATAAAGGAAGTAAATGACAGTAGTTTTGGACGTTTTCCTGTATGGAAATGCGTTTCCTTGGTAATCACATCTCTAGTATTTCTGTTTATTTTTATACATCTGTTTTCAGTTAGCCCACAGAGCTCCGCGCTGCAGCACAGTGATATCCTCAGATGTCCCTCACCTTGCCATGGCAGA
Organism: Diglossa brunneiventris; assembly: GCA_019023105.1. Taxonomy (NCBI): domain Eukaryota; kingdom Metazoa; phylum Chordata; class Aves; order Passeriformes; family Thraupidae; genus Diglossa; species Diglossa brunneiventris. The sequence continues at coordinate 4,846,169 of CM032375.1, forward strand.
GGGGACATGCATGCACAGACACCCACGTGTCACCCCCAGTGACCCCACTGCACTGGGCAGGGAGCTGCCACACCACGGGGTCACTCAGCTGGGATCTTGTCACCCTGCCCAGCTGTTTGTGCTGAGCTGTGCCTCTCAGTGACACATTTTTAATTGTGCCCCTTCAGTTCCCTGGAGGCTTTTCAAGCCCTGGGGCTGGAACAATCCCTCCCCAGAGAGCTCCTGCCTGGGTGCCTTGGTGAGCAGGGTGAGGGCAGAACACGGTGCCGGGCTCCAAGCCCAGCTGTGTCAGGGATTCTGAGCACCCAGCCCCTGGCTGTGCCTGCCCCAGGGCCAGCACACTGCCCTTCTTCTGCTGCTCCACTTCTCCAGCCCCTGGCTCTTGGATTTGTGCTGCCCCCAAACAAAGGAAGGAATGATGCATCTGACTCCATGTTCTCAGAAGGCTAATTTATTATTTTATGATACTATATTATATTAAAGAATGCTATACTAAACTATACTAAAGAATACAGAAAGGACGCTTACAGAAGGCTAAAAAGATAATAATGAAAAGTGCAACTCCTTCCAGAGTCCTGACACAGCTTGGCCCGGATTGGCCAAAGAGTGAAAACAACTCACAGCAGAATCCAATGGAACAATCACCTGTGGGTAAACAATCTCCAACCACATTCCAAAGCAGCAAAGCACAGCAGAAGCAAATGAGATAAGAATTGTTTTCCTTTTTCTCTGGGGCTTCTCAGCTTCCCAAGAGAAGAATCCTGGGCAAGGGGATTTTTCCAGAAAATGTGATGGTGACACCTGAGCACCACCCTGGGCTGAGCAGGTCTTCAGTTCCCTGGAGGCTTTTCAAACCCTGGGGCTGGAACAATCCCTCTGGACCTGCAGATGACCAGGACACCCCGGGGAGCTCCTGCCTGGGTGCCTTGGTGAGCAGGGTGAGGGCCGAACACGGTGCCAGGCTCCAAGCCCAGCTGTGTCAGGGATTCTGAGCACCCAGCCCCTGGCTGTGCCTGCCCCAGGGCCAGCACACTGCCCTTCTTCTGCTGCTCCACTTCTCCAGCCCCTGGCTCTTGGATTTGTGGGGTTCCCAGATGGAGGGATGAATGATGCATCTGACTCCATGTTCTCAGAAGGCTAATTTATTATTTTATGATACTATATTATATTAAAGAATGCTATACTAAACTATACGAAGAATACAGAAAGGATACTTACAGAAGGCTATTATTTATTATTAAAGATAATTATTTAAATTATCTTTATTATTTAAAGATAATAATGAAAACCTGCGACTCCTTCCAGAGTCCCAACACAGCTTGGCACTGATTGGTCAATGAGTGAAAACAATTCACAGTAAAAATGAACAAAACCAATCCCCTGTTGGTAAACAATCTCCAAACACATTCCAAAGTAGCAAAGCACAGCAGAAGCAAATGAGATAAGAATTGTTTTCTTTTTTCTCTGGGGCTTCTCAGCCTCCCAGGAGAAGAATCCTGGGCAAGGGGATTTTTCCAGAAAATGTGATGGTGACACCTGAGCACCACCCTGGGCTGAGCAGGGAGGGTGGGATGGTGCAGGGAGGGTGGGACGGAGGTTTGCTGTGATCTTCCCCTCATTCCCAGCATTTTTTCAATGGTATTCCCAGCTCAACCTGACTGTTGAGCCCCTTACCTGGACCAGCAGGTGGCTTTGTGGGGTCTGGAGCAGCAGGGTGGGGGATGAGGGCTTTTCCCACAGCACCAGGCTGACCGGGGGCACAGACACCATCCTGGGACACCACCTGCGACCTGGCACAGCCAGGGGGGCCAGAGTGTCTGTGCTGCCACAATAGGTCCAAAGGGTTGGGGTGGCCTTGGTGTGACCCACACCATGATCTCCAAGGCCTCCAGAAACTGGCCATCCCAGGTTCCCACCCGTCTGTAACACACCAGCTGAGCATGAACTCTTCCTGGCCCCCATGATGTCCCCTTGGTGCCACCCCTGTGACAATGCTGGGACCCTCAGTGCACTGAGCTTTCCCTCATGGCCTCACTTTTTGATCTCAGTCTGTGAAGGAAGCTCTGGATGAGCCTGGGAGCCACAGCCTGGGCTCCTCTTGGAGCGCTGCTGTTCCACTGGCTCTGATGTTTTCTTTCCCTCCACGTGTTCTTGCAGCTCTCCTGACTCCAGCAATTCAGGTTTTGCAGTCATTTCCCTCCCAAACACACACAAAGTGAGGTGTGCCCTCAGGAGAGGCCCTCAGGGGTGAGAAACCTCTGCTGGCCTTCCTTGATGGTCTCCCACCATTGAGCTGTGACCCACTGAGGCAATCTGGGGCACAGTGACGGCCCTAAAGCACCAGGACAGGGTCTCACAGAGGGTCAGGGCTCTGCTGCCTTCAGGCTGGCACCCCTGGGTGAGGGACCCCACAGCAGATGTGGTCCCTGCCCTGTCCCCAGCCCACCCACCCACCCTTCCCTGCCTTTTTGGGGGGATGAAGAAAAGTGTGAGGAACCACGTTGGGTCAGTGCCCAGAACCCAGGTTCATCTGTCTGACACTCCCTGGGGACACCCCAATTGTTGGTCAGACATTTGTGATGCCTCAGGACAATCTGGGAGCTGAAATGCAGCTCAGAGGCTGGCTGGCATCTCAGAGGATGACTGCTGAATAAACCTGGCTTTGTTCAGGGTTTTGTACAGGATTCTCCCCTAATTTAAGCTAGAAAAGAGCATCCTTAAACCCATCAGTAGCTCACGTGCCTGCTGCCACTCCGTGCTCTGTCTCCTGACAGTCTGAGCACAGCAGAGAGGAATTTGCTTTGTGCACACCCCGCCCCAACCCCGCACAGGATCCGCATCCAGACAAACGAGGCGCCACCTCTGCATGACAAAAACCCCGGGGAGATGTGCCAGGGGAAGTGGCTGTGCCCCCACCACGCAGCACCCGAGAGAAGTCGCTGCTCTGAGCATCATCCCACCCAGCACATGGCTGCAACCCAAAGAAAAAAAAGCAGCTTTTTCTCATTCACCTAAAATTATCCACCCACTGGAGCAGGTACTGTATGCTGGTGACAAACAGGAGCTGCTGCTTGGAGCACATGTTCTCCTCCAAAGCCAGCCTGCAGCTCAGCATCACCTGCCTGGCTCTGCTGTCCTCTGGGTGCCAAAGCTGCTGGAAATGGCCAGGTCCACGTGGGGTGTGAGCTCTGACCCTGGTTGCCAAAGCTGCTGGAAATGTCCTCTGTGTGCCAAAGCAGCTGGAAATGGCCATGTCCATGTGGGATGTGAGCTCTGCACACACACTCAGGTGCTTCCACCGTGTTCTGCTTTTCCTTTAACCCTCCAGGGTTTGCTGTCTGTGCCTTTTGCTGTGTCCCAGCCCCTGGGCCCGGTGTGTCAGACATACACAAGCCCTCAGTGCAGCCTCTGAGAGCTGGCAGACTCATAACCATTTTTGGATAGAAAAATATAACACTGCAAGGAAAAAAAAAAAAACACAAAAAAACCTTGGATTGCATGTAAAGAAATAAAGCAAAATGCTATTCCCCCACTCCTGCTGTCTGTGCTTAGCCTTCCAAGAAGTTCCTGTCCTCATCTGTTCGGGTATCATTTTACAGCTCGATGACAAACACAGAAGTTGCCAGTTAAACATATAGGGCTTGGTTTTGCTCTCTGCTACTCACACACACTTACCTTTCCCTCACAGGGTGGGTGGCAGAGCTCTGTTAGCCCCTGTCCCCTCCCAGCCCCCGGGGAGAGGCCAGTGTCATGTTGGGGGGCTGTCCCTGAGTCCTTTCTGTGTGTCCTCCCCCAGCTCTGGTGTCCTCCTGTCCTCTGCACCAGAGCTGGGGATCCACAGTGCTCACACCCTGCTCCTGTCCATGGGGCTCCTCGTCCCCTGCTCCCCATCTCTGGGGTGGCTTTAGGGGACCCCAGCAATGCCCAGTCCATGGGCACTCTGCTCCTGTCCATGGGGCTCCTCATCCCCTGCTCCCCATCTCTGGGGTGGCTTTAGGGGACCCCCAGGGACCCCAGCAATGCCCAGTCCCCTTTCAGCCTCACAGACAGAGAAACCAACCCAAACCCTTGTGGTGAATAAATCACATTAAATGACACATTAGCCATGGAACGGCACTGGATGCACATGCAGCCAGCCAGGCTGATGCCAACCAGCTGCATTTGCAGCACCCAGCACTGCCCCAGCCCTGGGATGCTCTGTCCAATGGATGGGGGGCTGCAGCACCCACATTGCCCCAGTGCCCCCAGCTGCTGTGGGCTGTGCCTCTGGTGCAGGACCTGCACCCTGGGGCACCAGGAGCTCTGCCTGCACCCCTGTGCTGCCCCACAGCCCCATCTCTGGGGGCTGGAGAGGAGCAGGAGCAGCCGGGGCACAGCAAAGCCCATCTAATCCCAGGGATCCCTCAGCAGGATCAGTCCCCGGGACTGCAGGGCGTCATTCTGAGATAAGGGGCCTTAAGCTGGGGCTGATTAATGCTCCCTCCCTCCTTTTCCTGCCGCTTTTTTTCCCCAGAAGCTGAATTGTTGAGCTGCCTAAACTTTCCTCCAGTGTGTCAGACAGGACCTGCAGGGAGCTGAGCAGGACAGGCCCAACAGTGTTTGCTGCAGGGAGACTCCACACCCAGCCATGCTGGAGGTGAAACACCCGCTCCTGGTGTCCCTGTCCTGCTCCTGGTGTCCCTGTCCTGATGTCGTGCCCTGCTCCTGGTGTCCCTGCCCGCTTGGTATCCCTGTCTGGTGTCCCCTCCCTGCTCCTGGTGTCCCTCTCTGCTCCTGGTGTCCCCACTCTGTCCTGGTATCCCTGTCCTGCTCCTGGTGTCCCTGTCCTGGTGTCCTCTCTCTGCTCCTGGTGTCCCTGCCCTGCTCCTGGTGTCCCTGTCCTGGTGTCCCCACCCTGCTCCTGGTGTCCTCTCTCTGCTCCTGGTGTCCCTGTTCTGGTCCTGGTGTCCCCTCTCTGGTCCTAGTGTCCCCATGGGACCCAGCACGGCCTCAGGGCACTGGGCAGCATGAACAGCCCAGATCTTCTGCCAAAAACCCAGCAAGCTCATTCCTCCCCATTAATTTGAATTTCAGTGCCCAGTACCAGCCTGCTGTGTCACATTTGCATCACCACAGTCACAGCACTGACAAGTGGATGATTTCAGTACATTTGTACTTAAAAAAGAAAGAATAATGAATAATCCCAGGTCTAATGACAGGGCAGGGAGAGCTGTGGGGTGGCAGCGAGGTGAGCTCCTGGCTCTTTCAGAGGGGCTGTGCCTCTTTTTCTGCTCTGACTGCAGAACCAGGAGCTGTTCTGGCAGGATCTGTGCTCCATGAGCACTGGGCGATGGATCCAGCCCCTGGCACAGCCCCACAGGCTGCACAAGGACGCTCCTGGACAGCAAGGGCAGCAGCAGTTAGAGCAGGGAGCGTGTCCCTTTTCTCATCCATCTTGCTCTTCAGTGCCAGAAGAAAGTCAGACTTGCCAGATCCTCCCGTGAGTCACTTCACAGGGAAGGAATGAACTGGCCCTCACAGGGTTCAGGGTGAGGGTTCTGCTGAGAACTGGGGGCTCAGAGAGCCTCTTTGGGACACATTTCATTGCCATGCTTAAATGGAGCTGCACAAAGGCTCCCATTTCCCCTCTCTCCCTGCTGGACAGAACCTGGCTGGATATCCTGCACATTCCTGGCTTTCTGCAGCGGGAATGGCTGAGGGTTGGAGTGATCCTTGCAGGGTCACCTCAGTGCCACAGGTGTCCTTGGGGCAGGGTGGGCAGGGTGGGCAGGGTGTACCCACAGCAGAGCCAGCACAGCCCCGTGCCCAGGCTGTGTCCCCAGCACTGAGACCTGCAGGAAACCTGGAGCAGGGTGTACCCACAGCAGAGCCAGCCTGTGCCCAGGCTGTGTCCCCAGCACTGGTGACCTGCAGGAACCCTGGAGCAGGGTGTACCCACAGCAGAGCCCCGTGCCCAGCCTGTGTCCCCAGCACTGAGGCCAGCAGGAGCCCTGCAGCACCGTCCTGCAGGTTCTGCTGGGGAGCCAGAGGAGCCCAGCCCTGTGACAGGCAGCACTCCAGGTTCCCAGCCTGTGCAGCAGCAGCCAAGCCCTCAGCTCGCTGGCACCACGCTCTCTCTCCTTGGATTACTCATCTTTTCCATTGCGAGCCTCCCGTGCTCCAGCAATCCATCTGCTTGCTGGTGCAATTTCAGGATCATGCCTTTTGTCAGTGATGTTAATTTTGGCAGGCAGCAGCAGACGCTGCTGAAGCTCCCTGCTGAGGCCTCCCTGCCTTTTCCTGGGCATCTGGCAACGAACTCGGAGGTGCCAGTGGCAATGGCAGCCTCTCCTCCCTGGTGTGCCCAGGGTTGGTGCTGGTGGTGGCTCCCAGGAGTGCTGAGGGGCCTGGCAGGGTCTGTGCTCACACACACACACAGGAGCAGCCTTGGTGCCCTGCACACCTCGAGGAGCTGCTGTCAAAAGCTCACGTTGGGCTCTCCAGCTGCAGCCCTGCCAGTTCTTCTCCCATCTCCCAGGATTTGCATGCCCGGCTTGGTGATGCTGGGAGCTCCTGGAGCAGCTGCAGGCACGGGGCTCCTGGGGGATCTGCACTGCCCTGTACACAGCCAGACCCCACAGATGTGAGGTTGCACCTGAACCATCTTCAGGAGCTTTGTGAGCACCCCATGAGCTGCTTGCTCCCCATGGTTTCTCATCCACTCTGGGGCTCTCTGTCCCTTGGCTGTCCCTTCTCTGTCCCTTCAGCTCCTGGCTGCTCCCAAGCTGTGTTTCATTTCCCCCAGTGCAGCCTGTCCACAGGACACACGGGCAGACTGTGCCCAGGACAGTGGGACACGCTGAGAGTGAGGCAGGGAGCAGCATGGAGACAGGCTGAGAAGCTCTGGGGAGCCACATCACACCCTGAGACCATGGCACAAAGACAACGGCTCAGCAGGGACCACGGGGACACCTGAGCACAGCAAGCCTGGCTTTGGAGCAGGGACATGTCCACTCCTGTCTCGTTGGTGTCCCTCACCAGGACACAGCTGCTTTTCCCCTGGCAAAGCCCTCAGCTTTAAACCTGACCTCTCCATCAAGAGCTTTGCTAGGCTTGCACCCAAAGTGAAGTGATGCTCCTGTGAGGCTCACTGAGCTGAACTCAGCAGGGAAACTGCTCCTGGGGCATCCCCCTGTGGGGCTTGGCAGAAGGGGCCCAAAGAGGAGTTTTTAGGGTTTAAAATGTAACACAGTGTGGTAATGTAATGATTCTTATAGGCTGTATGGAAATGCTGTAGGATTTGTATCTTGTACTAGATTGGTTAGTGAGAATCAGAATATTCAGCACAGAAGAAGATTTATGGTATTGTAACGGGAACTTCCCATCTCTTTGGGTCTCTTTCGGGCTCCTCTTTAGGGCCTGCTCTGAGCTGTGTGTGGCAGCTCCCAGCAGGGCCCTGCACCCAGGCCCTTTGCAATAAACCACAAGTTCCTGACCTGGCTGCAGAGATCTCTGGTCTCTCTGTCCATCCCCACCATCCTACCCCCATACAGGTGGGGAGAGGGTCTCCCCAGCCCAGACCCCAAGATGGCTCAGACGTCCCCAGAAGGGCTGGGCTGGAGAAGGGGATCCATGCTTGGGGTGCCAGGGGTGCTATGTGTGTGCCCCCACAAAGGGCTGTGTGTCTATCTGAGAGGAATGGTGGATTTGTCATTCCAAACCAGCTGTGGGTCTGCTGGTGGATAAAACCAGCACTGGGAGATAAAAGGAACAATGGGAAAGGATTCCACTGATTGATGAATGGGAAAAGATATTTGCCTTTACAAATAAACTGTAGGTTGGCTGATAAATGAAATTGGATATTGAAAGATGAAAGAAACAATGGGGAAGAAAAGAAAAGCCCTAAATTCTATAATAATTAAAAATTAAAAGGGAGGGTTATACATTGGAGGGGAATCTTTGGTATCAGGTGTATGGGCAGTCTGAATCTCTCAAGTACCTCAGAAACAGAGAAAAAACCCCTAAATTCCATAAGAATTAAAAATTAAAAGGGGGTTATACATTAGAGAGAAATCTTCAGTATCAGGCATATCAGGAAGTCTGAATCTGCATATCAGGAAATGCAGTTGGGAAATTGGGATAAAAAGGAGGCTGCATCCTCCAAAAATTAGAGAGCTCCCAGGGGAATGCTCCATGGCCTCTCCCTTTATGGGAATAAAGCCAAAAAGGACTCCTCTGTCTCCTTTTTGGACATAAACCTCTGGTGTTTTGTGGATTAATTTTCCAACAAGTCCCTCTGTGGGCTGTGGGGGCTGTTCCCAGGTGCAGGGGACCTGCAGGTGCCCTGCCCATCCTGCTGCTGCAGTGTCACCGTGCTGTGACAGAGTGACACTGTGACAGTGTGACAGTGGGACCCTGTGACAATGTGCCTGCGCTGTCCCTGCATGCCCGGGGTGCCCAGCCCTGCCGTGGGCATGGCGTGGGCGCCTGCCTGTGGGTAAGGAACTGACATAAAAGGGGGAATGGCTGGAAAAAGCTCTCCCCACTGCCATTTTAATCAGAGAATGAAGCAGCTGTTGGAGTGAATAGACCCTGCACTAAAGCAGACGTCTTAATATCCTTTGCAGAGGAGGTGCATTGTGATTCATTCTGTGCATCTCTATTACTCAGCTTTTGATAGGGGCTTACTTGTCTCAAGTGCTTTTCATTATTGCCCTAATGCTATCTATTAACATACTGGATGGAGGCTCTTTTCTCATCTGGAGCATGCATCACTGTGCTTTTAAAGATTATGGGGCTTGCAAATACATAACACTTTACTGCCTCCCTGACATAATTCACCGGGAAAAGAAATACATGTAAATAGATAGGTAAATAGATAAGCGAGTCAGAGGGCTGGGGGAGACAGGGAAGCAGACAGACAGAGCCCAGCACAGGGCCTGGCACACAACTGGTTCCTTTGTAATGTACGAGAAAAGAGCTGATCTCGGGGTTTATTTTAAAATTCTTGTCAGTGTTTTGATGTCACTTAGAAAATCCTTGTTTCCTGGTTCCCAGCCCCAGAGCTCCTGGGGGCTGTGCTGGGAACAGGGGAGATGGGGAGAGGGAGAGGGCAGGGATGGAGAGAGGAGCACATCATGGAGATGTGAGCTGTGGGTTATTGGAATTTACCAATATAGCTGGACAGGACGTGCCTGAGCTTGTCTGGCCTTGGTGCTGAAACCAAACAGCAGCAACTGTGGTGTTCACCCCACAGACATTGGGCTGGCTGGGTGTGTGGTGTTTCACCCCACAGACACTTTTTGGCTGGCTGGGTTGTGGGGTGTGTGGTGTTTCACCCCACAGACACACTTTTGGCTGGCTGGGTGTGTGGTGTTTCACCCCACAGACACTTTTGGCTGGCTGGGTGGTGGTGTTTCACCCCACAGACACTTTTGGCTGGTGGGGTGTGTGGTGTTTTCACCCCACAGACACTTTTGGCTGGCTGGGTGTGTGGTGTTTCACCCCACAGACACTTTGGGCTGGCTGGGTGTGTGGTGTTTCACCCCACAGACACTTTTGGCTGGCTGGGTGCTGCAGCTGGGCACATGGGACAAGTCCAGGCCTGCAGGAGCTCTGGTGGTGCTGGGATGGAGCTTCCCCCCAAACAGGGGCTGCTCCTCAGGTTTCCCTCTGTGGAGAAGCTTTAAGGCGATGGTGAAGGAAAGGAGTCGGTTCTGATGGAGGGTTTGGATCCAGAGCTTTATTCTGGCCCACAGGGCCCTGAATGCAGCACCAGCTCCCACAGAACTCCCTGACCCCGTGGTTGCTGCTCCTTTGAACCCCGGGAGAGGGGCAGGGAAGGGGCAGGGAGCCACCAAGCAGGGACAGGAGGGGAGGGACAAAGAGACAAAGGACACCTGGATGGCCCAATGCCCCCCGGGGGTAGAGGGCATCCTTTGAATCTGCCAAACTCAGTGCCCTTCTGGAATGCCAGGATTGACAGACAGTGCTGGGAGGGGAAAGGAGAGGTGACTGACACACCTGGGAGGGAATTATCAGGGGAGGGACCTGAGGTTCTGGGGTAAACCCTGAAATCACAACACAACATCAGGTGGAGACTCCAGAGAGCCACAGGTAACCAGCCCCCACAGGTGAGCAGCTGTCGGGATCTCTCGCTGCTCAGAGTGACCCAAGAAAAGTTCGAAAGTCTCTTTTCCCAGCCCGGCGCTTGAAGAAGGAGTCAGAGCTCTTCCTTTCTTGGTCTCAGAGTTGTTCATTGTTTCTTATCTATAAAAAATTTTCCCTGCTGAGGTCCATCCAGCAGGACAGTTCCAGGCACTCTGCCTGCCCCCAGGGTGGTGTTATGTCTTTATACTCAAACTCCATGTACAATATTTACAATTACTTCCCAATACCCATCACTATGTTAGACAGTGAGCTTCTACTCTAAACCAATCTGTGAGCGCCACCATCACAGCAGAAGATGGAGGCCAAGAAGCTGGACATGCCCAGATCCCTCCATCTTGCCTCCTAAACTCCCATACCAAAAACCCTAAAATCTACTTTTCCACCCCATGATAACTTCACTATTGTTCTACCTAAACTGTTGGTCTTGCTGATCTTCATCTAAGGTTGGTAATTTGCTCCACGGGTCATAATCAAACCCACAGGTGTTCTGGGCTCTGTGCCAGGGTCTCTGAGCCCCCTGGCAGGGCTCTTGGCCATCCTGGACAGCCAGAGGGATGTCCTGGGTCCTAACATGCAGCCCCACAGGTGATCATCCCCCACAGGTGGGCAGAGCCCCCGGGCTGCCCTGACCCAGCCCCAGCCCCTCCCAGCAGCCTCAGCAGCACCATCTCATCTGCTCTCATCTCATCCCAGCTGGGTCAATTGACTGCTTAAAGACCATGAGGCATTTAACCACTCGGATGGGCCTGATGCAGGCAGAGCTCGTCAGGGGAAGATTACAGGTGTGGTTTTTCTGGGTCCGGGGTTATACACACTTATCAATCATGGCTCTATTGCAGGGCAGCTGATGCTGCATTTCCTGACAAGCGCCATACCCACACAGAGCCGGGGGAGACAGAGCTGGGACCAGGCACTGGGATTTCCCCCCCTTTTTTAATTCTGTAAATGGCCATACCTCAAAAAAAAAAAAACTTTCTGCAATAAAGGAATAAATGGGAATTATAATTTAAAAGCAGCACAAGTGCTTCATTCCTCAGCTCAGGATGACTCCTTCAGATTCTGTTGAACTGTGGTAAGCAATGCATGGCACAAAGCAAAATGAAACAGCCAGAGCTTGGCAGGACTGCAGGGTTCAGCTCAGACTGTGCATTTGCTTTCCTTCTTGATTTCTAATTTTTTGGAAACCCATTTCTCTGCCCTGTGCCCGTGTTACAGACACCTCCAGCCTGCAGAGAGCACAGATCCACCTGCCAGGAGTGTTCCCCAAACCTGGGGGGTTCACTGCCAGGTGATGGCCACACTGACCTTCCCAGCACATCACCAGCACAGGGCACATTGCTCTGCACCCCAGCACTGCTGGCATTTTTGGGGCACAGTTTTCCTGTGCCATGGATGGGATATCCTGGGGACAGCTCAGCACCCTGCCCCACTCCCAGCAGCATCAGGGCCACCAGTTCAATCAGCAGCTGAGCCCGGGGGCTGCTGAGCAGCCAGGGACCAAAGGCAGGTCCTTATCACCATCAGGCCAGGGATGCAGCTCAGCATCCAGGGAGCCTCCAGCCCAGGGTCTGTGGTGCCCCACAGAGCCAGGGGTATGAGCAGGAGCCACAGAGGAGCAGTAGGAGGTGCCAGGAGGACACAGAGCAGGGCTGCAGCTTTGAGAAGTGCTTATCCTGCTCAGGATCAGGGCTTGGGCTGTCCCCTGCTGTCCCAGCAAACCAAGGCAGAGCAGCAAAGCAGGGTTTGGGTTGGAAGAGACCTTAAAGCCCATCCAGGACACCTCCCACTGTCCCAGGCTGCTCCAAATTCTGTCTAACCTAGCCTGGGACACTTCCAGGGATCCAGGGGCAGCCACAGCTGCTCTGGGCACCCTGTGCCAGGGCCCGCCCACCCTCACAGGGAGGGATTTCTTCCTGATATCCTGAATTTCTTCCTGATTTCTTCCTGATATCCTGATTCCTGAATCCTGAGAACCCTGGGTCCCCTAACAGGGAACCCTTTCTGTTCCCTGGGTTTATCATCCTCTGGGCTAAACAACTTGGGGTGTATTGGACACAGCCCTGGCACCAAGGTACGAGGCGGGGATGAAGGATGTGTGTCCTGAGCTCACCAGGTCCCACTCTGTCACCAGGTTCCCAGTTCCTGTGTGGCTCAGGCAGGGGCTGAGACAGAGGATGATAAACCTCTGTCCATGCCCTGCTCTGCAGCATCGTTCCTTTTGCCTCCTGCCAGCCTCAGGGCTGCCAGAACCCCCTCAGGAGGCCATGGCAGCACCCCCAAAGTGTTTCCCTGGGTTCTCCCGAGCTGTGAACACAGCTTTGCTCTGTCTGATAAATAACCACAGGATCCATCACAACCCCTCACAAACGGAGACCAACGCTGGCTCCAGCTATGATTAATCATATAAACTGCCTAATTTTATTCTATCAGCCATCTTGTTGCTACATGCCAGATGCTTGCCCTAAATGAATAGGTTGGAACAGCCAAGCATCAAGTTAACAGAATACCAGCAAACATTCCCGACAGCATGAGCAGTCTATAAAACCTGGCACTAAACTGTATTAGAGGAAGAGATAAGCTCTCAGAGAGGGGCTGGGAAGACTGTAGGCTTGTTTTTTTTTCAAATGGCTCCATGTAGCATGTGGTGCAGGTGTCGTAGGAGAAATCCATCCAGCTATGGAAGTATCTCTCCATCTGAAGCTGGCTATGCTATGAAATCTCCTAATGGGATTAAGGCTTAATGCCCTAAATAGAATATGAAATAGTGCTTCCTCTCACAGAGCTGCCAGCTGTCTTGCAAACAGGGCACAGAACTTCCACTTTTTGCAGATCAAATCAGTCACTCTCTGAATTGATGGCAAGAGCCTCATCAACAAGATATATATTTTAATATGATGTTGTGACATGACCTGACACTCAGTGTCATTTGATGGATCCTCTCCTGTCACGGAATATTTCTGACACAGAAAAATGTAACCTCTTTTCCCCTTCCAAAAAAAAAAAAAAAAAAAGGAGAAGAATGGAAGGGGATAAAAAAAAAAAACCGCGTTCATTTCTCCAGTGCTCAGATCTCTGCTGGCTCATGGTGCTCAGCAGTGCCCCAGCTCAGCCCTGCAATTGCCTCATGCTGGAGGAGATGAATTTGCACCGTGCATTTCTGTGTCTGCCTCTCACCTCTGCGCGGCACGTTATCACCTGCTAATCACATGGAACAAATAGCACGCATTAATAACCAGAGAAACCATTTCACCCCTATTTGCAGCTGTGAATCCTCTTCAAGTCACTCTGGACATTTTGAATTGCTTTTTTTTCTCTGC